>OU898276.1:197765612-198092710 GCA_918026665.1 Diabrotica balteata | reverse complement strand
TGCTTTGTGTATGATAAAACCTTAATGTAATGTTAAGAGGATGTATATTTATATATATACCATATATATATATATATACCCTATAATCGAAGACTTCAACCCCTCACTGAAAAAATTATCGGGGAATATCAAGCAGGGTTCAGGCAAAATAGATCTACTATTGACCAACTATTTACAGTTAAACAAATACTAGCCAAAGCATGGGAATATGACATAGACGTCTACAATCTCTTTGTAGATTTCAAGCAAGCCTATGATTCAATAGATAGAACAATACTACCTAATATATTACAAGAATTTGGCATACCATCAAAATTAATAAGACTAGTGCAAATGACAATGTCAGAAACAGAAGCACATGTATGTATTCAAGGACAGATCACTGATGCGTTTATAACAACGCAAGGACTGAAACAAGGTGACGGACTGGCTCCAACACTTTTTAATCTTGTTCTTGAATATGTAATTAGACGGTTGACGGTGAGCAGAAATAACATACATACAAACAAATCTACCCAATTAGCAGCATACGCAGATGACATAAACATAATGAGCAGAACAAAGACTGCGGCAGAAGAAACCTACGTTCAGTTGAAACAGAGTTCAGAAGTTGTAGGGCTAACAATAAATACAAATAAAACAAAACTACTCATACAAACCAGATCAAATAGACAGGCGCAACAACAACAATTTATAGACGATATAGAATACGTGAGTAGATTCACGTATTTACGAATGGATCTGGTCGAAAATAATGAAGAAGAACCGGAAATAAATAGAAGGCTTATGCTGGCAAACAAAGTCTATTTCGCGATGGGCCACATATTCAAATCGCGAGACGTACACCGGAAAACAAAACTCCGGGTATATAAAACAATAATCCGACCAATAGTAAGTTATGGGTGTGAAACATGGGTTATAACACAGAAATCTACCAATGCATTAGACGTGTTCGAAAGAAAAATATTGCGTAGAATACTGGGTCCAATAAAGGAAAATAACAACTGGCGAATTAGATATAATAACGAAATATACGAACAATACACTGAACCAACACTAGCACAATACACTAGACTGCAGAGATTACGATGGGCAGGGCATGTGGCCCGCATGCATGAGAACAGAATCCCCAGAAAATTACTAAACGCAAGAATGCAAGGAAAAAGACCTGTTGGAAGACCAAAAAAGAGATGGGAAGACGAGGTAGATGAGGATGCCAAAAATCTCCTAAAAAACGCGTTCATGGAAAAGAACAGCAGTAAATAGAGATGTTTGGAGAGGTTTAATGAAGGAGGCCAAGGCCCGGCTTGGGCTGTAGTGCCATTGGATGGATGGATATATATACCCTAGACCGGGCTATTATTTTTGCATAGCTATAGTCACATTAAAATTGAAAATATATAAAATCAGAACTAGCACATTCAGCTTTATTTACCACCTCAGTTAACCCTAAAAGCATAATCAGTCCATTAGCATTATTATAAAATAAACGGAATCCGAAATATACATTATTCTAGAACAGTGTTCTGAATTATTCTACATGTTAATGATCAAGCATGAATATTTGCCAGGCTATTGTATTATTGAAAATTTATCCGGAACTGTGAATGAACAAATACTTTCGTGTAAAATTTAGATTATTACCAATTAAAGTCACTAACTTTTATCTGATTAAAGTATTGTGTTATAATTGTCTGATAATAATAAATATTTCAATAGAGATATGATCCATATGTTTACGCTTAAATTGGTGTGACTTGGACCAATAATAATCAAACAATGGTTTGTTTTTATTGATAAACGAAGTATACTAGCTACAACTTTAACACCAGCAGATCAATCTAAAATTTACCAATGATGGACTGAGCTATTATTAAAACTTTTTAAAAAAATTAAACTTCATCATCATCCTTAACGTAACAATGACAAATTTGAAAACTGACAAAATTCGCGTTGTCCAATGTTTTGACCAACTAATTCTAATGAGGATATGACATTAGGCAGCAGTAATGTCATTACTGGATTAATGCTGTGAGAAGTAAAAATTCTGTATGCTTAATTCCAGATACTCACAGACGACACTCAAATTATGAGTTAAGCGGCTGTGATACTGCGATCTTAGGGCACTCTTTTGTCCTGGAGTTTAGAAAATCGGCTTCGAAGGCGGAGGAACTAAGACTTTTAGTGAACGGCATAAGGATGCAGAAGGCAAGGAGAAATCACTGCATTAAAGATAGGTACATGGAACGTTAGAACAATGTACGAGGCGGAAAAAATCTATAACGCCATTCAAGAAATGGAAAGACTCTCGATTAATATTATGGGAATAAGCGAAATGCGCTGGACAGATACGGGATACCGAGTTATCAAAGATCACAAAATATTCTACTCAGGAAATCTTAAGAACGAACATATAAATGGAGTGGGCCTAATTATGAATAATAAAATCGCCAATTGTGTCAGTCACTTTGTACCTGTATCAGAAAGGATACTCTTAGTTCAGCTAAGCACAACTCCCATTAAAACAAACATTATTCAAGTATACGCTCCTACAGTAGACGCCCTAGAAGAAATTATAGAAGAATTTTACAATGACCTTACTTTAATAATGTCAAAAGGATTCGGAAAAACGAAATAATACTAATAATGGGAGACTTTATTGCCATAGTTGGCAAAGCACAAAGTGGAAATTTAGTGGGATCCTTTGGTCTAGAGGAACGTAATGAACGCGGAGACCGTTTGATTGAATTTGCAACTGAAGAACAGCTCGTAGTGACAAACACCTTTTATGATCTTCCTCAAAGACGACTATATACGTGAAAATCTCCCCAGGATACTCCAGATCACACAGTACGAAATCAAATAGACTATATTCTTGTTAACAAACGATTTAGAAACTTTATAACATCTGTTAAAGCGTACCCGGGATCCGATATAAATTTGGACCACAATCCACTTATCTCCAAAATGAAATTTAGTTTAAAGAAAGTTCAAAGACCAAAAATTACGAAGTACGATATTAACCAACTGAAAAATAAAATAGTAAAGAAAAGGTACAAAAACGCATGAGAGAAAATACGTGGGCTCGTACAGAAAAACCATGGGCTTATACAGAAATAGATGACAGATGTAGAACTAGAAAATTTGCACAAAGTAAGTCAATAAATAACAGAGAAATACTTAAAACCTGAAAGAACAAAGAAAAAGGAATGGAGGACGGAGGAGATTCTATGTTTGATGGAAGACAGAAGAAACGCTAAAGATAATAAAAATTACTACAACAACATAAATAACGAAATAAAAAGGGCTATTAAAATAGCAAAAGAAAAATTGGTTTAGCTCGAAGTGTACAGAGATAGAGTCATTACAATAAAAACATGATTCATTTTACCTCCGTAAAAAGATTAAGGAAGCGGCAGGCTTATATAAGCACAAGAACACTGGATTCCTCACAGATAATCAGGGAAACATAGTACTGGAAATAGAGCATAAAAGGGATATTTGGATTAAATACGTGGAAAAAACTTTTGAAGATGTACGAAGTAACACTGGTATTACAACAAATACCAATTGCGAATCTGGACCACCATTTACAGTCGAAGAAGTAAAATATGCCATCAAAAGCACCAAAGATGGTAAAGCAGTAGGCCCTGATAATTTTCATTCAGAATTCTGAAAACTTATGGACTATGATGGCATAAAATGGTTGACAAATATATTTAACCATAATGATACAGGCATAATTCCCCAAAAATGGTTAGTGTCAACTTTTATAAATCTTCCAAAAAAACCCAATGCGAGAAAGTGCGAATAACAGTTATAAGCCTTATGAGCCATTTACTTAAAACATTTCTAAAGGTCATTCACAAAAGAATATATATAAAATGTGAGGAACAACTAACAAGAACACAATTCGGATTTCGTGATGCTCTGGGAACACGGGAGGCCCTTTTTGCTGTACAGGTGCTATTTCAGAGATGCAGGGATGTGAATTGTGACATATACGTATGCTTTGTTGATTGCCAGAAGGCATTTGATAGAGTAAAACATGACAAATTAATGACTCTAATGCAAGAAATTGGAATTAACAACAAAGATCTTAGAGTTATCAGAAAGATTTACTACAATCAAACGGCCAAAATCAAAATAGAAGACCAGTTAACTGATAAAATTGCTATAGAACGTGGAGTACGACAGGGCTGTATTTTGTCTCCATTGTTTTTCAATATTTATTATGAATGGGTATTTAAGGAAGCTTTAGATGGTTGTGCGAAAGGAATACTAATAAACGGTGAATGGTTGAATAACATTAGCTATGCAGATGACACTATAGTTTTTGCCGATAATCTGAATGACTTACAGATATTAACAAATCGCATAACAGAAGTCAGCAACAGATACGGACTAGCTCTTAACATAAAGAAAACCAAATTTATGACAATTAGTAAAAAAACAATACTAAACGCTCAACTTGCAATCAACCAACAGAATATCGAAAGAGTCCTGCAATATACATATCTAGGCACCAACAGAAATTAATTAGCGAATAACAAAAGCAAAAGCAGGATTCGTTAGAATGAGAACCATTTTCAACAGTCAAGACATATCATTAAAAACAAAATGCCGTCCATTGAACTGCTACATATTCACAGTTCTGGTCTACGGAATGGAAGCGTGGACACTGACTGTTGCATCTATGAAGCGGCTCAAAGCTTTCAAAATGTGGTGTTATAGACGCATCTTACGTATATCCTGGGTTGACAGAGTTACTAATGTGGAGGTCCTACGTAGAATGGGGAAAAAATGTGAAATTCTCATGACCGTCAAAACTAAAAAGTTGGAATATCTAGGACACGTAATGACAAATCAAGAACGTTACGGCCTTCTCCAGCTGATTGTCCAAGGGAAGGTAAATGGTAAGAGAGGACCGGGAAGAAGACGCATTTCCAGGATTCAAAATTTACGAAAGTGGTATAACATGACTACCATTGAACTGTTCCGCGCTGCAGTAAACAAAGTAAAGACAGCCGTGATGATCGCCAACATCCGGAACGAATAGGCACTTTAAGAAGAAGATAGTTATAGTATTCTAAAATTTTAATCAGTTTTTTACTGAAAGTCAGCACTAAATTTATAATAATATTGAACTCATAAATATTAACCCCCTCCCTCCTTACCTTAGTAGATAATGTCATTCTCTGGAAGTGATTGGAATAGCAGCCAATATTTTTTAAAAAATAATTTTAGTGAAATATTTTTTAACGTTTATAACAGCTATTCCAAGTCCTTAATTAATACGAGTAATGCCGCTGTAAATCGTGTTAACGTTAGACTATAAATTTACAAAACTTGCAAACGTTTCATTATACCTAGCGCCCCTTCCTGAAAGAAAAAAACAAAAACGAATGAAGCAAAAGCAGTCCATAATCCAAGTAGTGTAGCAGCCCATTCATCTTCATACAAAATGTGCAACTCAAATCGAGTCTGTTTCCAGTTCATAGTAAACGTGATCATAACGAACGGACCTGTTTTCTAGCTAGGTAAATAAGATTTCTGACAATGTTCACGATTTTACTGCAGACGTATATTTGATAATTTAGCATCCTGCTAACACATTTACATGCACCTACAGAACTCTTCAAACAGAGGCGGACCTATTTTCATTTGTAGGGTATTACGCTACACGTATTTGGCAATATGTTACTAAAGTATTGCTGTAAATAGATACAAAATAAATTATTTATATTTCACTAAAGGTGTAGAATTTCAGTTACAGAAACAAATGTATGTAATTAGTTTTATATAAGGTAATTTATTATGCATCATATGATACTCAGATCATTACATGGTGGGCATCAAAATTAAGCAACTGATACCAGAAACAAAATAAAAAAAAGAAATGTATACATAACCCAATTCGATTAGCAACAAAGAAAGAGCAAGAAATATACGAGGAAACAATGGAAAGAGAAATAAAAAAGATACAAATAGAAGAGCAAACTGAGAACAAATGGAAAAACATAAAGCAAATAATGAACAAAGCAGCAAAAGAATGTAATAAACAAGAGAATAAAAAGATGAAAGACTGGTTCAACATAGAGTTTCAAAAAGAAATAGAACTAAGAAAATCATTAAGGATGGAAATGATCACGAAAGAAACAATAGAGACAAAGAATAGATATAGGGACAAGATAGAAGACAAAAAGTAAAGAGGGTTCTAAGAGAAAAGAAGAGACAACACATAGAAAATAAGCTAAAAGAAATAGAAGAGAATTACAGAAATAAGAAAATAAAATCACTATATTAAGGTGCTAGAAATGAAAAAAAAAAGGTTTTCAACGAAAACCCATATTCATTAAAAACAAAGCAGGAAATAATATAAGCGGGGAAGCAGAAATAGTCGAAAGATGAAAAGAGTATTTCAATGAATTACTAAATGGGAATAATAAGTTAAACCAAAAAGAATATATGGAAGCAGAAGCAAGAATCGAACACTTAGAAAACATAAAAGATAACCAGCAAAGAACAAATCGAGGAAATTATAAAAAATCTGAGAAACAACAAACCCCTGGAAGCGATAACATAACAGCAGAGATGATGAAATATGGTAAAAAACTGCTAAATAATTGAATATACAAGATCATAAAAGAGATATGGATAAAAGCACAAATACCAGAAGATTGGAAGGAAGTCATTACTTGCTCATTACACAAAAAAGGAGACAAAACAGAATGCAGTAATTACAGAGGAGTAGCGTTACTAAATACCGTATATAAAATCCTATCAAAATCCATAAAAGATAAGATAGAAACAGAAGCTAAAAATATAATAGGCGAATATCAGTGCGGATTCAGACGAGGGAGAAGCACAACGGAACCAAGTATTCATAATCAGAGAATTACAAGCTGAAAGCTATGAACACAGCTTACCAACGATAGCGCTATTTATCGACTTACAGCAAGCATACGATAGAATAAAAAGGAAGGAATTAAATGAGACCCTTGAGGAACTGGGAGAAGATCAAATGATGAGTTAAAGAAATTATATAATCAACCTAACATAATAGGAGGCATAAAGGCACAGAGACTAAGATGACCAGGTCACCGAGAAAGGATGCAGAACACAAAGACTCCAAAAAGGGTACTAAACTATACTATTTCTTTAAAAAAGAGAAAAGGAAGGCCAAAAAATAGATGAAATCAGAAGGTAGAAAAAGATATGGAAGAAATTGGACTAGACGGCCGGAAAAGAAAAATGAATAACAAGAAGGAATGGAGAAAAGTCACATATCGAGCCAGAGAAGATCTCAGTACATAATGAAAAGCGAAAATGAAGAAAGAACAAAATTGTTTAGGCCATGGGTCTCTGAGGCCTTTAGTGCTATTGTATATATAATTTATTATTCATCAGAGGGTTCGAATATTTATGACGTTGACGCGAACATTACTGACAGTAGGATTTTGATTAACGGGTGGAGCGGACGGTATTTTCTTTATGAGAGGTCTCCAAGTCGAAGGTAACCAACCGTATATCGTCATCTCTTTAATAAGAAACAAAATTTGCTTCTCATCCGTTTTTATAAACCAAGAATTATCCGAGAAGTCACAGAAGTTTAAAAAAGGCCAAATTATCTCAATCGAAGTGATGACGGCATACAGTTACGGCATTTGATCATATTTTTAATCTGAAAATCATACAAATTTTACAAAATTACAATTTACAATTTTCTTTTTATCATCATCTACGAGGAGTACAGAATAGCTGAGTTAACGAACGATACTGCTTTTATTGATTCATTTCAGCTATTGGCACTATAATGTAAAAAAAGAAGAAATAGTCAATATAAAATGAAAAATTATGCTTACAAATTAAAGAATAACATAAAAAATCACAGTGAACGATAGTCTTTCTTAGTATCAAATTTAGGAATCAACGGCATGTCTTTTGAAGCCTAAGTTTCAACTGATTTTAAATGAATCCTTCTCTCCTTTGTGGGCCACAGATGGCAGCAGTTGCTTCTGTAACTAATTTGACACACCTTTCAGTGGATTTTGTGTGACACAGAAATTTTTCTAATATTTCTCAGAACTTCATTTTCCACGAGCTGTTGCTCTTTGATGGCTTGAGATATTATTTCAGTACTGATATTCTGTCTGATATACTTGGACGTTTTGTCTTGGTGTTGCAATTTTGTAGTATTTGTGGTTTCTTTCTTTATTAAATGTATTTAAAATACTTCTGTATTATTTACCCTTAGCTGTTCTGTATAATTTATTTTTCTAGTTGTATGTAGTTTGAGCTTGCAATTTTAGCAGTTTATGATCTGGTCCACGATATACTTCAGACATTGCTTTTACATTTAATAGTAAGGTTTTCTATTCAAATATCAACCTCGCCTATTCGTATGATAATCGAGATCATGTACATCTGGTGCATCTTGCTCGATAACCAACGAGGCTCTAACGTCCAATTATACGTGTTCCAATTCAAATGTAGTTCATGTTCAGTTTCCCACCTTGGCGTAAGTCTCCAGTAATTGTATACGGGCTCTTTTAAATATGTGTAAAATTATTTCATTTACTTTTATCAGAGGAGTTCTAGATCTGCCAGATACTCCATAAT
Organism: Diabrotica balteata; assembly: GCA_918026665.1. Taxonomy (NCBI): domain Eukaryota; kingdom Metazoa; phylum Arthropoda; class Insecta; order Coleoptera; family Chrysomelidae; genus Diabrotica; species Diabrotica balteata. The sequence goes on along the minus strand of OU898276.1, from coordinate 198,084,088 downwards.
TTTTTCTCAATTATGTGTTTAATTTCCTTTGGGCCAATTCTTGCATATAGTTCTAAGAATAAGCTCAGATGACTTATTTTATGCGGCTTGCTCAATTTTTCTTAAAAAAAATTTTGTTGCTTCATTAAGTTTGTCTTTCTTTTAGTAGGTGAGACACGTTCATTGGTTTCTTTTAGATAAAAAGTTTAAAATAAATTGTGAAATTATTTTAATGGTTTTACCAAGACCACGGACATTAACTTTTGCTAAATTAAAATAGTCGTAATAAACGATCTATACAGCAAAAAGTAATCAATTTACCTACACATAAGAAAATTTCTTACAACTACTTTGACGAACGCCTCTGCAACCCGTAGTTTACTACGTCGAATAACTTCGCAAGTTTAGAAGTTTTCTTTCGCATTCTAAATTTTCTGTCAGCAATTTCCTAACTGTTGCTTCTACCTATTTCCATTACACTTCTTTTTGCGCTATCTCCTCGTCGTGCATACAAAACTCTAGCTTTTTATTTTTCTGTATGAAATTACTAAATTACTTTTTGCTCGGAAACAAAACTTTTGTAGCAAACGTAAAATCCCCAGGCTTGTGCTCGTAAAGCGTAGAATTTATTTGCCTTGTCTGTTAGCAAATCTTTGTGCTAGAATTTAGACTTCTGAAAGATTTTATTGAGAGAAATAGATTATGTAACTTTTTGAAGTTTAATAAACTGCGAATGATATAATTTTGTTAGAGGATAGTTTAATTTGATTGATGATTTACAATAAAATACCATACACTTTAGAAGCAAGTAACGAAGACGTACTAAGTGCTGCTTCAAAAATGCCATGACATACGTTATTTTTGTAAAAAATCCACTACAAAAAATTATTTGACTGACCAAGAGTCAAAGATTTTAGAAAAACTTATAAACCATGAAATACGCTGTGCATTGGCCAGAATTTGCACTGATATAAAGGATGTTCCATATTGAAATTTAGTTTTCAAATGAGCCTTATGTCGACCCTGTGCAATTGTATGAAGTCGTACCACTACCGTCGCCACGTAGAATCGTGCGAATTTGTAGAGAATTCATTGTCAGTATTGTCAATTGTCAGTAGCCATGTATGGCGCAGTGGTCGGGTGAACGACGCGCTTATATGCTGGAGGCATACTTTAAAGGTGATGATTCAATCACCATAGCTCGTCGCCGGTTTTTTGAACACTATCACATTCTCCGCATAGCTAATGCACCATCAGTTTCCTTAGTAAAATTGTGGGTGAATAAATTCCGTGAAACTGGTTCTGCGACAAATAAAAAGCCCTCTGGTTGGACAAAACGTGCTAGAATACCTGCGAATATGCACAGAGTGAAACGAACTGTAACTCAAAATCCTAGAAAATCACTTCGGAAACATGCACAGGACCTAAATCTATCCCGCACTAGTTTGCACCGTATTTTACACCAAGATGTTCACCTTCATCCTTATAAAATTCAGATAATCTAATTTTTGAAGCTGACAGACTACGAAAAGAGGCGCATCTTCTGCGAAATTATAATGAATCAGTTTTGGGATGATGGAGGTGTAGAGAACAATATTTTCAGTGACGTGATAAAGCACACTTCCATTTAGACGGAGACGTCAATAAGCAGGAATCGCGATACTGGGCTAATGAGAATCCATGACAATTACACCAGAAGCAACTCCATTCTAAAAAAGTGACCATGTGGTGTGGCAAGTATGCACACGGAATAATTGTTCCATATTTCTTTGAAGATCCAAATGAACGCAATGTAAGTTTAACCAGCGAGCGGTATGTCGACATGGTAAGAAATTTTTTGCGTCCCGAACTATAGAATTTTCCGGGTTATAATCAAAACTGTCAAGAAATTCTGCAATGTCAAGAATATGAATATTTAGGTATTACATTCGACAATACCGGAACAGATGTGAAAGAGATAGAAAAACGAATAGTTACAGCTAAAAAGATAATAGGATGTCTGCATGGCATCTTGTGGAGCAAGGAGATAACAAAAAGGAGAAAATTTAATATATACAAGACAATGGTTAAGAGCAGCCTATTGTATGAAGCGGAAACATGGAGAATTCCAGACAGACAAAAAAAGAAGGTGAAGGCAGTCGAAATGGACGCGATAAGAAGATCTATGCGAGTCCCACGAAGAGAAAGAATGAGGAATGACCATATAAAACAACGAATGGGAATAGAAGGTACGATAATTCAGGATATCGAAAAGAAAAAACTTACCTGGTACGGACATGTAGAGCGAATGCAAAATACTAGATGGCCCAAAAAAATACTGAACTGGACCCCAATAGGGAATAGAAAGCAAGGAAGACCCAAATATATTAGATGGTGCCACACCACATACAGCCATTCTTTTGATGAACACGGTTAGAGAATTGTTTTCAGGCACCGTCATCGCATTAAGCGGTGATATCCCCTTTCCACCACGATCGCCTAATTTTTTGCGGGGGTACCAAAAGAGTGTGGTATACACTGACCTCCCAGCAACCACAGCACAGTTAAAATAACGTATTCGAGATGATATTGGAAACATTTCCATGAATATGTGTCAACGAGTTTTTGCTAGCTTAAGATCCAGATTAGAGCAGTGCCAGGAACAAAACGGTCAACATTTAAAAGACATTTTATTTAAACATTAAAATCCGCATGTCTTTGGATTTAAAATTTTTAATTAAACTTATTTGAAGGGGACACCCTTTATTATATTTTGAAACAGTGATTGTGATATGTGACATACGTATTACTTTTTTCAAATCCAGATTAAACAGTATATAGGGGAGAGGGTCACCCTGGAGCAACCCGTTATTTGTTTTAAAAGGTTCCAGCTGAATTCGTACTCTACATTTAACTTTTTTAAGAGTTAGTTTTGTTAAATTTATCAACTGATTTGGTACTCCTAGCTCGTTCATTGCTTTGAACATTCCTCTTCTATTCACAGAGTCGTAAGCTGATTTGTAGTCTATAAATGTGTGATGAGTATCAATACCGAAACTTGTTTAAGGGTTGCAATCTGATGAATTGTTGATTTTATCACCTCTTAAACCAGCCTGGCATTTCCTCCTATCCGTTCTGCTTATGGTGCCATACGGTGACATAGTACTGTGGAAAATATTTTATATGCTGCATTTAGAAGCGTAATTCTTCTTTGGTTAGAGCATTCAGAGATATCTCAAAAAATCTCAAATTTTTACCTCAAATAACTTTATTTAAAATGGTAAACCCTAGATCTCAAGATTAGTATTTAACCCTTAACTAGTCGCTACATGGTCAAAAAGACCGCACGTATCAAAAATTGCTAATATTTCGGAAAACAATTACATTTGGCAACCACGGCCTTCAGTAGCTTACTCATTCGAGACAAGGAGCCTCAGTAGTACTAAATCAGAGTAGCGGGAGGTTTGTTTATTAGGAGTTACAGCGCAAAGGTCATAATTTCCGCGCGCGTCTAGTCAGCTAAAAAGTTTTTATAAATCGTTTTATTGTGTTTCTTATCATCTTAAAGTATGTATAAACGCTAGTTTTTTTTTAATAATATACTATTATACTTCTGTCTTATTGTTTAGTAACGTTTTGAATATACCTCTTTTTTTATATGTAATTAGTTATCAAATTTTAAATTACTTTGCAGCAAATTACTATTACGATATTTCATAATTTCCTTTGTTCTATTATTGAGAATCAAATATTATTTTTTTATTATAATTTTAAGCTACAGCAAACTTTTATATATAACTTGTTTGGCTCTATCTTTAAAATGGAATATGCGAAAGAACAAAGGAGAGTTTAAGCCCTCATGGGAGAAGAACCGCTTGATTTAGAATATGACGACGACGATGACGATGAGAATGAAGTAAATCCGAAAATTATTGATGAGAGGTCGAAAGATTTGGAAAGCGAACAAGAATAGGATTTAGAGGAAATAGGAGAAGTTTTATGAATAATGTACAAGAAGAAAGTGTTTTTAGGAGAAAAGATGGTACAGTGTGGAGAAAGCATCAAAGAAAAAACAAAAGGGTACGTATGAGCATGCCTAATGTAGTAAAACAATCACCTGGGTCTAATAGAATTACGAAAAAGTTGAAAGACATTTATAAAATATGAAGTTATTTCATTGATGAGGACATGATTTACATAATTGTAGAATCCACTAATAAATACATTAAAAATATAGCAAGCAATTTATCTAGGGAAAAGGATGCAAAGCTTACAAACCCATCTGAAATTCGCGCTCTCAGAGGCCTTTTATATTTGGCAGGGACATAATGTCCATCGCCTGAATACAAAAGATATCTGGCAAACTAATAGTGAAGGAAAAATTCCTAGCGACTACTGAAGGGTTAAAAGTGTAAAATAAAGTTTTCAAAAACCAACTAGATAAGGAGAGTAATTTCATTGCCGATATTAGAGCTGGCCGCTTTTAAAAAGTAGTCAAAAATGAAAGTTTAACTGTATATAAATATGTCTGAAATTTATAAAACATACAATTTTTCCGTTTCCAGGTATTTATGTTGATGCTATGCGTTTCATTACTAAATATTGTTGCAGAAAGTGTTACAGGTAATCCTTTTTAACCTTATTTTACTGGTACAAAGAGCACTATGGGACTACTTTTTCGGATTTTCGTAATTGAAAACAGCATATATATAGCACTTGCTTCTCATATTTGTAGCGTTGTGTTCATCTTAGTTTATATGCACCAACATGCAAATTCTGGCGGAATTTGCATATGTAACACCACAACACCGACCCAAATACCTATCTGCTTTGAATAATTCTCCCCAACTTGCAAGAGATAAACTGGACCTCGTCAAAATGAAATTTCTAAATAAATTTAATTTGATAGTGAACTCCATCATTATGTTTTAATTCGCTTTACCGAATGTATTTTTTTCTATTTTTATTTTGAATAAATATCTTTTTCCTTATTGCCGCTAAAATCAAGAGAAGGGTATGAATTTTTCTATAGTTTATTTTAATTAGGACTAATAGCTAGGAGCGATCTAAACAAATGGCACAGATCAATTTTAACCTGGAGACCATACCAACACAAAACACCCAGAGACGGACCTCCTATGAGATAGACAGATGATCTGAAAAGGACTGCCGGAAAAAATTGGCTACGAGTAGCGTACAATAAAAAACAATAGAAAGGAGGACTTGAAGAGGCTTATGTTCAGATGTGGACGTGAATGGCTAGACAAAGATGAAGAAGAAGAAGGACTAATTATAAAATGTTTTATAATATTAACAAATAACTAATTCTGGCATATTTAATGGACAAATCTAAAATCTTAAATCCCTAGAGCTTCTAAAGTAATTACTAAATACTTAAGTCCGCAATTTCCAACAAAACTAATATAGATATAAGCCGATATCCCAAAATTATTGCTTGAAAAAATAATCAATTGGTTACAAACTATAGTGTATTTTTATGTATGAGAGAGTAATAAAACAATAAATTATGTATGCAAATCCCTAAACTGTTGATACGGGTGACTCAATGAAAAACAGATATTTGTCAACAAGTTTACAGAAGTATATAGGAAAACAATTTTAAATTGAGTATGACCACCAGGTATAAAGGTTGGAGCAGAATAGAATACAATAGTTGTGAGGGTTACTAATCCCTAAATAAGGTTGCCAGTGTCGGAGTGATGGAGGTTAACAGGTATTAATGAATTTGCAAGAAATGTAAGATGTTTATTTTATTGGTTATATATAACCATAAAGTTAATAAGACCTACTATTTGCAAAATAAAGTTTAATTCTTTAGATAAAATAAAACGTTTTATTTTATCTGAAATGAGTGCATTCCACGAAGTAAGGGTTTCAACAATCAAACATTTAATTCTTTAATTCCAGGAATCTACGACAGTAATTGACTAGATAATTACCTTCTAAACTTATTCCACAGAAAATGTGATAGTGGGTTTTTCCATTTTGTAGGAATGTCCAAGTGGCGTATTCAAAATTCTTAACAGTTCACTAAAAGTAGGTACTTCAGTTGCAAGGTGCAGTTTATTGTGTATACTAGTGTTATGGAAAATTTGGAAGTGCCGTGTAAACGCCGAAAAATTGGTCCTTTAACAGTTAATGAAAAAACATTAATATTTAATTGTTTTAAATCATTTACAGAAAACGTTTATGTGAAAGTGTTGATGAGACCGTTGAGTTAGTTAGCAGTACACTTGGTGTTGGGAAATACTACGATTTACAGAGGTATTAAAGAAGAGAAATGTGGTAGTTTTCAAATGCCACGTAATGCTCCAGGGAAACCAAAATTTCAAATAGAATATCATTTTAAAGAAGGACTTCGACGGAAAGTGCATGAATTCTTCTTTAGACAAGAATTTCCAACATTGGATAAAGTTCTTGTCTCAGTTCGAGATGATAAGGATTACCCAGAAATGAGTCGAAGTACGTTATGGAAACTTTTAAAAGAAATAGGCTTCCGCTGGAAAAAGAATCCCAGAAAGTCTAGTTTATTAGAAAGAAGCGATATTGTCATATGGAGAAGACATTTTCTAAGAACCATAAAGGAAATGAGAAACCAAAAAAGAAAAATATTTTATCTTGATGAAACATGGATCAACGAGGGTCATACACCAAATAAATTTTGGCAGGATGAAACTGTTACAAGTCAAAGGCACGCTTTTGTAAATAACTTATCTACTGTTTTAAACTCACCATCAGGAAAGGGACGCAGGCTGATAATAGTACACATTGGCAGTTCAGACGGTTTTGTTGAAGGTGGTTTATTAACTTTTGAATCAACTCGTACCGGTGACTACCATGAAGACATGAACGCTGATGTCTTTCAAGAATGGTTCGAACAAATGATAGATCTTCTTCCTAAGAACTGTGTAATAGTAATGGATAATGCAAGTTATCACTCCAGACTTATAGAACGACTGCTCACAACCAAGTGGTTAAAAAAAGACTTGCAGAATTGGCAGAGTTCAAAAAATATTACGTACCATTCCGGATATATAAGAAAGGAACTTTATTCGTTGTGCGCCCTTCATAAAGAAAAATTTAAAAAATACGAAATTGATGAAATTGCCAAAAATCGTGGAATGACAGTACTTAGATCCCCATCATATCATTGTGAATTAAACCCGATTGAACTGGTATGGGCACAGATAAAGAGTGAAGTTTCAAGAAAAAATACCACTTTTAAAATTCATGATGTTAAACAGTTGTTTTTGGAGGCCGTAAATAATGTAAAACCTGAAAACTGGGAAAAGGCAGTAAATCACACTATTAAAGAAGAGGATAAAATGTGGAAGCTGGACAATATTACTGATAAAATGATCGAGCCAGTTATTATAAATCTTGGTTCTAAAAGTTCATCTTCTGAATCTGATTTGGATTTGTAACAAGTAGCTGTAAGTTTTATATTAATATTTTTATTCATCTATTTAACATACCTTAGACGGTTTTAAAAACTCTTTTTCTCTTTTGTAATTTTTAAAAATAAAAAAAAATGTGAATTTTTTAAAACCCTTTTTAATGTAGGCCAGTCAGTTCTAATATAGTGTGTGATAAAAGAGGTCACTTTTGTTTACATACACATAACACTTTATAACACTGAAATAATTCATTTATTTTTTACAATTATTTAAAGTAATTTTTCAATTAATCACGCCCATAGAGTGGTCGGAGATACCAGTTAAAATTATGCTAATTACTCTCTCGTTCATAAAAATAAACTATAAAAAGGAACAAAAAAAACCTTCTTTGTAGGGGGAAAAAATGGAACAAATCGATTTATGAAAATTATGTACTCCATAGAAAAAAATGTTTTAAATAAAAATGTAGCTGAGATAATTTTTTTAAATAAAAAGTCTATTAGCACTTTTTGTATAGCAAGAACCGTTCTCTCTCTCATACGAGCGCAAAATCAATTGTAAATAAAATTTGTATAAACTCGACGGTAAAAATTCGAAATGTGCTTTAAAGGCGAGGAGTGCAGTATTCGTGTGGATTTTTTGTGTTTTCATGCAAGTGAATTTTTGAAATTGTTTACAATTATTTTACAAATATTAATGGGATTGGCTTGTACTTGTAGCAACATTGCTCCCTCTAAAGGGACTGATCCACTATTGATTTATTAAATGACCATAAAGCTTTTTTTCTCACTTGGTTGTCTAGCAGCCACCTAGTTACTAACAGAATACTGCTATGGTTTTGGTCTCTGCTTGTCCTACGAGGTGACCGATGGGATTACACATAAGATGTTGAGCCGTTGTTTGCGGTATCGAGATTATAGAAACGTACACAGGACGCAAACTGTTTTACCCCTTTGAATATAAGTACAGTAACGTGTTCATCGGTTAAAATATCGGTTAAAGTGAAACGAGTCCGTAAAACATACTGGTTAACTCAGCTCTTGTTTCACTTAGACTTCGAATGGAAACTGAAAGCACAAACGTCTAGTCCTAAGCCAGACGAGCTTGCTGTTCTTGAGACATGAGTGGTAGAGGAGTAGGCTGCTTAGCAGTTACCTATCCAACGTTCGAGGGCGGGTGTTTGCTTGGATTTCATCAGACTTCTCTCGAATTCCACCTCCCATGCTAGAGATTCTTGTCAACATCAGAAGCGTGCAACAGGTCTGCACATAGACCAAAAGATCGCGCAGTGATTAAGAGTTACAGTAGCCCCTGGAAATATAATCCAAGTAATGATACCGCCTGCAGTAATAATCTTTGGTTTTCGAATACCTTTAGCGGTTTGCTAGCAAGCATAAGTTAAAAGTGATTAAGTTGATAGCCACCGTCTTCTAAAAAAAATTCTTTGAACTTTGTGGTCGGGAGGATATACCCTCCTAGTACGGTCATTTAAGAAGCAAACACACACATATACCATTAAACACTTGTTTATCAAGTGTACAAAAAGGGTGTACATATTTGGGAAATTATGAGTATAATTTCAGTGTATGTGGACTGTATTATATAGGGCTGGTTCAAATAAATTAGGATATGTAGTAAAGATCTTAAACCATCTTAAATCTTAACCATTTACGTTTCGCAGACGACATAGTACTAGTAAGCACAGATATTCATGAATGATTAAAAATTAATCTCGACAAAACAAAGATATTAAGCAACAGCCTAGAAAACATCACGATAGATAACATCAATAAAGAAAAGGTAGACCAATAAAACCATCATCATCTTTGGTTCGACAATCCTCTGTGGATCTTGGCCTGCTCTAAGTGTGGACAAAATGTAAAAACATAATAACTATGAAAGCATCAAAAATACTGGGGAAAATCAAACCAGTTAAAGAAAACGATTGGTTTGACAAGGAGTACCAAGAAGCAACAGATAACAAAAACAGGGCATACCTAAAGACAAATCAAGCTGGATGCACAAGAAGAGCAAAGGAAGAATACCGGACCCTAAGAAGAGAAGAAAAACCAATAAAACTCTAGAAACTAAAAGGACACACTTGTCATGATCTACTTTTGGTAAGTTGAGCTTCATTTTAAAAGACAAAAAAATCACAATTCACTTAAAACGAAAAACCTTGACATTTGTATACTATCAGTTGCAACTTATGGGTTGGAAACTATGGCAATAACAAGAAAAATGGCAGAACATATAAGAGTAACTCAACGGGCCATGGAGAGGGCCATGTTAAATATAAGCCTCAGAGACAAAATTCCTAACACCAAAATACGTCGAAGAACTAAAGTAACCTGGGAAAAATAGCGACATTTAGATGGATAGGTAGCACATGTAGCAAGACAAGACACCAACAGATGGTCTCATAAAGTGACATTCTGGAGGCCTCGAGAAACAAAAAGAAGGAAGACCCAAAAAGAGATGGATAGACGATATAACAGCTGTAGCTGGAAAACAGTGGATGAGAATTGCAAAAGTAGGGAAGCGTGGAAGCAATTGGAGGAGGCCTATGTTCAACAATGAATAAATGAAGGCTGAAGAAGAAGAAGAGAAGAAGATGTAGTATAGGGCATACAGACAATAGCAAATTAAGTTTATAGAACGTCTTACCAATATTTTTGCTCCACACTCTCGCGGTTTTTCCGGCTTTCACTCGTGGTTATTCTTCATCCGCGAAAACTGTCCGACCACCGGTTTCTGAACACGTGTTTCGCACTAAGATCACGATATAGATCACACTTTGCGTCTGTACACGATTTAAAATAGTATATGCAGTATTTTTCGCGTACCTAAAGCGGGAGAGGTAATTAGCGATAGAAAACAGCCAAGGGAGATGCTGTTTTTCTTGATAAGCGAAGAGAAAGAGAGTGACTGTCTCTAGCGGTAGCCGACAATCAAGAGGGCACGACTCACCCTAGCGGTAGTCAAATCAAGAGAGTGGTCTTTCTTCTTTGCTATCATAAAACTGTCTGTATTTGTAATGGAGTGGGGATAAAATGTGAGTAGAAAGGGTTATTAAGGGTTGGACTAAGATAATAATTGTAAAATTGTGATAGAAGGATAGGTAATAATACATTGTTCTCCTTCTTGTGAGAAAGGAAGACAAAGGAGAAGAAACAAGAAAAAATGGGTGCCAGATAATTTTCCATTTTTTCAAACTATGTTGCCCTCTAGCTCCGGAGCAGTTGTGAAACAAAAACTGCTAGTTCAACTAAATGAATAGGGTGACGTCAGCAAGCTTCACCGACATTATAAATTTTGCTTTTGTTAGTATAGCGATACTTTTTATATTTCGTTCATTGTAGAAAGAAGTCCCTTGTAAATAGAGATTATATTTTTTTAAAATATTTTACTTGGCAAAGTTTTTGTATTCAAGATTTAAAATTAACTTAAATGTAAGATTTTAAAGATATGTATTAAGCTTTTCTATAAAATAGCTCCCAAATAGCAACTGTTTTGTAGTGCCGGCGTCCAACTTTGCCCACTAATAACGTTATTTGTTATTCCGGACGGTTGTATGATATTTGAACTATCTATTTCTCTAACCCAATTTTGTGTTTTATTTACAGAACCAAATGAAATGCAAACAACAATATATAAATGATCCTCGGGTAAAACCAAAACAGTAGAATAAATAATTACTCGTTTGTAGTCTAATTGGAAACTGAAATGGGTAGTTAATCCCAAGAGGAATATTGCATTTATCCGAGTTGTTAGCTGGTTTTTATTATTACTTCCTACTGCTAAAAATTGGTGATTTTTGTCAAATTTAAAAGGCTCGTGAAAGGGAACATATTAGACGTTCATGGAAACCTTTGTGGAAAGTAACATATTGGTGTTTTTAGTTCTTAAATATCGTTTTTAAGTATTTCTTAAAAGTAGTATTTATTAATTTTATCAACAAGTGTAGGGAAATATCAGTAAATAGGACAAAATATAATAGGTACCTCATTTTTAGTAACTGCAGCAGTCATTATCATTATCATCGGCTAGATTTTCAAGTATGATTCTTGATCTGATCTAAGATGTTCCTCTATTCAGACGTCTTACAAGTTCTGTTTTTTCAGTTGGTTTGTCCTGTCCTGTTTTTGTCCTGTTGATGTGTCTTTAGATATTTCTTGTGTATTTCGTTCTTTAATTTTTTTTTCTTTTTAAATTAACGTGCATGTGACATCTATGGTCATTAGCACGAGTTACGATTTATATCTCAATATCATATAAATTACAAAATAATGTAGTTTACATCTAACATACAGAAAAAATAATAGGAGGAATTCGATGACCTTGTTGATTTCGTCTGTGCTGTTTAGGACCTCTTTGAAGTTGGTACTGATATTGAGCTGTTGGCATATTTTGCCAAAAAAGGGCATTCGATAAGTATGTTCCTGATTCGGAGAGTCGTATTGCAGTGTTGACATTTTGATTGTAGAGATGATGTCATCAGGTAGCCATGAGTTAGACAGCTATGTCCTATACGCAATCTCCGTATGATTGCAATATTTTTTCGAGATAAACTGGGATAGGTAAGAAGGTTCACTGAATGTTTGATTTCATGCAACGCTGAAGTAACATTATTCCAGTGAATCTGCCAGGTGGATAAATTAAGCTTCTTTAGTCTAGCTTTCAGATAATTGCAAATTTGTATGTTCATAATGGTGTCCGTGGATTTTTTGGCAACGCAATCAACTTTTTCGTTACCACTAATACCAACATAGGATGGCACCCATATCAGAGTGATAGTTATATTTTGTTTTATAAGAAGCTGATATGTGTCAATACCGCATGACTTACTAATCAATGAGTTACAAAAATCGGCATAGTTCCTGTTTCCCCCATGATGTTCCTCAAAATAAGTGCTTCTATGTCTGAGTACAATCACATCCTTAGTTTTCGAAAACCTGTATCAGTCCTCATAATATAACACTACCAGAGTCATTTACTCTTGTTTTTGACGACACGATATATGGAATATTCATTTCTCAAGACAGTTTAGTTTGCTTTAGATGCAAGAAGCCAGAACACATCACTTCACAGTGCTCCGAACCACTAGCTCAACTAAACCCCAACCAAAACAATGAAGCATCGGTATCCAGTGCAACAAATATATCCTTACAAACATCCAATGACACAAACCCATCTCGGTGTGAACAAATGTCTATTTCCAATATCCCGGAGATACCGAACAAAGTAAATGCGTCAAATAAGGACAGTCACATAATTAATCAACTAAAAAGAAACTTTGATGAAATTAGTTCACCTGAAGCAAATCCATCTTCAAAAGAATGTAACATTTTTCCACTACCTAAAGTCCAAGCAAAATCTAAAAAAGCTAAAAATTCGTTCAGCAAGCACGTCTGAATGCTCATTTTCTAACATTAAAGCTAACATTAAAATTCAAGTTTCTACTTCAGTGAAAATAATCCTAGATCAACAATACAATGAGTGGATTAAAATTTATACAGATGCATCCAAAGGTGAACTTGGCGTTGAAGTAGCAGTGGTAACCCCAAATGACACTTTTTAATTTAAACTTCCTCTAAATTCCATAATATACACTGCAGAACTATTTGGTCTGCAACTATTTGGTCTGCTAAGGTTTGCAACCTGCGCATACATTCTAAAGTGATTCTAGCAAAAATAGACTCCTATGAAAAATGTCCAATTCCAAAGAGATTACTAGACTAGCGGGGAACTCGTTTCAGCTTTGAGTTTCTAGCGTACCTTGGTAATCAAACTACCTTGACGGTCGACTCTAATACAGCATTTATCCTCTGGATAGGTTCTTTTAAAAAAGATTATGTAGTTTTTTTACACAAATTTAAATACCTTTGACATTATGATAATTGTAAGTGTTTTTTAAATGGATTTTTATAAAACTATAAATATAAATATATATAAATATAAATACTGAAACAAAAGAGACAAAACTAGCTAATGTGAACCACTACAATACATTTCCCTTTATGTTCTTATGTGGCATATAGAATTTATATATGTTAATTTTATTTGTATTTGGTAAAATACTTTTTATGAAAAAACACTTAATTTTACTACATAAGACGAAAAATCCATAAGTAAGCGCAGAAACATACTAATATACACGAATTCAGAAAGGGAAAGATGCTAGAGTCGAATTTTTTGGGGAAAAATTAGAATTAAACTTATTCCCTGACGATTTCTTTCGCTTTAAATATTCAGATCACAGCCATAGCGAAACGGGAAATCTGTAAAATATAAAAGCAAATGAAACCTTTTCAGTCGAAATGTTTCTTATACACACTCATTAGAAAAACATATACGAAAATCATATCTTCAAGTGAAAACAGCTTCAGCTTCTTCAGGAGCGCATAGCTTGTTTATATATTGTAATTCGTACACCTGGTAATTAAGATATGGCCAAAAAAATGTATTTTTATTTGACAAGATTGTAGATATGACACAGAAAAAACTACTTTAAATAAAGTGTTACACAGTCCATTGAGTTTTGTTGTGTCTACACAATCTATTTGCAATAACTTTCAAATTCAGATTCAAGTGAAAAACAGCAACTTATGGTATTTAACAGCTGAAAAACACAACAATATTCTTTTTTCTTTTCCCCTTTATAAGCAATTTTGCCTGTTCATTAGCGAATTAATACCTCTATGGAAGGTTTTTACTCCATCTTTTGCGCAGTCGTCCAATATTTCTTCTGCCGATTGGTGACAAAAAAAAAAAGAGGTTAGTCTTCGTAAGTGCGTATATTTATTTAAAAACCCTTAAAAGGGCTACATCAAAAAAACAAACGTTTTCGGACTAAACAGTCCATCATGAGGTTTAAAATCGCTAGGTTAAAATGCCTGAGCCACCCAAAATACATGGGTAAAAAACCCTTTAAATTACATATAGTTGTAAAAGATTATACATCTTGTTGTTAAAAAACTGTGATGTTTATTATTAAATTAAATATGGACTTCAGGTAATATACATTGCAAAAAATTGAGTTCCAGAGCCGGGGCGAAAACCTCTACGCACGGAGAACAGCTTTAAAACTGAATACTTTTGATGTAGCCCTTTTAAGGGTTTTTTAAATAAATATACCCACTTACGAAGACTAACCCCTTTTTTTTGTGATACGTGGTATACTGCCAGCTACAGGAATTGTTTTCCTTGTGGATTTTGATTGGTGACTTATCTCTTGCTATTTTGACAACATAGGTCTTCTCCATTCTGCTTATGTGGTTATTCCATTCTTTATTTCTATTTTGTGTCCATTGATTTAATACACTGTATACGTTACATTTTTTTCTAATGTCTTCACTTTTTTTTCGATTTCTCAGCGTAGTTTCTGTAATTCTTTTAAGTACTCTCACCTTTGCCGTTTCCAGTAGCCTTTGCATTGTAGCTGTGTCAGGTCTTGTTTCTAAGGCACAATATGTTATTATTGGTTAATCTCAGTGTTAATATATCTGTTTCGCCATATAATGTTATTAAGGGATGCTGATAGTCTATTTGCTTTATCACTTTTTTGTCCAGGTCTTTTTAGTTGGACAGTGTAATTCCCAGGTATTTTATTTCCATTATTTGTTCAATACTGATGCCACCAATTTCCATTTTACATCTGGTTGGTTATTTGCTTACTACTATTGTTTTAGTTTTCTGAGATGAGATTGTCATATTTAATTCTTTTGCTCTTATGTTAACCCTATAACTGGCAAGATTCTAAAAATTATTCTATTTACTTGGGAATTTTTTTCAAGTTTAATAATGTATTAATAAACCTAGAAAAGCTATTAAAATGTAATTATCATTTTTTGTTTGGCTTCCAGGTAAAAACAGGTAAAGGGGTCCTCAGGGGGCCCTTGCCGGTTTAGTTAAAAATAGCGTTTTATAATGGATTTTAGTAAAATAAACTTAAAAACAAACAGAAAAGAAAGTGTGTACACTATTTTTTATGGTGATAATTATAAAAACAGTTTTTGGCATTAGAACAACATAAGTGAAGATCACATTTGCTACACATACATTGAGTTTTTGACACTTTGCAAAGTTAACATTTTTTTTACCACTCTATTGTTAAGCCAAAGTGGAAAGTGATCAATACAGTCGAAGCGAATGTCATCAATGGGATGTTTTGCTTTTTTTTCCAATGCCAGAAGTAGTTGGTTGCGGTGAGCTCGATTGTGATTTTGATGTTGAAGGTCGGCCAAGTACACGTTTTTCACTGAATACAACGAGAGCAGCAGCAATTTGTTCTCTGAATTCTGGTAGCTGCAACAACTTTTCATGTTCCGCTGAGATATTGTTCGAATCATTACATTTTTCAGCATGTGTGCGATGGTACAAAATATAAGCGTTTGTTGCAGCCATATCGATCAAGTGGTAGAAAATTCGAACCATTGCACTACGTGTCTTCGCTCTAATATGGTAGCGACCCATCAATTCATCCATCAGATCGACTACTCCCATATGTCTGTTTTATTCGCGAATGATCTGCGGACAGTTGACTTCAATGTATTTCTTTTTCTTTCGATCATATCGTGGTACTTTTGCAATATGTTGATTTGGATTTGCTCTCAAAAACGGCTCAATTTCAACGTAAGTCGATGCCAGCCGCACGTTCTTGGTATCTTTCCATAAAATTGTACTGAAATCAACACCGTACGCAGATCCAACATATTCGACAAAATATCCTCTTTCTTCATCTGTGATATCCTTATCCAACGAAAGCTTACAGTTTGGGATTCTGTTTGTCCGTATTGTACCAAGGCTATAGATTCCTCTTGCACGTAAATAAACTAACAAAGGTAAAGACGTATAGAAATTGTCGAAGTAAAGGATGTGATGAGAAAAGCTAGGTATGGTCTGTGACAAACGTACAACAACGTTTGATGTACTTCCAAGATCAGGTGCGCCAGGACGAATTATATTGTCGCCTGCACCGTTGTAAATTTCAAAACGATATGCGTAACCGTGAGAATCACAAAGCACAAACAGTTTCATGCCCCATTTGTGCGGCTTATTTGGCATATATTGACGGAGATGATGCTTGAGTTTGGTCGAACATATATGCTCATCAACACACAATCTAGCCGTCTTTGGAATCGAATCAAAACGATTGTTGACCTTATCAGCCAATTTCCGGATGCGAAACAGTGGATCATAGCCTGGCTGACCTTTTGGAATGCGCTGCCTTTCATCTTGAAAACGATAAGTGTTTCTATTATTGCCATAAACTTTTTTACAGGCATTGTCTTCTGGATGGGGGCGAACGCGTTTTTTGCTCCAGTAGCTCTAGATTAGGGTATCGATAAATCGACATGTACATCAACACTCCGATAAATTTCCGAATCTCCTCACCACTCGCGGCGAATTTTGTATTGATATTTTCTTGACGAGCTGCATCGTTCGTTTCATTGGCCACCAAATAATAATCTCTTTTGTGAAGAAATAATTAAAGAGTTCTATTGGTGTTTCCAGTTCTTTTATTGACAATGGCAACCGTACATCTTCTTGGAAAGCTACTTCGTTTACATGCAAGCTCATTGATTGCTTACGCCACGTTACTTTGGTAAATTGTTCCGAATCTTTTTTGATATACTGAATAGCTGAAATAAGAATAAAAATAGTACACTATTGCTAAAGTATAAATATATAACTATTACCTCTCCCAGTAAAACCACCAATAGAAGGCGTGATCAAAGGTCCAGAATCTTCCATTATATGTAATGGCGAACGGGGTCGTTTCTTTGGCTTAGAACTTGCAGCATGTGCGACATCGGCGACTGAAGTAGATGGAATTGCTTTCATACATCTAGACGGCCCAGCCTCTTCCATTTTTAAAGGTTTGACACATTCGTCAGCTTCGATTTGCACCGCCGTTAGCATTGTTAATGACGCAGCAGGTGTTTCTATGTCACTGATATTTAGCGACATGTTCACATTTTGAATAAAATAGTCGCTTGTTTCACCTGCTTGCATTTCACGGATACACTCTGTTATCATGCCATCAGGAGCGATCTCATTATGCTTGTAATCTGGGTCGATGTCTGAAGCATCACTGCTATAATCACCTGACGAATCCGTTTCAACAGAGTCCATAAGTTCTTGGATTTCATCTTCGGTCATTACCGACAAATTAAACTTTTTCTGTCTCCAGCTCTTATTGCCTGCCATTTCCAGAAGCAAAATAAACAAATAACTGATGAAAGTTGGTAAACAATAGCACAACAACACAACACAACAATCACAACAAAGTGAGACGAAACTTCACATAAACCGGCAAGGGGTCCCTCAGGAACCCTTTTTATTTTCGCTTCTAAAGCACACTCAGAATACTTGTTTTGTAATAATTATATATATATATATATATATATATAATATATATAATATATATATATATATATATATATATATAGTGAAACTTGAAGCTCTAAACCACTCATAAAAAAATGTTTTCACTAAATTTAGATTATTTGTAGTATCATAATTTTACGTCGAAAAATTTTTTAAATGAGAGATAATTGTTCTGTGTTCACCTCGACCTGTCGCAGAAAACTGATACAAAAATGTAACGATAAGGTTTAATGAATTTAGAATGCATTTGAAACGTCTCTAGACGAACTAGTAAGGGAGATTCAAAACAGTTTGCGGCTACCTGACTTTTACCTGCGGTAATAAACAATAAGCGAAGGGGCCCTCAGGGACCTCTTACCAGTTAGAGGGTTAAATCTGTGGATCATTCATTGTAGATTATTTTCATTTTGGTCTATCAATATTGCATCCTCTGCGTAACACAGTATTTTTATTATTTTGTTTTCCATTCTGTATCCTCTTCCATTTCGTCCATGATCAAATTGAAGAGCACGGGGCTGAATAAATCCCCTTGTCTTATTCCGCTGCCTATTTCTACAGGGTGAGTCATAACTATTGGGACAAAGACTACGGACAGGTTATTTGGACCAAAATATGGCTATTGGCCCAAATATGCCTTAATAAAATATTGCCGAGAAAAAGATACAGGGTGGTTAAAGGTAATTTTTGTTTTTCGTTTTTTGCTAATAGTTTCTCTGTATATTTATGAATTGCTATCAAAATTGGCACAGAGGTATAATCTTAGACAAGAAATAGTATTTTATTTACAATTTTACGTTTTGTCATAGAAGGCGCCACGTGGATCATTCCTAATGATCAAATTGAGTCTAAACTTTTTCTGACTCTTGTTTTAAACATGACAATTTCAACCGTTTTCGATAAAAACGCAGTCGAACTGTTTAGAGTCTCAAAAAAGAATTTCAAATATTATTTCATTTATGAAAAGTATGCTTTGGACTGTCAGATAATTGTTGTTGGTAAATGTCATTTGTTCAGAGTAAATTATTTTTGATCTGACAGTGTAGTGTAACGTTGCATTTTTTTAAAAGTAATCATTACTTTTTTTGATTGAAATGCCTCGTCGCAATCATTTTACTAATGAAGAAATGCGAGATGTGATTTGCGTATACGCACAAGAAAATTTTTGGCGGTCGCTCGGCAGCCAGAAGGTATGAAATGTTATACGCAAACAGAAGGCAACCAAATCACAAAACTTTTGCAAGATTATATCGTAGTTTAGATAAAACTGGGTCATTTCACACTAAAAATCGGGGGTGGTCGAGCGAAACAAATCACACCTAATCAAGAAGATGTACTTTTGGTTCGAGTAGATAAAAATCCTGAAATAAGTTCACGACATCTATCAGCAGAAATAGGAGTAAGTCAGCCGTCTATTGTTAGAATTCTAAAAAAAGAAAACCTCCATCCTTATCACTTCACTCCTGTTCAAAATTTACTTCCAACAGATCTTCCACGACGGTTACAGTTTTGCCAACGTATTCTGAATAAACATCGCAATGACAGACACTTTATTAAGAATATTATGTTCCCCGACTAAGCAACTTTTACCAGACGAGGGGTTTTTAATTGACGAAATAGTCATTATTGGGAAGAAGAAAACCCGCATGTTATTAAAACTAGACATTTTCAGCATGCGTTGAAATTGAATATTTGGTGTGGCATTATAGGCAACCAACTACTAGGGCCTTATGTTCTTCCTCCGAATTTAAATGGAGACTCTTATTTATTCTTTTTGGAAAATACTCTTAGTGATATTTTAGATGATCTGTCACTGGATGTAAGAAGAAAAATGTGGTTTATGTAGGATGAAGCGCCACCTCATTTTTTCATTAGCTGTTAGAAATCATCTTGGCAGAGGCAGTGATTTTCAATGGCCACCAAGAAGTCCTGAGTACAAGCCGCTAGATTTTTATTTTTGGGGACATATGAACTCCTTAGTTTATGTCAATGAAATTAATACACGAGACGAACTTTGGAGATATATTCAAAATGCAGCTAATCTTATAAGGAGACAGAATAATATTTTTTTAACGTCCGAAAATTCTTTATAAAAAGAATTAGAAAACAGCATAGAAATCGGAGGAGAGCATGTAGAACATTTAGTTTGAGTATTTTGTGAGTTCTTTTAAGTTAAAGTGTGTTTAGTTTTAATTTATCGTCAAAACGGAAACCTTACGTTTAGTTGCAACTTTGTTTATTAGTTTGGTATTTGATAGTGGAATTGTAAATAAAATACTATTTCTTGTCTAAGATTATGCCTCTGTGCCAATTTTGATAGCAATTTATAAATATAGAGGCAAACTATTAGCGTAAAACGAAAAACTAAAAATTAACTTTAACACCCTGTTAGAATCTGATTCAGATTCAAACCAGAGGGTGGTTTGTAGCCGAAAACGCTCTCAAACCCTCAAGATTGGCACTTCTTCGTCAGACAACGATCGATCGACAACGCATCTAGTTCCGGACGGTTCTGGTGCTGAGCCTCGGGCGACGGCGACGCTAGCGTCGGTACCTACCGACCAACTGCTCAGCCATGGTACGAACTCATCAGTAGAACCAAAGGGTAAGCCTTATAATTCTTTGTACAAAACATTGATAATGAGTAAAACCAGTTGATTTCATAACTTATTCACAATTTATAGTTGCTATTTTCGCTAATTTTATGTATAAAACAAATATTGCATTTTTCGTTATAATTATTTATCTGATATAATTTAACCAGCGACCTCTCAAGTTTAATCCTAAACATTTTGAACAACAATATAGTCCATAAATTTGAAAAGAATAAAGGCGTTTATTCATTCAAAATGATATTGCTTGAGTGGAACGTTTCTTGATAATAATTATAAATCACTAAAACTCTTGTCATACGTAAAGTAGTGGAATTAATTTTAAGAATCCATAAGCTATATCCATCGTTTACTTAGCTTACCTCTGTCAGATTCAAATTTTAAATCAGAATTAGAAATTATTAAAACAACTTGCTTATAGTAACGGTTACACCCCTACTTTGGTTGATAACATACTCAACAAATTAAGGAATAAAAGGAATAGATCACTAGCATACAACACTGTCCATAATATTTCTAACTCGACAGTTATTTATCGATCAATATCGTACTTAGGTTATCCCTCAGACAATATAGCCAGAATCTTAAAAAACATCCCTAATCTAAAACTTTCTTTCAAAGTTAAAGAAAATATCAAATCTATTTTTTCCCACACTAAAGACAAAATTAACAAATCGTCAAAAAGTGGTATTTATAAATTATCCTGTGGTGAATGCCCGGTGACCTATGTGGGTAGAACAATGCGACCTTTGGATATACGCATCAAAGAACATTTGTCTAAGATTGATAAATCTAGTTTTGGGAATCATATACATGTTTCAAAGCATGGCTTTAGTCCTCATAGAGATAGTAAGATTCTACACAGTATACCCAATAATAATTATATAAAAATGAATTTACTAGAAGATCTTGAAATCAGTAGAGAAATGAAAAGGAATCCTCAGAATTGTGTCAACACTCCAAATTAACTTAAATTGTAAGTTTGATCCTATTTTTAAGAAGTTTCTTTAATAATACACTTAGTATAAAATTAACCATCATTTGATCAAGCTTTGACCCTTATTTTTAAAAAAGAGATTTAAAAGAGAGATTTTCTTATACTTTCTTTCACTGATTTCATCTACATAGAGAATGTTTGATATTTTCTTCTTCATTATTTATTTTATTAATAATATCGATAATCAATAATAGCTGTTGAACTCTTAACTTAGCAAATGATACTTCTCCTTGGTTGGTTTTTCATCTACTTTCTTCTATTTGGTCAAACTTTAAAGTTTTGTTTTTTGATAATTTTGATAAATGTATATTTAAATCTTCACGTTAACTAATCAATTTAAAATATTTAAATTTAAAATTCTACAGTAGCTAAAATTAATAATCAATAACATTCAGACGTCATTTTAGACATTTTCAATTTTTAATTAATAATTTAAATACAGAGGTCGCTCTAGGATTTATTTCCGTATATCCGAGCTTCCTATTTCATTTTCAATTTACTTCAAAAATGTAAGTCAAAGACAGCTGTTGTCGTTACTGTATGTGGTAACCATGTTTTTATAAAAACTTTTTAAATGTGAATTATACATATGTATAAGGGTTAGACCCAAGATCTGTGGCCTACAGAGCCCGATCTTTGAATTTTAATATGTCGTTTGTGCACAATTGTCCTTCTATGAAGTATTTATTACCTAATTGACGTAAGTTTTTTCTATCATTGTATTTTATATAAAAAAATTTACTTAACTTAACGTTATTTTAGGATAGCTCTGATGATGACATTTATTATGTCGAAAGTATACTTAGCTTAATTATTAAATAATTTTACACACTATCAATTTTATTGAAAACATACAAAACCAGCTTACCAGTTAGACCTATTTAGAAGTGTGTACAAGTCTTACAGTCTTTTTCAATTAATTTTAAGAAGCCTGTATTTGAATATCTTTTTAAAAATAAAGAAACATAAAAACTCCTTTTATGCTATTTAACCAAAGAGGCTTTGCATAAAAAAAGAATCCGAAAAAAGATGAGCTTAATATTGCAGAAAAAAAAATAATAAAAAGGTATATCCTACATCCCACACAAAAAAATTCTACTGTACTGCCCAGAAATTCTCAGAAAGGCCTAGTTGAAGTCGAATTCCTGCGAAAATTTCAATTACACTTCAGTTCACGTTAAACAATAAAAACTGAATTTGGCTTCCATTTCAGCCAGAGTCATTTTTTTCTCCGGTTTAGGTACTCTTGTCATATAGATGGAAATTTAATGCAAAGAGGGATGTTTATAAGCTTCCTTCGGATTCTCCAACGTTCTTCCACTCTTTTAAAGTATTAATTAAAAATATGCCAACAACAAACGGACTGTCTGGTATTTCAATTTTAAAGCGAAGCCCAACACGAACTAAAATTTTATACAATAAGGAAAACTTACACAAAAAATTTTTTGTCGAGACAATAACTATGCAGGTAAATTGAAGTATTTTATAATATGCGCATATGATCAAAATCTAATAATAAATTATAAAAATAATACTATCAACAATACGATGCGATGTCTACAAAAGTATTTTAATAAATAAAAATTAATCTTTTTTAAAAATTTTCTTGATATATTTAGTTTTTTTCTTTGGAGGTATCCATTTGCGTTAGTAGCTTTGTGTCTTATATAATTTGTCCTATTTATTATGTCGCCGGTGCCTATGAAACGAAGAGATCATTCTTTCTCTCTCTTGTCTTCTCTTTATTACTGAGAATCGTGATAATCTAAAATACTGCTAACAAATTCGCTTTGTTGGTCTCTATTTATAGCTGCTCCAATGGTTTTGTAGAATGAGTAGCTCGCTTAATTCTGAATTTGGTCTTCTCCCTCACCTCTGAGAAACACGTGACTAGAGAACTATAGAATTCGCTGCAGAAATGTGGACAGCCTTTTTAAATGACAGGCTGGTTAAGAATGAAAACTTTTATCCGATAAGTTATCCAAGGTATGTGCAGCAGCATTGTTTTCCAACATCACATCTCAAAGACATCAATTTTTTGGCGTTCTTGTGCTAAAAGAATTAAAAAATATTGAGAATATTTGCATTCACAAATCTTATTTTGATTTTGTTAAAGATAAATCTGTCTTTCCAAACTTTAGTTCGACGGCTCATCGCATTTTTTTTGCCATAACAATGTGTCTTCGATCTGCTGCTTAGCAGTCGCTATTTTCATAAAAGAAATAATGAAACTCCTTTTAAAAAAGGACGACTGTGATATATACCGCGGTCGGTATAAGTCAGGCAACGCTTTTGAAAGCTCAACATAAATCTGGCGACAATGAAATGAAAAAATTATGGTGCAATAACTCAGTACAGTTGTGGTACGAGTGGGAAAAGAAGTGCTAGGAAAAACATCTGGTAAAAGGCCTCCTAGAGACAGAGAAACTTCGTGATGGAACGATGAAGTGTAACAGAAAGTTAGAGAGAAGAAAGAGGTAGAAAGAGGTATGACAGGTCTAAAAAAGCGAGCTGTAGTCACTGCTAAAGACAGATCGTCTGTACAGATAAATGAAGAGTTGTAAAAACCAAGAGCTGTAAACCCAACAACCCCAGAAGGGAAAAGTTATCAGAGGACTTGGCCTACGTGCGACAGATTAAGGGTGCGGATGAAAGACTGTTAAGAACCGATATTAAAATAAAGCGAAGATGGTATGAGTACGTTAGAACACCAGAGAAAATACAGATGATAGCGAAAGATAAGGTTGTTAGAGGTGTTAAATAGGATGAAGAATGGTAAGGCAGTAGGACCTGTAGGAATACCTGTAGTAATACCCATGGAGGTTTAATGGCTGCAGAAGAGAAAGGGTTAATATTTTGTGGCAGATGATAATGGATATATAAGGAAAAAAGGATGCTCAAGACATTAACAAAAAGAGAGAGAGAGAGAGAGAGAGAGAGAGTGTGTGTGATGGTATAATTGTATAAGGATGACAAGAACATTTAGGACTGTAAAATTATAGCAAAGGTGAATAACAGTTTGGGTTTATGCCAGGAAGGAGGACAACGAATAACTTGTTTGCTTTGAGACCATTGATAAAAAAATATGGCGAAAAGAAAAGAGAGCTACATTTGGCATTGATAGATCTTGAGAAGGCATACGATACAGTTTTTAAATAAAAGCTATGAAGATGTATGAGAAAGAAATGAATTCAGAATTACGTAAGACTCTTGAAGGATTTATATGAGGAAGCATACACCAAATTAAGGACTTTTTCAAGGAAATTTTCCAATGACGTTTGGTTGCCACTAAGGCTCTTTACGAAGTCCGTATCTGTTTAATCTATTTATTCATGTACTGACAGAAAAAGTAAAGGAGGAAGTTCCTTGGTCAGTGCTCTTTGCTAATTATATCGTATTAGCAGAGAAAAGCAAAAAATGGAGAAGTTGGAGAGTCAGAGAAAGGCTATTAAAGAGGGAGAACTTAAAGTTATTAGGTCAAAATCGAAGAATATATAGTTGGGAGAAAAAGGAATGATTGGAAACATTTGCCAACAATTGCTTGGAGAAAACTAGGACAAATAGAAGGATTTCAATACCTTTGCTTCCACAAGATAAATTCTGGTTGGTTTAGCTGAAAGCAAATGAGTGATGTACGCTTTAATCAACAAAAAAAAATTGGAAAAGCTTTGAAAGAAAGACATATAAGGGTATGGTCAGACCTGTGTTAAGAAAAGAAGATAGCTGAAATGAAAGTGTTACGGTCGATATTAGGTAAGACCATAAGAGACAGGATCAGGAACAACGTGATTGGGGAAAGAGTCGATGTGACTACAGTTTAAAAAGAGATTCAAAAACAAAGACTGCAATGGTCATATCAGACCTGAAAATAAAACTATGTGAGATAAAGGATAGAGCTATTAGAAGTAGATGGAAGAAGAGGTAGAGAAAAACCATATGAAAGGCAGAGTGTGTGACAAAGGACTTGAGAGAGAAAGGTTTAGGTGATGAAGAACCGATAGACAAAAATGAGTGGCGACGAAGAACGTCAGGACAGCGACTACTGAAATGGTAAAGACTTAGAAAGAAGAAGATGAACACCGTACATTTGCAGTATTAAAGCCCAGTACTCAGCTAATCAGCAGTTTTAACATAAATCGCAGACAGATTGTTATTGATTAATATAAATATTTTAAATTTCTCTTTTAAAATTAGTTGTAATTTAATTATTAAAAGTGTTGTTACTTTCTTAGTTGTAGCTTTATAAGGGCTTTTTAAAAATCACCTTCAACAGTGACAACAATTGAAGTAGTCGCCTTCAACATATTTTAGTTATTAAAAAAAGGAAAATTATATCTAAAAATCATTAAAACTTATCCTATTCCACAGTACACCTTGTATTGTTAGTTGCGACTGCAGCTAAACTTGCACTAATAAGATACACTAATCAAATGCAAATTTATCAGTTTTAATGATCAACCTTACCCGTTATTTTGGAAGCAATGAAGTGTAATATCTTTAATGAAAACTTCTGATAATACATGTTCCATGTTTCATCAAAGTAGGGCGATGTGTTAGAGCTCATAGCGGTGAACTTAGTTTGCAAGGAAGTTTGTCAGAATAATGAAATTTTAGTGAATTATCTGCATCACATAATTAATGCATATTGTCAAACATATTAACTACCTTTAAAATTGTGGAAATATTTTACCATGTAAAGACAAACAGCTCTGTATGTACTATGATTTTATATTTTATATCCAAGAGCACGCATTTCATATCCAAAAGTTGAATTTGAGATATAAATTAAAATTGATACAAGTGTATTCACCAAAGACAAGCCACACAGATGAAGAGATTGAAATGTTCTTTGAAGGGAACAGCCCTGAAAACTACTAAGACGTTTTATACTCTGATAACAAGGAGATTTTAATGCTTAGCTGGGAAATAAAGAAGACCAAAGTGAAACTGCACTAGGAAACTACGGCTATGGAGAAAGAAATGAAAGAGGAACCATGCTTGTAGATTTTTTACACCAAGAAAATCTTTTTTCTATGAATTCATTCTTTCAAAAAAAGCCCCAACGAAAGTAGACGTGGAAAAGTCCAGACGGTTTCACAAAGAACGAAATAGATTTTATCATTGCTAATAAAAAAGAAATTGTACAAGATGTATCGGTTTAAACATATTTACAATTAAAAGCGATCACAGATTGATTCGAACAAAAATTCTGTTCAATTTAAAGAATAAACGAACAAAAATGATAAAATCAGACAATCGTAAATGGACCCCGCCTAAAAATACAGACCACTTTCGTGACATCATTGACCATAACCTTCAACAAATCAACGACGAAACACAGGTCGAAGTTTTAAACGAAAGTATCGTAAAAGCCCTTAAAGAAGTGGAGAAGTTGTGCTGTCCTAAAATGAAGAAAAAACTTGGGAAAATAAGTCTCAACACTAAAAATCTGATCAAAGAAAGAAGGAGGCTAAAGGACAGGTATAACACAAACTACGCAGAATTTAGTCAACTCATTAAAACAATAAACAAAGAACTCCGAAAAGACATACGGCAACATAACATGAGAGAGGTGACAAGGGTGATAGAAAAAAAATAGAAGTCTGAAAGTTCTAAGACACAACATGTCCACGGGAAAAAAGAACATAGATAAGTTAATAAATAAACAAGACGACATTGTGACTGATAAGGAAGAAATAGTGAAAACAGTGAAAGACTTCTACAGACAACTCTATGAAACAAGTGAATCCGATGAAAGACGCCCCTTACCAAAGATAGAGAATCGAGGCTCAGAATTAATGCCGAACATAACTGTTGCCGAAATTAAAAATGCACTTCGGCTGATGAACAATAAATCCCCAGGTAAAGACAGGGTTATGACCGAAAGCCTAAAACTAGGAGAAAATAAGCTTTTACTAACACTTGCTAAACTGTTCAATAAATGTCTGTTCGAAGCGATAACACCGACGCAGTGGAACAACGCGAAATCATCTTACTTCATAAGAAGGGAGATATCAGCGACCTCAGAAACTACCGCCCCATTAGCTTGTTGTCACAAGTATATAAGCTATTTACAAGAGTTATTATTACCAAGAGGCTAGGAAGTAAGTTGGATTTCTATCAGCCAAGAGAGCAAGCAGGTTTTAGAGCAGGATATGGCACGAATGATCATTTACAAGTAATTAAGAACTTAATAGAAAAGAGTATTGAATATAACAAGCCATTAGTCATGATATTTGTTGACTACGAAAAAGCTTTCGACACAATAAGTCATCAAAAGATGTTAAAAGCCTTAACAGAGTGCCGTATAGATCATCGCTATATAAACATGATAAAATACATCTATCAAAATGGGACAGCAAGCGTGTCCCAAAATTGGCAGATAAAAAGACCAACGTATTTAAAATAAAACGGGGAGTGCGACAGGGAGACACAATTTCGCCAAAATTGTTTACAACATTATTAGAGCATATGTTTAAGAACGCAAATCTGAGTGAAAAAGGAATTAATGTCAATGGAGAAATGCTTAGTCATTTGAGGTTTGCTGACGATATTGTCCTTTTTGCTGACAGAATCGATGATGCAGTATCGCAACTGGAGAAACTATACCTAGCCTCCCTACAAGTTGGATTAAAAATCAACCACACAAAAACACAAATCATGACAAATCTTGTGTTAAGCGAAAAGATTTCAGTAAATGGCATGCATATTGAAGAAACCACCTCTTATAAGTACTTAGGACATGAGATACGCATAGGAAGAGATAATCAAACGTGCGAACTAAGCCGCCGCATAGAACTCACTTGGGTGGCATTCGGCAAGCTGAGCTATGTTCTTAAATCAGAACTGCCTATGTGTCTTAAAAGAAAAGTCTTTAATCAGTGCGTGTTGCCAGTACTTACATATGGTGCAGAGACATAAACACTAACCAAGAAAGTAAGAAATAAAATTTGTGTTACCCAAAGAGCCATGGAACGATTGATGTTAGGCATTTCCCGTAGGGATCGGATCACAAACAAGAAAATAAGACGGATAACAGGAGTGACAGATGCCATAGAAAGAATTATGACCCTTAAGTGGAACTGGGCGGGACACATAGCTAGAATGTCAGATAACAGATGGACACAGCGAATAATACAGTGGAGACCGAGACAAGAAGCACATCGAAGTAGAGGTCGTCCACCAACAAGATTGATGACATAAAACGGATCGACAAAAATTGGATGCAAACAACACAAAACAGAAATACATGGAAAAGACTGAGGGAGACCTATATCTAGCAGTGGATAGATCCGGGTTAAATGATGATGATAATGATCTAAGAGCAGATTATAACCGATATAAATGTGAATAACGCCATCCTCTAAGGCATAAGCGATGTGTGCATTCAATAGAGCTATATGTAGAAAATATTAAAATTTGCTGAATAATTGATTAAAGCTACAAAAAATGTATATGAGAGTAAAAGAGCGAACAGTAAATTGATTTAATTTCACACGATTATCAGCATATTGAATTTATTTAAATAACCTTCTTCCGGAGGTTGGATATCCTAACAGATATGGTCACTTTGTTGGCTGCTGCTTTGAAAAGTTGTAGTAAACTACAGTTAAACCATTCTCTAAGGTTCCTCAGCCAGGAGATGCGTCTTCTTCCTATGCTTCTTCTTCCTTGGATCCTTCCTTGCATAATAATTCTCAGCAGCTCTTATTTTTCTCCACTGGTTATGTGACCCAAATACTCTAGTTTTTTCTTTTTATGCTGTTCATAATTTCTAACTCCTTATTTAGACGTCGTAGTACCTCAGCGTTGGTAATCCTTTGAACCCACTGAATTTTTAATATTCTTCTGTAACACCACATTTCGAACGCTTCTATTTTTCTTATGTGTTGTTTCTTCAATGTCAAAGTTTCTATTCCATATAGTAAGATGGAAAATATATAACATCTTAGAGCCCTCAATCTGAGATGCAACTAAAGATCTTTGTTGATAAGCATTGTGTTCATTTTCACAAATGCTTGCCTTGTAGTTTCAATTTGGACTTTGATTTGTCTGCTTTGGTCATTTTTGTCATCAACCTAGGTTCCCAGATATTTGTATGTCTCTAGTTTTTATATTTGGGTTTTCTCTATCATTAATCTTTCATTTCCATGTTGCGTTTTTGAGACAATCATAAATTTAGTTTTTCTCTTATTTATTTTTAGTCCGTATCTAATGCAATAATCGTTAATTCTATTTACCAATTTTTGTAGCGATTCCAGGGTGTCTGCCATTATAACGGTGTCATCAGCGAATCTTATGTTATTTACTATTCTTCCGTTTACAGAGATTCCATTACCCAGATCCGCTATCGCTTCCTGGAATATGGCTTCACTATACACGTTAAACAGTAATGGTGACAGAACATAGCCCTGTCTTACTCCTCTTTTTATATTTATATTTTCGGACTTTGGTTCTTCTATCTTTATATTGGCCTTTTGATTTCAATACAGATTGATAATGATTCGTAATTCTCGTCTGTCTATATTTTTGTTTCTCAGTACTTCTATTAGTTTTTCATCTCGGACCCTGTCGAATGCCTTCTCGATGAAACAGGAATAAATATCTAGGTTCATATCTAAGCATTTTTGAGAGAGGACATTCAAAGCAAACAATGCCTCTCTCATTCCAGTCCCTTGCTGAACCCAAACTGAGTCTCATCCATATCATCTTCCAGTTTTCTATATAATCTTCTAGACATTTCAGTAGTTTCGCAGGTATTTCGTCTGGACCTACAGTTTTTCCGTTTTTTACGTTTCTTATTGCTTGTTCGATTTCCTCCATTATGATCTCTGGCCCCGTTTCGCTGTCTATTTCTTCCGGTTTTTGTCGATTATTCTCAAACAGATCTGTTATATATGTCTTCCATTTTTTTAATTTCTCTTTAATTTCTATAATGATTTTTCCATTTGCGTCTTTCAGAAGGGCATCTTTCTTTTTTCTCAGTGTCATTATATTTGTTATTTCCTTTATTTTCTTATGCATGTTAAAGCTATCATACTGTTTAGCATATGCCTCTATTTCACTGCATTGATTAGCAAGCCAGCTGCATTTGGCCTCTTTTATTTTCTTTCCTATCAATCTCTGTAGTTCCTTGTATTTTCCCTTACTCCTGCCTTTATGTTTCCTTCTTTCCTCCATTAGATCTAAGATTTCTAAAGTCATCCATCTCTGTTTTTTTTTCTTATTTTTGTCTGCAGTAGCTTTTCTCCTGCCTGTATTAAAGTTTCCTGCACCATGTTCCATTTTTCATTAACATCTGTTGTTTTTATCACGTCTTGTTTGAAGTTCTGACGTATAGGTTCTTCTTTTATCTTGAGACATCAAACCGTGGTATATTTGTTTGTTTTTGGATCTTCATTCTTTTTATCTTTATTACGCCTACTAATGGATTATGTTCTGAATTTATGTCAGCTCCGGGGTATGTTCTCAGAGACATTATAGCGTTTTTATATCTAGATTTTATTAAAATGTAATCTATCTAGTTTCGGACAATGTTATCATCTGAATCCGCAGGTAATTTTTAAGTATACAGTCTTCTTCTAGGTAATTTAAAATTTGTTTTCATTATTACCGTCTCCTCGCTTTGGCAGAATTCGACAAGTTTGTCCCCTCTTTTATTTCTTTCTCCCAAGCCAAATTCCCCCACACATCCGTCCACTTTTCCTTTTCCAACCTTGGTTTTGAAATCTCCCATCACCAACAATATATCATCTTTTTTTTTTGTGGATATTATGATTTCGTTCAATTGCATGTAGAACCTCTCTATCTCGGTCTCTATCTTTCGGTACAACAGCTCTGTGCCAGTGTATTTAGTCATTTTTTAATTTTATATCTACTGTTATAAGTTAATTTTTTTTCTACGTGCAATGTGACGAATTTTTATTGAGCTTTGTAGTAGTTTTTATTCATTCTTTCACTTTAACGCCAACATTTTAATATTTTGACCACGGTTACCAAGAGACTGGTGTGTTTGTTTTACACTTTATTATTCTTCACTCACCATTCGTAAGTTCTTTTTCTATGTTTTTATATTATTGCCTACCACCATTGTAATTTTTTTAGATTGAAGCGATGAAGCTTGTAAATTCAATAAGCGAAACGTCTTCAAATATAGGAATGGAACTGTGAATTCCTTTTATTATTTCTCCTTTGACCGATATCCTCGTGACCAAAAGATTTATTTCTTTTGGAACTTACTCATTGAATAATTGTTTGACGGTCGTATTATATATATATATATATAATATATATATATATATATATATATATATATATATATATATATATATCGTACCTAAAGGAATGGGCTAATGTGAACACCAAACTGGCAGCGTTAAGGAACAGAAAGACTTTTTTAATTAAGTGTCGTAATGCAGATTGTTTTCCGAACCATATCACGAACAGTTTGACAAATGTGAATAATTTACTACATCACAGGAGAGGAGAGATAGATTTTCGATCTCAAGGACTTAGTAAAAGGTTTGGAAAAAATATTCTTGATTTAGAAATCAAAATTACTTTTGCTGATATTAATCATTTTGAAAATAAGCTAAAAGATCTCCAAGCCAAATCAAAATCTATAATTAATTATCACACATATGTTGAGTTTAAACGTAGACAACAGATAATTTATAACAATCTTTTTCATAAAATTAAGAGAACTAATATCAATAAATTCAATAAGTTCAGATTAGATAGTTTTGACAGTATTGATTTCAGGGAGAGTTGGTTTAAAAACCTTACAGACTTAGAATTTCCTGTAGAAGTTAAAAAGTTGTTGGCTTTAGGCCCTAAATTCGCTTTGCTTCCTAACAAAAAAGATTTCAAAGTTTTCTCTTTGTTGGCAGACATCGAGAACATTTTAAGACCAATTGAGAATGTCGATAAGGACATTCTAAGGTCCAAATGCACTAATATAATTACGAACTTTCTCAACAAAGATGAAAAAGACCACTTTTTAAATAAATACTACATTAAATGCAAAACTTTTTTGAAACATCACCCTGAGATCAAGATTGTTCAGAGCGACAAAGGCAATGTCACTGTAGCAATGTACACTAGGGACTATATACAAAAATGTGAAGACTTATTAACAGACACTAAATATTATAAAAAGTTAAACAACAATCCTGTGTGTACTCTGCAACAAAAGGCTAATAAACTAGTTTCTGATTTGGTAAAGGAGAATAAGGATCACTCAGTTGGGAAAACTTTGAAAATTTATAATTCAATTGCTCCTAGATTTTATGCACTTCCAAAAATTCATAAACCTACTTTGTCTATGAGACCAATAGTTTCCTCAATAGGTACACCTAGTGGCCCCATAGCAAGTTTTTTAACCAATATTCTTACAGAAACCTACAGTAACAATGATTTCTGCATTCAGGACTCTTTCAGTTTCAGTTCTTTTATTAATAACTTAAAATTACCTATGAATTATAAGCTCGTTAGTTTTGATGTAGTGTCTTTGTTTACTAAATTTTGGTTAGTGTTGAGAAACACTGGGATGACATATCAATGCACACAACTCTTAACTTATCTAATATCAAAAAACTCATTTCTTTTGTTTTTGACTCTAATGTTTTTATTTTTAATGACTGTTACTACAAACAAGTCTTTGGTACTCCAATGGGGTCCACCATTTCACCAATTCTTTGTAATTATGTCTTAGACGATCTGATTAAAGATTGTTTGCAACAAATCAATTTTGAAATACCTTTTATAAAAAGATACGTGGATGACTTAATCTTGGCACTACCAGCAGACTCTATACAATTTACTTTAAATGTTTTCAACCAACAAAACCCACACTTGCAATTCACGTGCGAGGAAGAGCGGGAGGGATCTTTGCCCTTCCTTGACATGCGTTTGCATAGATGTGAGGATAATGTTGTGAAAACACAATGGTATAGAAAACCTATATGTACCAATAGATTCATAAGCTACCATTCCCATCATCCTCCTAGAATGAAAACCAACCTAGTCCTAGCAATGAAAGAACGTGTCAAAAGGTTATCACATCCAGATCATCTCCAACATGATCTTAACCTCTTACGGAATATTTTTGTTGAAAATTCATATCCTCTAAGACTGATTAATAAATTAATTTTTAATGTTCCATTTGTTAACAGAAATAACATTCTCACTAATTCTCAATCAGTGCCCTCAGCACAAAACAATTCTTCTCAAACAAGTGTGTATTTTTATGCCCTTCCGTATATTCCAAAACTAACCGTAGAACTTACTAAAATTTTCAAAGAATTTAAGAACATCAAAATAGCTAACAAGAACATCAAAACCATACGTCAGCTATATAGCAAAATAAAACAACCCCTAACTACTTTAGAGTCAAGAGATGTTGTTTATTGCATTCAATGTACTGAATGTCCATCCACGTACATTGGTGAAACTGGAAGAAATCTGTCTAGTCGTATCATTTCTCATAAGAGTGACTGTAGACTAAATAAACCCACTTGTGCTTTGGCAGAACACTCTATCGATCTAGACCATAAGATAGATTTCAACAATGTTAAAATATTAGCCAGAGAGAAAAATAAATTTAAGAGAACATTCTTAGAAATGGTACATATCAGCAGGAGTGATAACAACAATCTGAATAAAAGATCTGAGATCCAGAATCTTAGCAAAATTTACAATTTTATTTTGACTTTTGACTAGGGTTTTCTGTATATCAGAGTGCTTCATGTTTCGTAAATTCCATTATTAATTGCTATAATTATCATGATTAACTTCAGTTATTATTCAGATGTTCATTTTGTTTTGGTTGTTTGTTTTTTCAAACCTACTTACTAAATACTATTTTCTTTTTATTTTTTGACATAATAAAACCTTTTTTTAAATTTCCCTCTCAATTCTAAGTTGGTAACATGGTTGGTAGTACTTAAAATCACAAACGGCATTTTGTTAGACATCAGTTTGAAAGTTTGTTTTTTGTAGTTACATCGAACTATTTAAACAACAATAGTTCCTCCTACTACCTCTTTCTGTTCGTGAGATGTGACTGAATTCAAACCTGCGAAGACGACTGTTTTTTGTCAAACATGTCGTCTTATTTTTTTTTTTACTTTTTAAACTTTGTAACATGTTCTTTAATTTTTAAGTATTTTAAAGTTGTTAAAAT
The DNA here is from genome assembly GCA_918026665.1 of Diabrotica balteata. Taxonomy (NCBI): domain Eukaryota; kingdom Metazoa; phylum Arthropoda; class Insecta; order Coleoptera; family Chrysomelidae; genus Diabrotica; species Diabrotica balteata. Next base: position 198,049,531 of record OU898276.1, on the reverse strand, counting down.
TTTTAATGCCTTCAATAATTCAGATCACATTATGTTATTTAACGTTGTGTTTTATATGCTATGAATCTTACTTTCTGGTAAGTTTTTATAACTTTTATATTACATCAGCCTAATGTTATAACACAGTAATTTTCATTGTAGACCTTGATAAAGGTGGCAAATAACCACCGAAAGCTCGGATTTCAGAATAAATAGTACGCCTTAGCAAAGCTCTATTTTTTATTGACTACCACACCCAAAAAGAAAAAAGTATTTACATATTTTTTCCAAACTAGTCAAAAAATTTTGGACTACCTTATATATATATATATATATATTTATATATATATATATATATATATATATATATATATATATATATATATATATATATACATAGCAAAAAAATACGACCGTTGATTAAATTTAAAAAATATTCAATAGTTGAATAGCAGAGGTTGTATCGGTCAATGATAGGCAAATGAAAGTCGTCGTAGTTGACGACTTTCATTTGCCTATCATTGACCGATACAACCTCTGCTATTCAACTATTGAATATTTTTTAAATATATATATATATATATATATATATATATATATATATATATATACATATTTATATATTTAGATTTAGATATATTGTTATGATATGTAAAATCAAGAAAAATATTGGTTTGCTTAAAATATTTCAAAGTTCAAAAAAATTAAAATAATTCAGATAAGTAGAATAATAATCAACAAACATTTCGAAGAATAAAAGTCTTTTAATTTTGGATTACCTGTATTGAACAAAACGTAAGATATGCATAAATTATTTTCTTTGTTAAAATATATTTGAATGACGTGGATAAGCTTAAGTGAAATCCTAGACAATGGAAGTGGGTTTCCCAAATAAATTTGTGCAGTAATTAGGACAATAGAATAGATTTTAGAAAGATATGTTTTTGTTAGTTCATAAGAATTGGTAGAAAGAAATTTTGTAAATAAGTTTTAGAAAATTTTATAATTGTAGGTAAAAATTTGTTTGTGTGATCGAAATAAAGAAATGGGAGGTATATGACGCGTTTTGATTGGATGAGATTGAAAAAGGTGGGATGGGTGGTTTGAGAATGAGACGTTAGTTAGTTTTTGAAAAAAGAAAAAATGGACAGTTGGTTTCAAAGGTGTAAGACGAACGGCCGTTGTTCTCGGGTAGTTTCCCAGAGGTAGGAAGCAGTAGCAGTGAAAGTTGTGAGTTTTCGTGTAGTTAGTGTATCTGACAGAGGCTGATCCAGTAAAAGATTGTAAGTTATATTTTCTACTTATATTCCAAGAGTCACTGTTCAGGCCAACAAGAGATTCAGTTTATCGTAAAGAGAAGATATTCCAAGAGTCATTTTGTACTCAGGCCAACGAGAGATTCAGTTTATTGAGAGGAGAAGAAGCTAGCATAATTTGAACGATTCGTGCATTTAAAGGAGATCATTAAGGACAATAAACTTTCAATAATTTGTTGTAAGATTGCTGATTACCTAGGGAGCTGCTAAGAATGGATAGTGTAGGCTACAAGGAACAAGGATTTGGACCACTCATCATCATAGAGAGATAGTTTTGTTTTTTCTGCAGTTTTCTTTCATTGATAACACAATTTTTACAATTACTTTGGAAAAGATATAAATATTTTGATTAGGAGATTTAGAATAATAATTGGGATTTTGAGATTTTAACTAATATTGTTTGTACCATTAATTTTGAAGGTTCACGTACGTAGAACAAAATTTTGACAATCAATAAATGAGATATTGTTTATTAAAAACATTTGAGTGTGAATTTTATTTCATTATTTTTATTTCAATATATAATGTTAGATCCTATATGTTTTTTATTATTTCGGTATTTTTTTGGACCTTACCTTTCACATGTAATAGCATAGATATTGAAGCACGAATATAACCCTCAGAGAAGAGAATTAAAAAGTGTGATCAAATCATAGTCATATCATTTAAATAATTTTAATTAATTAATTACTTAATTAGCTAATTAATTGCTTGGCGCACTAAGACTTTAAATATCGCAATAGCATATATATATATATATATATATATATATATATATATATATATATATATATATATATATATATATATATATATATATATATTTGTATTTAAATTGTCGTCTTTTCGTCATATAAACCCTTCTTTCCCCCACAACGATCCACTTCACCCTAGTAGAATCAGTGCATTTTTTTAGATAACAACGACGATGAAAGACGATATGGGTTATATGGAGCGCGCTGGAATAAGAATTGCAATTCTTCTTATTTAATAACTCGGAAAAGGAAATGGTCTAATACTGGGTATAGTATGTGGCCCCAATCTTCGGTTGTTAGTGGGACTCTATATTATCCGTACGGCGGAAGTTTCTGAACTTTTTGATGCCTAATCTGAGAGGTTTCTGCTGTAGAACACGCGCCATAAAGCAAGGTTTTTATTATTCTGTTCTTGTTAGCTGGCAAGGTTTGAAATTTTTATTTGTCATCAAGAATTAAGTTAATAATTTCATTACTACATTGAGTATAACAGGAATATTAAGGAAAATACAGGGCACTCCGAAACTCAACGATTTACACAAAATTGCAAATGTTTGTACTTCTTTTAGATTGATTTTTATATTATGAGAATTAGTTCATCTTGTGAGGCCGCTCCCGCACGAAAAATATGTCTGATGCAATATCTTTCCGGATTATTGTTCAAAAATTTCCTTTTAACTCTCCAGAGGTGACGTGACAAATTGCCACACTACTGGTGACGATGGACTCTCAGACCGATATACACGTATGTGGTCTTAAACCCCTTTAAAGAATGATCTATCACATCTATTGTTTTTTTATAATAAAACAAAAGACTAATACGCAAATAATATGTTTATTCCAAAGTCCAATAATAAAAACATAAACAAGAACAGTATTTTGTAAGACCACGAATGAAAATATTAAAATAAACTATATTTCTTATAGACAATAAAATAAAAATAAAATACTTCTTCTTCTTCAGGTGCCATCTCCGCTACGGAGGTTGGCAATCATCATAGCTATCTTAAATTTTGAGGCAGTAGCTCTAAATAGTTGTTTTGAGCTGCATCCAAACCATTCTCTCAGGTTCTTCAGCCATGAAATTCGTCTTCTTCCGATGATTCTTCTGCCATCTATTTTTCCTTGCATTATGAGTCGCAGGATGCCATACTTATCGCCCCGCATCACATGTCCGAGATACTGTAGCTTTCTTTCTTTAATTGTAAGTTCAATTTCCTTATCTTTGCCTATTCTTCTCAGTATTTCATTGTTTGTAACTCTATCTACACAGGAAACCCTCATAATTCTTCTATAGGTCCACATTTCAAAGGCGTTAAGTCGTCTCATGGTATCTAGATTTAACGTCCATGATTCCACTCCATAGTGTTCTCGGACGCGACTAGTTCACGTTCGAGACGCATCGCCCGCCCCTTATTTTTTCCCGTTGGCCCCTCCCTGACCTGGAAATCCCTAATCGCTACTTCAGAAAGTATAAAATTAGGCGATTTTCAGGTCAATCAGTCAGTTCTTCACGGACACTCCGAGAGCTTAGTGCTCTCGGGGCTCTGCTTCCTTTTTAGCTTTCCATACTCTGTGGCTGAGTATTATTTCTACTGTATTTTTGGTGTTTTATTTCGACCTATATATATTTGGTCATGTAAGAAATAACTTGCCTTTTTCAAGGCAACACATCGAAGACAACAAACCTGATGTTTATTTCGACAACTATTATGTAAGATATTTGTCATGTAAGAAATCTCTCGTCTTTATTAAGACGAGCCATCAGGAAACAAAACATTTTGAAGTCCATACCCTGAAAATGGACAAAAGTAGAGGAGCTCACGATGTTTTCGAAGCCCCTCTACAGAGCACACGGTGGTACAGAAGGTGGCAAGACCCTTTCCATTTACCCCGAGGTGACAATAGTATAGTACACTGTATACGTAACATTTTGTTAGGCGTACTTTAAGAGCTAATGTTAGATCTTTGCCACATAGGACCTTTTTCATTTTTATAAAATTAGAACGTGCTTTTTCGATTCTGACTTTGATTTCTGCCGTGTAGTCATTTATTGACTACACGGCAGAAACAAAATACATTTATTATTTAATCTAAATCGACCTATTTATTTGTATTGCACCCTCTTTCCTCTGAGCATTGACTGCAAATAATGTAAGCATGTTCGAGGCATAGAAAGTTACTGCACACTTTGCAGTAATATTTGGTTTTCCTGTTTTGTTTGGATGTGCAAACATGGCAACGTCCAGCACGTGGTGGATCATCAGTTCTCTGATTTTCGATTGGGAGTTTCCAGAGTTGCTGTATCCTTTCTCGAATAGGCCGGACTATATGCTGATCAGCTTGTCTCCTTATCATATGATTCTTTGTAAGACCAATGGCAAGTTGGGTCAAAAATGTTCTGACATACATTTTATCTTGTTCTGTATTGCATTTGTAGATAACAAATGAATTAGTACCCGTTACATTGATCAAAGCATAAAAAATTACCATAGGCCATCTCCTGGTGTTGCGCGCTACATTATAGTTTGAAGATAGCTGATCGATCATATCCACTCCTATTTTCGTCTTGTTGTAATCTACTATCATCATGAGCTTCTGCGTTGTTTGGTCAATTTGGTCATCATCATGCATGCTAGAGATCAGTAAGACATTTTTCTTGGGTTTTGGAACATGTGACACTAAAGTGTAGTTTTCCCTAAATGCAAATATACTTGATGGAATTGGTCGATCTTGTCCCACTGAAAGCTGTATTGGTAGCTGTCTCTTGTTCTTGCGAATTGTCCCCAAAAGTGTTAACTTGTGCTCATTTAAAAAATTTTTCACATAGCTCTACACTGGTAAACCAGTTGTCGGTCGTCAGGTTCCTATAAGTTCCGCTAATGGGCTCAACGAGCCTATTTACCACATCAATCGCGGAATTGCTGACGGCGCGGCGTGTGGAGAATCTATGAATTGTTTGCCAACATACACTTCCATATTTGCTGTATAAAACATTATAGCATCAGCTAACGCAAAAATCTTAACGCCATACTTGACTGGCTTCGAAGGAATATACTGTCTGAATAAGCATTTTCCGCGAAACCCAACCAACATTTCGTCAATCGTTGTGTGATGAGAGAGGCTGAAGTTTTTTTTGCAGTTCTCATTCACTTGCTGAAAAACGTCGCGAATTGGAGCCAGTTTATCTACAGTTTTTCTAGCATCTCTTGTACATTGATCATCAAACCTAAGATGTCTTCGAAGAAACAGGAAACGTTGCTGTGACATCGTCAAGCGAAACAGTTCAGGCGAATCACCATTAGTACTGAAAATTTCATCACAATTCAGTCTATTCATCTTCTTTACTCCAGCTAGGTATAACAAGCCTATCAAAGCTTCTACTTCTAAAGCATCAGTGGGCTTTGTATATGTTTCTCTTGCATATTTTTCTCTGGCAAATTTTTCGATGTGCTGATTTGTAAATGTTACAATAGTTCCAATAACAAACTCATCAAAAAAACTTTTTCCAGATTTCTACAACGTTAGTCAAATTTCGGGTAGGAATTTTTGGACCTGGTAATTGAGTAATAACATTTTTCGATCGAGTCCTATGGGATCTTAGTTTCACTGGTGGACAGTGTTTGTTCCAAAGTGTTGTTATGTCTTTTCCGGTATAAAATGAGCCTCGTTTATATGCTCTGGATTCGTTGGACGTCTTTTGATTACCTTCTTTTTCAGTATCTCCTTCATTGTGTTCTCTGTCAGTGTATACCTCTTCGTTTTCAGCTTCTGTATTATCAAGTTCTTGTTCGCATTCGGAATCTCCATCTCTCTGTTCAACATAACCTTCCTCATTATCATCGCTATTGTTGTCATACTGGGATATGTCTTCCTCATTATCAGGCAAAACTTCATCTAGACTGTAACCACAGTTCATTTTTCTCGTAATTCATTTTTTTTTCTAAAACAAATAATAGCATTTTACGTTACAAGTCCGGTATGTGACTTATTACAGTACGAGTTGTTTTACGGACGAGGCGACGATAGGAGCCGAGTCTGGAATATAAACGAGCACTGTAATAACACCTAACGGACGTGTTTCGTATGATATTTTATTTCATTCTGTATTTATAATATTTTGGAATATATTAAATTAAAAATTTTATTTGACAGTTTTAATAATATTTGCTTGCCACTGTCAAATAGATAAAATCAAAATGTCACAAGATGGATCCTTTCCAATCACGACCAACCTAATTGCTTTCTAAAAAGGTTGCTAGGCAACACATTACGGTATCAGGTACTGTAATGTTCGATTTACCGGCCGCAAATGAGGCAATGGTAAGTTGATTTACTGGACAGAATGAAATATCAAAAATTACAGTGGTTTATCTGCTGTCAAAATAAAATGTTACATATTGCTATAAAAATAACTTGAAATAGTTTTTATTATAGGATATGAATGTATAGTTTTTGTTTAATAGTTATAAATCGAATAGGGTTCAAATTTATCAATAATAATTTTTGGAAAACTATCTTACCTTATGAAAAAACACTCCAATTCCGTATATGACTTAGGTGACGTACGGTTTGAGAGACCTGAACACGTGTACGTACCCTAAAACAATCGCTACCAAACTGAATCGCGGTTCGCGGTAACTAGATAGATGGTTAAATATGATGCATGTACTTAGACGGAAGCAGCGCTCCGCCCCGCGTCGGCGTAATAATGAATGTTTGTCTTTGTCATCAGTGTCACAGACCGTAGGTCATTACTGGAGGGTTAAGAGGTCGATGTTGGTTGTAAAGGAAACTAGGGAGTACCGTTCGACAGCTTGATATTGGTTACAACTGTGAGTTACTCGAAACCAAGCAACCATGGGAGTTGTTCTATGCACCATCTTCTGATATAGAAGCTTCTTTTCTCTTCGGTCCACTTCATGAGTATTTTACCATTTTCATTATTGTTTTCATATCTCCATTTGTGATAGTAACAGATAAAGCCCCAATGTACACTGTAGGTTGATTGACCAGAAATTTGATTACATTTATTGGACAGTTGGTTATTGACAATTTATAGATGTTCTTGACACCATTGACTTCTGTAGAGATTATGGACAGTTATTTTCACAACTCCAGTTCGTCATTTTCTGTTGTTGAAGAAGCTCAGTTTCTGATGGTGTGTTTTTTGAATGGCTATGACTTTAACATTATTTTCAATTGAAGGGTCCAGGGGAAGAACGGCAATAGTCCATTTGGATTTAGTTCGAGAAAATTGAAAATTAAGATTTATAGACTTATTATAAAGTCAAATATAAAGAAAAATAATCAAGAATAATATTTTTAGGTAAATATTATATTTTTTATTAAAAAACGATAAAAATAACCTTATTATAAAAATAAATGAGGTAGAAAAAATATATAATACAGACAGATGCGTGCCACTTTTCTTCTATATTAGACGTGTATTGGCGGATCAACCACAAATTCGTCATCGCTTTTTCCAGATTGTTCGACAACAACTACTGTTAATTGTTGATAAAACAACCTGGATTCTGGTTTCTCAAGGAATGCAGTTAGATCTTGCAGATTTGGATTTTTTAATAGGAATTGCGCCTTGATAAAGTTTTCGTAATGTTCCTACTTCCTTTTATTGTGATTATTTTGTGTCCTTTTGCGGCACGCCTTAATCAGTTTATTTTCGAATTTAGAATTATAATATAAACCCATATACGTAGATTTATGGAAAATTAACCGGTTATCCTTGCTGCAAAATTTAAGGATTCTGATTGGCCGAGTTGGGAAAGGGCACTTCGTTGGATATAGCGGCGATAAAAATGAAGTCCAATTTTTAAAATCAAAATTTTTACTGCAATCAATCATTTCAAAATGGTGTAGGTTTCAAACGGCAATTTCGCAATTCGTCTCTCCAGTCCTCTGGTACCTCTGTGTATGCTTTCTTTGACAAGGCTCATGTTTCGATCGCATTCAAGATATGAATGCCCTCTAATAGGGAATATTACTTTCACAATATCAAAACGATTTTTTCTTATAACTAAGTAATGCAAGAATCGAATGATATTAAAATTTTTATTTTGTCCTGCACAGGAATCACAAAAAATAGCTAGTTCTTTTACTTCCATGGGCAGAATATTATAAAAAAAGTGATTCAGCATGGAACAAACATCGTCAGCTCCTTTCTTAGCAACAGATTCATCGTAGGTATAAAATACAGATTTTGAATCCGACAGAATATGAATGTTGAAACTGATGAAGTTTAGTAGACGTTTATAGTATACGTCGTTGGTTGTAATATTTTACATGGTAAGTTTTTTTGATAATCCATGCTTATACCTTCCATAGTCGAGGACTTTGAAGCACGTTTGCGGTAACTTCTTTTTAAACTATAAAATCGCTCACTTTTTTTTAGATGTAGATTCCTTTCACGTGTCTTTTTTTCTATATCATTACTTGCTGTTTTCCTAGTTTCAAGGTCCGAAGTAGAATTTAATAATGTAGTTATCGATGATATGTCGGCTTTTAAGGAGTCACACGTGCTACAAGTGTCTTTTCGTGGATATCCGAACGATATATTAAAATTTGACTCAAAAATGTCACGAAAGGATTCGTAGGATTTTTTTATTGTCAACGTTTGTTTTGGACTACATTTTATGTAATTTCACTACGTTTAAGTTTTCAGGTAAGTAAATTTTATTCGAGTCTGCTAAAGAATAATGAGATTTGCGTCCTTTTAGACTTTTAATGAACTTCATCACCTTTTGCTTTGTGACTTCAGAAAGTTTGTGAGGTCGCGAATTATGTTTTCCTCGCATATCGATAGGTGCTTTCCCATTAAAAAGCAGGGAGTCTCTAACGTATCTAACTCGACGTCCCGTGATTCCATGGAAAGATAAAAAAGCTTTGATACATACTGAAACATCACTAGTAATTTCATCCTCAACTATTCGAACACGATAACTAAAGGAAGCACTATTAAGTCTAGATTCTTCAGCATTTTTTCTAGGTCGCCTGCGGTTGACAGGAAGAACACTGATTAGACCACTAATGTAAGAGTTTTGTGCATCAGTGTTACCTAATTTATTAAATTCACGAATTCTTATATACCGTTCAGGTTCAGAAACCACAGTAAAACATTTAAAACGTTTACAAAAACAGTCGGGTCCCAATTCATGCGTTGTGTCACGTAAAATTTTCATTACATCTCGCCCTCTGCCAGTTCTTTTACGTTTCTTCGTTTCCCTGCTTGATAGACCAGTTTTACCCTCACTGGACACTGAATAGTCACTATCCATGATAATTCTTGTGTTTTTAAAAACTTTTACACTACAGAAATATGCACAACGTATCAATATACAACAGATGCACCTGGCTATGAGTGGTAAACTAACGGCTGATGCAACAATTGACTTACCGACACCAACTGATAACAGGGACTGATGCGCTTTTTCCATACACGCGCACGGACTCCATTCTTCCATTCTTCCCCCGTATAGTAAATCTTATAATGGTTATTTTAAGGATCTTCGCTGTTTTTATAGATTAACGGTTCACTACTTGAAAGTAACCTAACAGTACCACAAAAATCAATAGTGACCTCAATTTGTTGAAAAAATGGACTAATGCCGTTTTTCCCCTGGACCCTTCAATTAGTAGTTTTAAAAGAAATTTATATTTTGATCTACTAATCGCCTCCTTACTTATTTTGCATATGAAAGTTGGTCCGAGACCTCTTGTCAAATAGCATTAAGAAACACGTAATTTTACAGACTCCTATATGAGGATTTCTTTTATTACTTTTCTTTATTAAAAAACTGATAGTGATATAGAAATCATTCATTATAAACATGGAAAATATTTTATTTTGTGGCCTATCATAATATACGCCATTGCAGATAATCCCCTAATAAAGTATTGAATAACATTTAATATTTATTGAAAAACCACATTATTTACAACGAAAACAAAAATATATACAAACTCGAAATTAAATCGATTAAAAATTCCCTGGATTATTGGGATAAAATGGTTTAATTTTACTAAACGTTATTGTTTTGAATGTGATAAAAAATTTATTATTATAGCTATCGAAATTTGAATAAACTGTATGGATTATATTATAAAAATTACATGCAAAATCGTTTTAGGACAATTTGATAGAATATTTTAACAATAAAATTAATAAAAATACAAAATTACAATGATGGAAATCTGATAGGACAATATGAAACACCAAATTAGAGAAAAATCTGTAATTAAACTAGTATTTTATGCTTTTATATCGACAAAACACTATGTTAAACGCTTTTTCAATGTCAACAATTCAATTTTTTGCTGAAGTGTAGTGACCCGTTCCTAATTATCCCTATCCCTTAAAATGTTGGTTATCCCCATCCCCAATAATCCCTATCCCTAATATTATTTATCCTCCATCCCTAATAATGTTACTTATACCATCTATAATATTGCTGCTTTATGATGTAATGCCTCTCGGGGAACCTGTAACCTCTAGAGAGTGCGTCCCCAGGTGGCGGATAGGGGAATGCCCGACACGGTTTACCGGTGGGTAGGAGGGAAATAAAATACCTCCCGTGGATCAACAGGTAATGATTGCCTCATCGAATGATTGCCGGTATAAGCAATTCCCCACTTATGACCAACGGCTGTGGGCGGATGAGTTAATAAGTGAAAGGGCACTCTTTCGTCCAAGGGTTGGGAAACTGGTCTTAGAGGCAGATGAATCGAAAAATAGGTCAACGGCATAAGGATGCAGAAGGCAACGGGGAACCACTGCATTAAAGCCCCATAGAGTACCCCTAGTAAAGTCATGAATGGCAAATGACAAGTAGAGTAAACAAACTTACTGATTATGGAGCACGGAATACAAAATCCGGCAGGGGAGGAATAACCGTAGATCACAGGGTCTCCCAGGTCGTAAACTATAGAAATCTCTATGCACTTAAGACAGTGAAAATAGCAACCTGAAATGTCAGAAGTCTATACGCAAGTGGTAAATTAGCTAACGTACTGCTTGAAATGGAAAACCTCCAAATTGATATTTTAGGTATAAGTGACGTACAGTGGCCAGGTTCAGGCAAACAAATTACAAATACTGGAACCATGTATTATTCAGGTAATAAAGAGGTCAATCATCGCGATGGTGTTGCTATCTTAGTTGCAAAAAATTACTCTGTGAGAAGTTGTACTACTTATTCTGATAGGATTTTATCAATACAACTTCAGTCTACAAGAAGGTATAGTAAATTTTATTCAACTTTATACTCCTACGGCAGATAAAGATGACGACGACATCGAAGTATTTTACCATGATTTAAAACAAGTCTTAAAATCAATGAAAAAACATCACACTATAATAGTAATGAGCGACTTCAATGCCAAAGTTGGCCAGGGAAGATTGGATTGATATGTAGTTAAATAGGGTCTAGGAAATAGAAATGAACGTGGTGACCGTTTGATATAATTTTGAAAGACGAAAGAATTTGTAATATCTAATACACTTTTTAACCTACAAAAAAGCAGATTGTATACATAGAAATCTCCCGGTGATACAACGAATAGAATAATCCGAAATCAAATTGACTTTTCATTAGACAAAGATTTCGTAATCCTATACTGTCTGCCAAAACTTCGGTTCAGACCATAACCCCATAGTAGTCACATTACGAACCAAATTGAAACTGGTTAAAAAACCCACACAAGGTAGAATTGATATTAAGAGATTAAGGAAATTGTAAACACTGTAAAATCTGTAAAAACTCTTACCGAAAATCTACGTAATGCTTAAGAATTGAACAAAAGCAGCTACAGCATTAATCAGAAATGGGAAAATATAAAAATAGCAATATTTAAAACAGCAAATGAAAACTTAAAACCAAAGAAAAGAAAAAATAAGGACTGGATCACTGAAGAAATACTACTATCAATGAATGAAAGAAAATCATTCTAAACAAAAAATCCAATTAAATATAATGAAACTGATCGATTAATTAACAAGAAAATAAAAGAAGCTAAGAAGAAAATGTTAGATGTGCAGTGCCAAGAACTAGAAGAAATTGAGAAAAATTATGACTTTTTAAAAAACATAAAAGAATTGGAGAATTAACAGGAATGAGAAAAACACTTTAAACTAGGCAACTAAGAGATGAAAGTGGTGCACTTATAACAGATATAAACTAAAAAATGCAGAGATGGACACAAAATATAGCACAACTTTTGACAAAGAGAGAACAGAAGAACCAAAAGAATTTAAAGATGATACTGGGCCTGACATTATACGAGAAGAAATTGAATATGAAATGAAACAAACTAAAGATGGTAAATCTATCGGGCCTGATGAAGTTGCTATCAAAAATATTAAAATTATGAATACTTAATCTATTGATTTTCTTTTGGATCTATTCAATCCCATATAAAGAACAGGTAAAAAACCAGTGCAAAGTAGTGCAATGAACATCACACCATATCCTTAATGAGTCATGTCTTGAAATTGTTTTTAAAAGTAATTCACAATAGAATACATAAGAAATTAGATAAAGGCATAAGTCATCCACAAATGGGATTTAGGAAAGGATTGAAAACACGAAATGCACTGTTTGCAGTAAGTGTAAGTATCGAAGAGATGCTTCGATATGAATCAGGAAGTATATGCCTGTTTTATTGATTTTGAGAAGGCATTTGACAAAGTGCAGCATAATCGGTTTAAAGAAATTTTATTAAACAAAAACATAGACAGTAGAGACAATAGAATCATATGTAAGTTCTATTGGAACCAAACCGCAAAAGTGAAAGTTGAAAACGAACTGACTGAGGATATCCAGATTCGCCGTAGGGTCCGCCAAGGGTATATTTTATTACCTTTATTATTCAATTTATACAGTGACGCCATCTTAGAATTAGCGCTTGCTGAGGTCGGTGGGGCCTTGTAATAAACGGTGAGCCACTTATTAACATAAGATATGCTGACGATACCGTCCTTCTGGCACGAACACTAAAATAACTGCAACACCTTGCTGAACAACTAAATATATATATTGCAATGATTATGGACTAAAAATAAATTTGAAGAAAATCAAGTTCATGGTATTTACAAAAGCAGAAAACATCAAAGTTAAGCTAGTACTAGATAATACACAAATTGAACAAAGATCGTCGTAGAAATAGCTTGGAGCATGGATCACAGAAGATACTGATCAGACAAAAAAAATAAGATGCCGTATTGCAATTGCACTGTCAACTTTTAATAGAATGAGAATATTTTTTGTAATCGCGATATCAATATATCGCTCTGGATAAGAATGCTTTTATGTTATATTTTCTCTACCCCTTTGTATGGGGTTGAAGTTTGGATACTTAAAAAATCCAACTATAAAAACCTAGAAGCATGTGAAATGTGGTGTTACCGACGTATTTTAAAAATATCATGTATAAATCACAAAACAAACAAACAAGTTCTTGAACAACTAGGAAAACCATGCAAAGTTTTCCATGCAAATTCCATAAAAGTTCGAAGGAAATTCGAATAGTTGGGACACATCATGAGAGGTGAAAAATACGACCTACTAAGGAATATAATGCAATGTAAAATCAAAGGCAGAAGAAGCGTAGGAATACGTAAAATCTCGTGGCGACGCAATCTACGTAAATGGTTTGAATGCAGTTCAATTAAACTATTCAGGCGCATAACCAAGAAAATTATAATTGCCAGAATGATATTCATTTTCCGATAGAAGCGGAACTTGAAGAAAAAGAAGATGTAATGCCTGCTGATTTCTCTATATCGTTTTATTCTATTCGCTAAAATCCTTTTCAGCGATACCTCACAACTATCCTCTATATAAGATGATTTTTTTTTACTTTTTGACTACACCCTGTATATTCAAAAAGTAACAGACGGAAAAATCATAGAGTCTTTTTGTCAAAAGTATAGTTAAAAAGAAGACGTGATAGCTACCCGACGAGAAGATGAACTGACAGTTGACAGACGGGAAAAAAATGACATTTGACATGACACTTAAAAGCCGCCACGTTGTAACATTCATGGTTCGTTCCCAGTTAAAAAAACATCATAAGATGCCGCCGAATGGAAATTTCTCACGCTCACCTTTCATTCCTGCCACGTGCCACACCTACCCATCTAGCAACGTGACACACCTGGTGGCACATCAAAGGATGCCGCCGATAAGAAAGTTTCCACGCTTACCTGTCACACCAGCCACGTGCCACAACTGCACACCTGGCGGCATATCAAAGGATGCTGCTTTTTCTCATGGTCCGAAAAATTTTTCCATACACAAGCGACCGAATAGTTGCTGAAAAAATATTGAAATATCAAATGCAACTGACTTATAGTTACTAGATGAAAAAATTTAGCACTCCAAAAATCAATGAATACGGCCAACAAGAGAGCAACGAGAAAGAAAAAGAAACAAACAGATAATAAACAAAAAAAAGAAAAACAATTGTAAAAAGCTAATGAAATACTGCATCAACTTATTCAAAATCAACGGTCACTTCAAGCGTTGTTTGTGAAAAAACGGTTAATTGTACACAAAAAGTGCTAATAAACATTTTTATAGAAATATCTTAAGTCGGATAAGGGGGGTAAAAATGATAAACTTTTTTTGCACCTTCTTTAGGGTCCCAAAATTAATATTCTTTGCAAAATTTAGCGTGTTTGTATGATTTTTAGTGGTTTGTCTCAGACGACTGGAATAAAAGGAATGACTAAAAATTTGAAATAGCTCTTGTCTTTGAAACAGCGCTGATGTGAAATTGTAGATCTGATCTCACTAGTACTGTCCATAAGACATATTATTTGGGGAAGTCGAATAGCAAATTTTGTGTCCCCCAAATTATCTTGCTCAAGATATAGAAAAGACGTTAATTTTACGTACAGTGCCTCTACTATTCGCTCATATACGTATTTCGTCTTAAAAAGACTCATCAGTGCGACTGGTGTAAAAACACTTAAAGTCAAATTTTATTTGAAAAAAATTTCAAAAACAAAATATTGATTTCACTTCCAGGGCTTCTACCGCCCACTAAAACTTCTTACCTAGGTGGTCGATATGTCGTGAAATGCAATAACTTTTAAATCCCTTATGTTTATTCAATTCACCATCTGTCTGCCTTGAAAATCGTAGAAAGGACATATTTAGGTATTAATCTGCATATTGTTTCGAACACTTAGAAATCTTTGGTTTTCTAAGTTTCTTTTTTTGTCGTACCTAAGATGATTAGACTACTATGCTTCTTCTCCTTCTGGTTCCTATCCGTTTCGGATATTGGAAATCATATTGGCAATCATAACCTTGCTCGCTGCGGCTCGAAACAGCTCCGTTGAGGTTTTCTTAAACCATGTTCTTAAATTCCGCAGCCATGATATTCTCCTTCTACCGGGTCCTCGCTTACCTTCGACTTTACCTTGCACCTTGCAATATAGACTGTAGCAGGGAGTAACGGTGTTGATTTCTCATAACGTGTCCCAGATATTGCAATTTTATGCATTTGATCGTAAACACAATCTCTAGTTCCTTCTTCATTTTTCCTAGAACTTCCTTGTTCGTGATCCTTGCTGTCCATGATATTCTCAGCATTCTTCAATAAAGCCACATCTCAAATGCTTCAAGTTTTTTATTAGTAGTGTCTGTAAGCGTCCATGCCTCCGCCCCGTACAACAACACAGAGAAAACATAACATCTCAAATGTCTCATTTTGTATCAAGGGATATGTTATGACTTTTTAAGATGGCGCTCATTTTGTTAAAGACCGTTCTTGCCTTTCTTATGCGGCACTTTATTTCCTGTAAATTGCTCCACTGCTCGTTAATAATAGATCCCAGGTAACAATACTGTTTTACTCGCTCTATCTGCGTCCCATTAATGTATATATGAGCCCCATTTATATTCTCCTTACTCCTACTACTACTCCTACTACTATGCTAGAAGATTATAAAAGAACATACTATTTTTTGTATTTTAAAATCTCTCAAAAATAAATAGTTTTACGCCACTGAACTAATCACAAACTATGCTCATACCACTCACGAGCATATTATCTTTTAATACGAAAAAATTGATAAAAAAGAATTATATTCCATCCAGTAAGCTCGGATTTTATTATTTCTAGAAATGAAAATGCCACTCAAAAGCAGCTGAATGTGTTATTTTGACGTGTCTTATATGTTTGGCATTTATTCTGGAGATGTTTATCAGATCTCATAGAAATATTGACCAGTTCTGACTAGTTGACAAACAGAAAAGAAATTAGTTGGGTTTATTATTCCATTCTTGTCAAGAATATTTAATTAATCAATAGTACGTTTTGGGTAAATTATTAAAAATTTATATCAAAACTTGATTATAATCAAATATTTAATTACAATCCAATACTTCACACCATCTGTCAAAATTATTAAAAATTGAATATTATTATTGATTTATAAATAAAAACATGAAATTAACATCAGAAAGAGTTTAATTATAAATTATTTTAAATTATAAAGCAAAATAATAAAACTGAATGAAATAAATCACTCAACATAACCCCAAAATGTGACGTATTTGATTTTAATTAAATATTTGATTACAATCAAGTAGCGTTCGAACAATTGGCCCTTAATAAAAAAAAATGTTGGACTGTAGTCAAAAATTATTACTACAACACAGAAAAAGTTTTTTATTAAGCAAATCTTGCAATTTATAATGAAATTGAAATAAATAATGAAGATGATGGAACCAGAATTTCTTTCCGGTTTCTTTTTTAGGAGCTAGTTAATAGTACTTTAGAACAAAGCATATATTGGGACCGTGCAAGTTCGGAAGAGCGACACCTGGTGTCGTAAATCAGCAAAATTTACTGCGCTTTCATGTTGGATCGAGGTTACCGGATAACTGTGCAAAGGGTGCAAACTTGTATGTAGTGTAAATACAAATAAATATATTATTAAATTACAGCATTACTGTTAATATGGATGCAATAATAAAAACTGGATTTGAGAAAGTAAATCGCCAAATAACGTTTCAACCAAGCACTGAGTCAAAGGGAAAAGCTTTAGTAGTGGCAAATGTCAAAAAATAATGGGAGAATTATGTGGAAGAATTAAGACTCGAGACCACACTTTCTATTTTTAATATGTTTGGTACATGTCGTTGGTGTACGATAAATCCAACCTCACCATTTGATGAATTGTCTTCTCCCTTGAAATGGAATAAGTCGCCAGATTTAAGAGTAAATTGTTCTTCTCTCTTCTTCTGACTTCGCTGAGGCCATTACGTCCCACTTTATTGATTTTAGCTCTTCCTCCATTTCTAACAATTTAGACTCTAATGACATTGTTCTCACATTATATGAAGCAATATGCATATGTTGTCGTCTATGGTAGCCTAGTTTAACCCGGGGATTCTTAGCACCTTCTACTCCGTCTTTCTTCCGACCGCTACCTTGGTCGGAGGTAGTGGAGTCGCCGGGCACTGAGGCGTACAACAAATATAACATGAGACATATAACGTACAACAAATAAAACTTGCCATATTGATCGCTAACCTCAACAGAGATGGCACATAGGAGGAAGAGTTTAGAACTCCTTTTTCTCAACTTTAGCCCCATTTCTAATTTCATAAATACTAAAATTCTTTATCCTATAATATTATGTAAATACAAAGAAAACATTGTCTACCTGCGCCAATGTGTTCGATCACAAAAGTAAACCCAACTACCTTTCCCTTTATCGCTCAGTAAACTCCAAGCCCTCAAGTATAAGATCATCGACAATGGAAGTGGGTCAGCGTCAACGAAGCGGGCTCTGGCATCGACGACGGAAACAATTGCCAAATCACTTAGATGTGTTATTGTCATCCTGCACGGGACAGTGTACTAGATGGAAACGAATTGTCTGTCAGTGTGTTTTGTTCGCTACTGCTGCCTGTTGCATCTTTCAGTCCAGCTCGTGCGTAAATTGTATTTTATTTCGAAAAGTAGGCGATGCACTGCAGGATGTCGAGTAGATGAGAATTACTGCAATGCAGTGGCGTGCGCGCCTGAAATTCTCGGAATAAATAAATGTATAATGGATGCAGTTGAAATTTGCAACTTCTCTCACTGATTTTTGTTTATTAGAGACAACACAACGTTTTGTTTATTCGGTTGGCAATAGCAACGGAAAATATATTTTGACAGAAGATATGACAGCAGAGTTGTAATTTTTGAAGCGACGCTATACTGGCGTTTTATTATTTTTTTCTCTATAGTAAAATGCTAAAGCGGTGAGTCACGAAACTTGAGCTACAAGTAGAAGTCACAAAACAGCGAATTTATCACATCGATTAACTACTTATATGTATTCTAAGCAGTTTTAAATTAAAAACTGCATTATTTTATTAAGACATAGCTAACAAAATACAGACAATAAAAAAGAAATAAAAAAGTAAAAGATTTTTAACCCTTATACGAGCAAGGTGGCTCCGTGGATCCGACGCCAATTCTTTTATCATAAACTCTTATTCATTATTATTTTTAAAATTATTGCGTCGAAAGAATTTTGTCAGTTCAAGGGGCAACACGGGCCCCTTGAACCCTATTTGTATTTATACCTTAAGTCTAAATATTGAATACAGAAGTTAATCTGACAGTTGGGTAATGTTTTTGTAGATTATTTAAACGACTTTTATGAGTCCTTAAATCCAATAGTAAAATCTAAACGTGTAACAAACAATGTAAACATCTCTTTGATGTGGACATCAAAGAGATGCTTTTAATAGGTGTTATATCTATTCTAAATCTTATTCTAAACATTAACAAAACAGAATATCTGAACACAACACAAGAACCAACAAGAAACCTGGAAGTGGATGACGGGCGTGAAATTAAGGTGACCAGTAAATTTAAATACCTGGGGTATATTATATTAAATAAAGGTACTACAGAAGAAGAAATTAAAAATCGAGTGGGTCAAACCAGAAACTCTATAAGACAACTGAATCCAATCCTATGGGACAGATGAGCAACTTGTTCCTTATCGAGGTAGGTGCCTTTTAAGCAGTATATGCCTTCAAAGCTGGATACGTATGGGATGAAAATATGGTAGGCCTGTGACTCGGAAACATATTACCCTTTAGGTAGGATACCATATACAGGAAAAAACGGAAATACAGTACCCAAAGGTCTTGCATCTTAAATTGTAAAGCAACTCGTTGAGCCTTATTATAATTCCCAGAGGATTGTGACGATAACTATTTCACTGCTCTGGATCTTACACATGAATTACTGGCAAACTGAATTACTGGCACTCTTGTAAGCACAGTGAAAAAAATAAGAGATTTTTTCCTCGGGAATTTCTACCAAACAAGAACCGTTTCGAGAAATCTTCAATTTTCGAATTCACTCCAAAAGCATGTTCCGAAAAAACAAAGAAGTTTGACTGTGCAAATAATGTGACAAAAAAACAGATATGATACTCTTTTATAATAGTACAAAATGTGGTATCGATACGCTAGACCAAATGGTTCATAAATATATGTGCAACAGACGAACTAACCGTTGACATTTTTTATGAATATTTTAGACGTGGCTGGGGTAGCCTCATTTATTACTTGGACAAATTTACATCCAAAATGAAAGGAAAACAAAAATTAAAAGCGAAAATTGTATCTTACAACGACAGCAGAACAACTAGTGTTGCCTCAAATACTGAGAATAAAATCAAGGGGACTACAATGGGAAATAAAACAATGTATTGAAAAATGCTTACAGGAAGTTGAACCACACAATAGAAGGCAAAAACTAGAAAAACCTCCAGTTTGAACAAGAAAAGGTGTCACATGTGCCTTACAAAAAAGGACAGGAAACAAAAAAAAAATTGTGAAATATTTTGCGCCAAAACACAAAAATTGTGTACAAAAGCTGTACTCTTCTTTAAAAAAATCGCTAATCGATTTTTGCTGATAGAATACTGTGATCAAAAGATATCCAATTTTTACCGTCGAGTTGATACAAATTTTATTAAAAAAAAATGATTTTGCGCTCATAATGACATTCTGACTGACTAACAATTAAAACCACGGTCTCTTCAAGCACTGTTTCTGAGAAATTGGTTCATTCTACAGAAAAAATGCTAAGAAATATTTTTATTCAAAATTACTTCAGCTAATTTTTTGTTTAAAACGTTTTCTTGCGCTTAAAGATTCTTAGGAAATCGATATTGTCAGTTTTAGGGGAAAGCCCAGAAGTAGAAGTGGTAAACTTTTTTGCGCCTTTTTGGGATCCCAAAATTGACATTAACAGCAATCTCTGACGATTTTAGTATCTGACGACTGGAGTCGTCATCTTTCATCTTTCATCTCTTGTCCGTTTAATCAAAGACAACGTTCCAAATGAACACGGAGCTTATAAAATTCCTTGCGCAGACTGCTCCCAATCTTATATATGTCAAACAAATATTAAAATTCAAAATAGGATTTATGAACATTCCGATCATTTAAAGATCTTACCTTGAAAGTAATAGAAAAATATTCAACAACGTTACACATTCACAAAAAACAACAATGGATGACTGATGAAATCCTGGAATTAATGGAGCAGAGAAGGAAACTGAAAGGTAACAAGACAGAATATAAGGAAAAACAAAAAAGAAATTAGTCTTCGTAAAAGGGTATATTTATTTAAAAACGCTAAAACTAAAATTTACACTTAAAAGTGAACTTTTATTTGTTATTTATTTTAAACTTTAAAATCGGGCGCAAGAATAATGCATTATTTAGGTTATGTTACTTAAGCTTTTTTATGATATAAATTCACTTTTCTCTTTGTAGTAATTTGTGCTTCGAAGTTGGAAACGAAATAAACTTTAAATTGACAATTTTTTGTTGTATTTTTACAATTTATAACACAGCATTTCCTAAATCCCATTTTTTTTTAAGTGACAAAAGGTGTAAATAAACAAAAGAGGATGAAATATGACAATTGACAATATGAATTTATGAAATCTATGAAATGTGCAGTAAAAAATGCAAGATTTCTCCGCTACTCGCGCACAATCGTTTCTCGTATCACATCCAAGTACTTGCACGTCGCCAATAAAAATACCATATTTAGGCTGAGAAGGTAGCTATATTGGAGAGACAGACCAATGGTTTAAACAATGCAATTACAAGCAGCAAATAATAATTGAGACTGTTTATAGAAATGTGTTATATTACTAACACAAAAAATGTGATAGATTACAAAGCAGATACGAATGTGCTAAGCAGCATCTACAGCAATATTCTGCAATTTATTTAAGTCAAAATTAATTTAAGGTATACCCGCTACTTTATTTTATTAATAGAAGTTTACAGAAACTCGTCTATTTTACTATACACCTTTGTTGTTTTATGTGTATTTTAACTTATTTTAAAAAATTGTCAGTCTAATTTTAAAAGTGTAAAACACATGTTTGTCTTGTCTTTTTTTTGCAAACAGTTTTACCTCTGTAAGTAAATATTTGTGCAAGTTTATCTTAATGTTTATATCTTTGTTTTAATAAATTTGTAGATCACTTCTGATGAAACCAACTAAGTGACTAGAAAATATAACAGACATATATATTCCAGACAAATAGAATCTGACACAATCCAAAATATATAGATGAACCAAATAAATGGGACGAAGTAAGAAGCTTTTAAATATTCCTAAAAGTTTTATCCTCCTTTGTTTCAACACTTTAATTGCGTATTCTCTTCGTAATCCTTCTTCAAATAAAAATTCCGGATATCCGAAGTGCTCGATAGGTCAATTGAAAACTGGTATAAAAATGATTTCGTTAATTCCTCTCGATGCCGAAGCAGAGCAATTTCTTGGAAATTCGGGGCACGTAGGCATCGCCTTTACGGAAACTTTCGATTATCTGACGAATTAAATAAAATTACTGACGGAAATGGGTCTTCATTATTATTTTTTCGGAAGAAGTTTAGCACCCAACTTCTTTTATTGCGGTGATAAAGATGCACTTAGAATAAAACGTAGCAGTAAAAAACGGCTTTTTGCTAGTTTATGGAACACTAAAGACATATATAGGTTTAATTAGAACAAATACAGTAGTGGCATTAATATGTAAATTTGGATTTAATGAATCGCTATCTCAACTTACACTTAATACAAATAATACTGAAATACCAGAACCCATATCAGAACAAAATATAAAATTAAAATGAATGGTGATAGATTACAAAAAGAAAAGAAAACTGTTTTAACTACTATTTTTCTGGCGATTGGCCAAATTTTACTAAATGTTATTTTTTTTCTTTCTGGAACTGTTCTGGAATTTGAAGTCGAACTTAAATTCACTGCAATACAAACAAATGCATCTCACACTGCGAAATAGTCTAGAATGACCTGGGACAAACAAAATAAGGGTATAACTGGGCACTGGGACGCGATCTTCAAAACTTGGCTTTAGGTACACTCAAGCGCAATCGAACCATCTTCTAAAGTTGATTGAAACGCCATTCTTAAAATCTCTTAGGTGAAAGACGGCATAAAAAAAGAAACAATAATTACTCTTGTACAAATTGACACATAACTTCGAGTATGTCACATTCCCACCAACAAATTTGCCGGTTTCTTTAGAAGAACCACGCCGCGTGTGTTTTCTTCAAAAACTTTTCCAAACCTTACTTCGTTAACTGCATTTAAACTCTACACTGTTACTATAGCACATTTTTCCACGACAAAAGTCGAAAAACGAAAAAACATTACGAATTTGAAGAAAAATTTGGACTAACATCGAAACCAACTGCCTTTGACAGTGGCCTCACTAAGAGTGATAATCTTTAAAAATCATTATCCCAACTCGGTATAAACAAAACATCAAAACGGGAATATTTCTGTTTATTTGAAGCACAATATGCTAAAGCGGCTCTCGATCAAAGAAATACCGATGAAGTACGCATCTGTGTTTAAACAAAATTTAGAATTTGTTTATTATAAATCTTGGCGACGCAAAAAGGATTGAAATAATATTTCGGTGTTTAAATTGTACAATAGGAAATAGAAATACATTAAAAATATTCTTCGATGTTTTAATACGTACAAGGTGACTTGAAATGTTACAAAACTATTTCACGAGAGAATTAATGCACCATATCAATGAAACATAATATTTATTTATTTGTTAATAATATTAAATGTACAATTATTATAAGCTACAGTAGTTTACCTATTATTTTCTACCAAAGCATGATTTTGTCTATTATTGACCTGTAGGCATTTGGGAACTCGAAGTTCCAGCTTCATTTGTTGTTCTGAGATTTTCGATGAACAACTGTCAAACAACTGTAACCAGGGAGACGCAAATCCCACCGACGACTTAATTATTTTAATTTCTAACATCTAGACGACTTTGATAGTTGTCACAGTTAATTTCGAGTAAAAATAGCGTATGAATTGTACTATTTATGGTTGAAAATTGCTACGTTTGAAGAAAAAATAGTATACTTTATTCGGCAAAGAAGCGACTTTTCTTGACTTGCCCTCTATTACGCGCTTCACTTCGTTTGGCGCGTAATATCGGGCGCGTCAAGAAAAGTCATGCTTCTTCGCCTCATAAAGTAATATACTATTATCCATTTGTATCGTATTTGAAATTCAATTATCGCTATTTTATTTCATTGCGACATCAAAGGTTATATGCAAGAAAAAATGGAGAAAAAACGTTTTAAATTATTTTTAATTTTAAATTAATATTAAGTTATATTTGAGAGCGAGTATAAGTCCCTTATTATTATTGAATCTATTACACAACTCTTTCTACAAAAATCAGAATGCGCTACATATTATATCTACCTTAAAATAGATTCACCCTAGTCTAGTGGTTTAATTTTCCTCTTATTCTATTACCCATTATATCTTGACTACTTATAAAGCTTTACCATTATCACAAATTCAATAAATTTATTCAACTCTACTTATTGCTTTTAAAGCTAAAAATATTTTCTCTTCTTTCTTATATGTTTCCTCTGTTATACTCCAAACTTCAACTTCAACGTCCTGATTGTCTATCCTGTGTAAGAATACTAACTCAATTCGGAGTAACTTCTGCATTGAGATTTAACATCAAAACTGAGCGCAAACAAAACAAACTTCAGGAAACTGGGTTATCTGACTTTAAAACAGCTTTACGCTTTCAGTGTACATCGTAAAAGTTGGGGCCGTATCGGTCCATCCTAAAAGTTCTACTGCGTCATTTTTTCCGAATTTTAACATTTAGGTTTTTATCTGAAAAGGAACAATTTTGTAGGACCATGTCAATATTGATTTATATAACAATATGTATGCACAATTGGGTCGACGTTCCTTGAGACGGAAGGTTAACTTTTATATTATTAACGATGGGGAAAAAACTTTTTCATAAATTCATCTAAAAGCAAAAGCATACCGATCAATTATAAAATATATTCGTCCCATACCAAATTTCCCCAGAAATGTGAAGTTAGTTCAAAATTAAATTATACAGAAACCGCTGTGATAAGTTGTGGGAGGAGCTCTAAATTGAATAGCAACTTTGCATATGTATTAAGTGTATTAAGGTAATTCACCCTTAATTATTAGGTAGATAAAAAAATAAATAATATAATATTATACTAAGGTTGTTCTGAAGCTCTTTTCTTGTGGAATTTTAAAGTAATTACTATTTAAATGGGAATAAGCCACAATTAAAGGTTAAATAAATTACGTTTATTGACGTTTCAGTTTCCACTTCGAAAATCGTTCTCAAAATACAAACATTAGTACTAATATTATTCGCTCCGTGCGGGACTGACACGACACCTACCGCCTTTTACTGACAATTTTGGAGTCCCAATTTTCAGGTTAAAACATATGAACATATGTTTGACATTGTTAAATACATGCGAAATTGACATTAATAAATTAGTTTTTTAAATATATTTTTTCAGTTTATGTACAAAATAAATGTAGTATTAAAAACTGGGTTTCTCAAAATTCATCATAATATATCTTTTCAACTCCAAACGTAAGAGAAAGGGAAAAATCTAGTACTGACAAATCAAGTTTTTCACGCAAAAGAGCATATAATTAAAAACAATAATAGTAAAAGTTATGATATAAAAGCTAAAGTCATCTGCAGTTAGCTTGAAGCCTTATGAAATATCATTCAAGGTAAATTATTTAAATTTTTCCTATTTCAATTGCGTAAAAATGAAATTATGTGATATTTACTTTTTCATATTAATAGCAGGAATTTATCTTTTTCTTTTCTCTAATTTATATGTAATCTTTGGGAACCTATAAAAACTACACTCACTGTTTGTACTATTATTAGCACAATTAAATACGCAACATGTATTTGCACACATTTTTGATAAAATTTATGCGTTAAAAATATTTTGTCCAATATTCCAATTTTGTCATATTTCGCCGCTATGCACGCTGGCGTCGTTTTAATGTACCCCTACCATGGTCACGCACGGAGCGAATACTAGTATTATACTAGTGATTTTACCCTTCACCATGCGACAGGGTATCCAATTATTTGCTGTCTACTGTCACTTTTTTTATTTCCTCCTATTTAAGGCTAGGACTTAAACAAAATGATATTTTAGTCTGTTGTACAACTTTTATAACAAATAGGTCACTTGTGGAGAATCGCTGAACTTTTGAGTAAAGTCATCTTATGAAATCGATCTACGTACAAAAACCAGCGTAATTCTAGTTTGGCAATTCATTTGTTGGGAAAATTCGAGTTTTGCATTAAATTTTTTACCGATCACCAAATTCGCGTCGAATATTTCTAGAGATCAACAAACTTTCAAACGAGTTAAAAATTCAATTTTTAAAATAATAATGTCATGAAAGGGGCGATCTTCTCACCTCTAGATAAATATTGTCCTATCTGACAGAGGATAATTATTCATAGAATAAAATGTACCTGTCTTTAGACGAGAAATTATCTTGCCGTCACATATTTGTAAGATAAACATACAATTTATTTCGGATCACAAATATTTAATTAATTGTCAAAGAAATCACGCTAATGTTTTAATACCTCTTTTGAGTAAACAATTGGTGGTGACAGGAATAAATTAAATTATGTAACAAAAAATTTAATAAGGAATAAAAAAATGACACCATGTATATTAATAATTCTTCTGAGATTTCTTATTCTTCTTCTTGTAGTGCCTATCCATTTCGGATGTTGGTAACCATCATGGCAATCTGTATTTTGGAAACTGGGGCTCTGAAAAATTTTGTGGTTGTTGTGTGGAACCAAGTATATAGATTTTTCGCCAGGAAATTCTTCGCCTTCCTGGTCCTTGATTTTCTTTTACTTTTCCTTGAAGAATTAATTGCAGCAACGCATATCTTTCGGTGTTCCTCATGATGTGACTGAGATATTCAATTTTCGCTGTTTTCATTGTGTTTAACAACTCTTTTCCTTTTTGCATTCTTAATAAAACG
Source organism: Diabrotica balteata (assembly GCA_918026665.1). Taxonomy (NCBI): domain Eukaryota; kingdom Metazoa; phylum Arthropoda; class Insecta; order Coleoptera; family Chrysomelidae; genus Diabrotica; species Diabrotica balteata. Next base: position 198,023,010 of record OU898276.1, on the reverse strand, counting down.
TCGTGGTTAGTAACGTGATCGGTATAAGATATCTTCAGGATTCTACGATATCGTCACATATCAAAAGCCTCAATTTTCTTATAGGTAGCGTCTGTGAGATTCCACCACTCAACGCCGTACAATACTATAGGAAATATATAATATCGTAGTAATCTGATTTTATGGGTACTATTACATCGTGGCAATCAAATAGCATAGCCATTTTTTGAAATAAAGATCTAGCTTCTCCTATATTTTATTTCTAGGGAATGGTTCCAATTTTCATTGACGTTTTGACCAAGGTAGGTATATCTTTGTACTCCTGCTATTAGTTGACCATTCATACTGATCTTTTAATTTGCTGTTCCTTTTTAGATTTCATCATACATTTTGTTTTTTAACTCACTTCTAAGATTCTATTCATTAACATCCGCGTATCTGTTGTTAATGATATATTCTCCGTTAATTTGAATTCCGGCTTCATCTACTAAAGATTTCCTTAGGTATATGGTAAACAGCAAGGGTGGTAGTATAAATCCCTGTCGGACCCCACGTTTGATTTAGATATTATCGGATTGTCCTGCCTCTGTACTGATATACGATGTTTGATTAAAGTAAAGATAGCTAATAATTCATAGATCACAGGTATTTATTCCAATATTTGTTAATATCTCCATCACCTTGTCGTGTTTTACTGTATCAAATTCTTTATAGTAATCAACTAAGCATGCCTAAAAATGTACATCTCTACATCATTGAAATAGCACTTGTATGCTAAAGAGAGCCTCTCTCGTACCCACTGCGTTCCGAAAACCAAACTGTGTACGGCTGATTTTTTCTTCGCATAGTCTATATGAGGAATTCTACAAAAATTCGCACCTTAACTGGAGCCAAATATGGTGATATTGCAATTTGCTGCCCGTACCCCGCAGTAACAATTTTTTTCTGTAGGTTGATACCAAAAAACATGTTTTCAGGTGCGAGCCTAAAAAAAAAGACAAATTTAAGTTTTTTCCAACAAAAAACTGATTTGTTCGCTAAAGCTACTTCATTCTTCTAGCGATCTGCCTCGAAAAACGAGTGAAAGAGACTTCTATACTTGGAGCACACGTACATATTAGGTACCAATCGCTTCGTCTTGATCCCCAGAATGAATTCTGACCCTTTGAAGAGCCAAGAAACACCTGCTCAAAGCGTGGCAAGCGGTTATTCAGTCCCTAAAATCGACATTTTTTTTCATTTTTTCGCGATTTTTTCCGAAAATAGATTAAAAGATACCTCTATAGTTGGAGCACACATTAGGTACCAGTCGCTTCGTCTTGGTCCCCAGATTGAACTCTAACCCTTTGAAGAGCCAAGAAACACCTGCTCAAAGCGTGGCAAGCGGTTATTCAGTCACTAAAATCGACGTTTTTTTTCATTTTTTTGCGATTTTTTTCGAAAATAGATTAAAAGATACCTCTATAGTTGGAGCTTCTTCTTAAGGTGCCTTCTCCATTACTGAAGGTTGGCTATAACTACAGCAAATTGCTCTCTATCTTGAGCTGTTCTTAGTATCGCATGTGTGTCCATGCCTGTCCAGTCTCTTATGTTCTTCAACCAGGAGCATTTTCTTCTTCCTGGACCTCTTCTTCCTTCCACTTTCCCTTCCATTATAAGTCGTAGGAAGTTGTATTTTTCTCCTCTGTAGATATGTCCTAAATAACTCGTTTTTTTCGGTTTTTTACAATATTTAGGAGTTCTCTGTCAGTACCCATTCTTCTTAGCACCTCGTTGTTGGTCACGTGCTCTGTCCAAGAGATCTTCAGCATTCTTCGAAAAAACCCACATCTCAAAGGCTTCTATACGCCTCATACTTGTAATTCCGAGAGTCCATGTTTCCACTCCGTATAGCAATATGGAATAAATAAATGTTTTTACAAATTGGTATCGGATGTCCAACGATAACGTAGAGTTTATTAGAAATAGTTGGAGCACACATACATATTAGGTACCAATCGCTTCGTCTTGGTCCCCAGATTGAACTCTGACCCTTTGAAGAACAAAAAAAGCTCAAAGCGTGGCAAACGATTATTCAGTGATTTCATTGGAATTGAAATTCCATTGAATGGAATAATGGGATAATGAACGTAAGGTTCAGTGGAATAATTCAAATGTAATCCTAATAGAAACGGATGGTAAAAAAAGAAAAATCAAAGAAGCGGCTCTAATTATGCTAAATGAGACCAATTGTGTCGCAAATTCCTCGGCAGAATGTAGTAGGATCTGGTTACCCATATTGAAAGAGGAAGTTATTAATAAGAAAATACCAGTCTTAGTAAGTCAGTAACATATAGAGAATACATCATTTATGTTTTTTAAATAACAAACATATAAAATCAGAATTTGGTATTTATTGAAGGTAAACTAAATGCACGACGAAAGGTTTTTTGAGGTTTTTTTTCCTAGTTTTTAACTTATAATTTACTATGGAATCACTAACAGGAGAATTTTACTATCATCATGGCATGTGTTTGTCTTTTTAAAGACGAATTACATGCTATGATTTTTTCTGACGGATATTCTTAAGTTAAAGTTGATTTCAAGTAATCGAATGATCTATCTTATAAGTAAAGTCGTCCCAGGAGCGCAACTCAACTATATTGGCAATATCATTTTAAAGTCGTTCTACTTTAAAAAAACATAATATATGTCTGAATTGTCAATATAAATGAGTCAGATAAAATTAAATTATTAGAAGGATTTTTCACTTAGTAAACAAAAAACAAAATTTTTTAATTTAGTGTTTGTATTTTGAGAATGATTTCTGAAGTGGAAATTAAAACGTCAATAAAACGTAATTTTAGCCTTTAATTGTGGCTTTATTCCCAGTTAAATAGTAATTAAAGAACAATATGGTATTTTTAATTTTGAAATATCGTTGAAGTCATTTTTTACTCTCTTAACCGGCTAGACGCTTTGTAATAATTTGAAATTTTTGAAGTTATGTAATTTGTAAATGTCATTTAATAACGTAAATTGGAAATGGTAACTATCATTTGACGGTTACATTGACTTTGAAATAAATAATTAATCTAAGTATAAAGTAAATGTAAACTGACTCCGGTAGCCGGACAATGCTTTTTGGCAATTCTAAACCTGGCTTTAGACCGAAATATTTTTTTAGTTGATCCCGTTTTAGTAAATTAACCAGATCTTTTACTGATGCATACTTAAGTAAAATTGTTGTCATGTTTATTTCTCTTGCAGAATGCAAGTTTGCATTAAGAATTCTATGAGAAATTTGTTCAAACTTTTCACCTGTATTTTACCATAAAAATATTCAAGTGATTTTAATAGTAATAGGCACAGTTTATTTAGAGATTTGTACTGCGTTACAAATATACATCTTCATAGGAAAGATATTTCTGAACTTAAATTATAGTACGATTCGGAACATAATCAGTATCAGATTGTCCTGTCCCTTAAGAGAAATATTAAGTACAAAACGGTGTTGCTTATAAGCAACTACAACTGCTACTGTTGCATTTATGCATGCTAATATTGTTATTCTCGACACAACATAATATCTGATTACCACTAATGCAAGCTTCTTGTAAAGAATAATAATTTATTAATTACAATTACACATACACTGTACACGACACTGTAGACGACAATTAGGGTACCACTTTGCCAGTTTAAATTTATAATGAGCAGAATAGCTAACTAAGTACATAATATATATATATAATATATTATATATATATATATATATATATATATAATCTATATATATATATATATATATATATATATATATATATCTATATATATATATATAATATATATATATATATATATAATATATATATATATATATATAACGAAATTACGAATCACAAAAAATTGGAATATGCAGGCAAGTTTCTTTATCAATGAAAAGTTTAAATTGTGCCAACAAACGAGACAATGAAAAGTCGTTTGTGTTTCCCTAATATTTGGTTTGAAAGAACTATTTGTTTATTTTGTTATTTAACTTAGATTTAGAAAATGTAAATTGTGTAAAAATGAAAGCTATCTATTCAATTCAAAAAACAATAAACGGTCGTTAGGGTTTTGTTGACAAAGGAATTTGATAGTGGATTCTAATAAAAGACCGTTTGGTGAGTCAAGGAAAGTTTGACGAGAGAAGGAGAGGAGATGGTAAGATATTTTTGTTTTGTCTGATCTGATTGGTTTGAGAGAGGGATTGGAGAAGTAAGAGGAAAAAAAAGTTAGTTTGGTTTTTTTTGGGCAAAGGAAAAACAATAAGTTTGTTGAAAAAATCTGGTTTTTTTTTGTAAATATATTTTTTATACAACGGTTATAAAAGAAGAAAGAGAAAAGTTCTTGTAATTAAAACAGAATACCAAATAAAGTGGTATCTTATATTGAGTGAAAACGAGAAACATTTATGTATAAAAGAGACATATGTGTAGTAATACAATTTCGATAATAAACTCAGCTACCCAGTTTTGCAAAGAATTAGTCACAAAATCAAAAATTTACACAGAGTTATCGTATTTAAAAGATTACAGTAACTTACTTAATCTATGTATAACCATGTATAACAGATTTAAACAGTATAGTAGCAGAATAAATATAGCTTTAAATGTTAACAATAAAGCGTAAAAACGCCGACTGGCAATTATTTAATAATTTAAATCACATTTAAGCTAACTGAAGAGTATTTTTTTTAAATACTGTTCAACAAACGTCTGATTGAGGGTAAAATACCTAAACAATGGAGAAATGCCAACACAATGTTAATACATAAGAAAGGAGACCGAACAGACCTAAACAACTACCGTCCTGTTTCCCTTTTGTCACAACTATATAAAACCTTCACAAGAATAATAAACAACCGACTAACCTATAAACTTGATAACTACCAACCAGTGGAACAGGCCGGATTTAGGAAAGGATACAGCACAATCGACCATCTACATGCGCTTAAAATCTTGAGAAAAATTTCACAAAAATTGAGAAAACCAATGAATACAACCTTCCGCTGTACTTTCGTAGATTATGAAAAGGCTTTCGACAGCATAGAACACTGGGCGGTTGAAGAAACTCTTACCGTAATTCTGGACGACAAATTAATAACGGATAATATAAAAGTTAAACGAGGAGTCCGACAAGGCGATATAATTTCACCTAAACTGTTTACCTTGACCCTCGAAGACATAATAAAATCAACAGATTGGGAAAACAGGGAAATATGTATTACCGGAAAATACCTAAATCACCTTAGATATGCGGATGATATACTCCTTATCTCCTCATGTATTTATAAGCAGCAAAACTGAAATGGAAATGGGCTGGATACAATGAACGTCTCCAAGACGGACGATGGAACAATGCCATGGAACAATGCAAAAAGATCTAGAGGCAAACCACAGATGAGGTAGAAAGATGACATCAGGAAACAAAGAGGTCCCACATAACAGAGAACAGCTCAAGATAGGGAAAGATGGAGAGAACTGGGGGAGACTTATATCCAACAACGGAAGGATAGAGAATAGGTTTAAAAAGAAAAGCTAACAGACAGAGAATTAGAGAGCTAATTGTCAGAGAACAACGACACAGCAAAGAAAACCAACAAATCCATCTGGCGGGGAGAGATAAAACAGCAGAGTATGGGGCCCTTGGGCATGGGAAAATTTTGTATCTCAATAGCAGTATAAGCTCCTCCCACTCTGACGTCACACATTTCGTTGAAGGAATCTACATTACTGACTGTCACTCATAGTTTAACTATTATCCGCTAGTCGGCATCAAATGTCAATTCTTCTTTTTTTCTGCAGTGATCAAATCTTCTTTTAGTCTTAAAAATCTTTTTCTTTTTCGCTCTGTCAAAACTGGTGAGTTCGATTTGCCGATTTGGCAAACGTTTTCGAGAGTTTGTTGATCCACAGGTGCCATGGTAGGATGATCATGTTGTTCCTATTGGTCGAAAAGTGTGGAAAATCGTCGTGTTATGTCTCTCTTAATCCTTGCACGAAACGCGAGGTCAAATCTAGGATCGTTGGGTGTGATTAAGGTATGTTGCAGGTGAGTTTTGAAGGCTTTAGCCTTCTGTTGGTATGAGTTTATGATTGGGTTGTTCACCACAATTTAGACTACAATTTAGACCAGAAATTGTCACCGTCACGATAATCAAGACTAGAGGTAGCTGCAATCCACTGTCTGGCTAACCTAACCTAAAGCAGAATATGGGACACTTGGAATATTTGAACTACTCTGACGTTACTAAAGCTAAGCGTTGAATTTTCAATACCGGCCGAGTATGAACCTTAGCTAAGACTGGAAACATTTTTTCAACTGTCCATTATTCTCCTTTTTGGCCCCTCAATTCTTTTTCTTTTTAGTAGCTAATGTCAAAACAAAACTACACTAACGCGCGACATATGACACAAGCATGACTGATATACTTTAATGTGTAACAATTTGAGACTATCACACGTTTGGAAACCTTAACGAGCTGCATACTGTATTTTATATACGACGAACAAGTAATCTGCTTATAGTTAAAGGCTGTTTGAGAATGTAATACATCTCAAGGAAAGTTCTTTTGGAATAATTATTTTCAGTTGCTAAAATTTTTCTATTTTCAAAATTAGCCTGGTGGTTTCTTGACAAAACATGTGTCGATAAAGCCCATATGGGTTTAGAACAATTTATATTACTTCAATGAGAAATGAGGTGTCCTTTTAAGGAACGATAGTTACTCCAATATAGGACAATTCGCAGTTCCGACAAGAGACCATATAGACTACATTGGTTTTTTCTTATAAAGGTGTCTTAGTGTTGGAAAATAATTTTCCTATCGACCTAAAATTCTTTATACCCATTTTAACAAGCACAATCCAGAAAAACCTCGAATTGTTATAAGTTACTTGTGGGAAAAAGGTAAAAAGCAATAAACGTTGGATGTCATGGGAGAACTTTAAGAGATAGCTCCTGGTTGAGCATTTATGTAAAAAGGTTAAACTAATTCTCCAGCATCAACCAAAGTTGGTAAATGTTTTTGGTGTGAAACAGTACACAAATATTTATGATTAGATGTAGAGTATATGAGTTCCATAACAAAATAGCATTAAGAGGGAGTCCATTCTGTGAAGAACATGTATCAGCCTGTAAATTCTAAAACTAAGACATTGGAGTAGGTTATGTTTAAATTTGGTGGGATGATACCAGTAGTAATTCAAAAAAGATTACTGCCATAACTTTTGTATACCAGGAGGTCGCTAATACCTGATCACTATCCCGGTGGACACGAATGTTCAGGAAAGAAATAATATTATTTATTTCAAGTTCGTATGTGAACTGTACACAAGGATCATAGGAATTGATTATTTCTAAGATGGTTTGGACTTTGTCCGGTGATAAAACATGAGTTTTAAAAATCATGTCTCTCATATGCGATCTACTTAGGCTCTTAAAAACATGTATCATATTTAAATGATCTGTTAAAGAATGTCTTATGGGGTACCTTTACTTCATGAATTTTCTATTTTTGCTACAAAAATATATTTTGGACAATTTTTAAATATTTTAATCTCTGAACAACCAGCAGTTTATAGAAAATTCCTCCTTTCATTCATCTTTGTCTTTATCAGAAACCACTAGACATTACCTCACTCACTCCCTCTTGCTCTAAAGCCGCTGAAACAACATATTCGCGTACAAAAGACTCAAAAACAACCCTTTTAATTTTGTATCAAGGCGAAGGTTTAATCTCGGAATTTAGAGCAATTCAAAGAGGCTGAAGAATATATACCAGGCATTCATGATCGGTGAAGTTTTACTGAGATGTAAGAAGTTCTTTTATGCCGTCGACAGTGAGAATAAGTCTAAAGGGTATTAGCGGCATAGCATGACGCTTGTTTGTATGGGAATAGTAGATCAAAATAAATTAGGTCATCGAATTATACAAAGCTCTTAATCCATTAAATTTTTAAAGTTTGCGTCTTAATTATGATGTGTTAAGTATAAAGTGTATTAAATTCTGTTGAAGTGTCTGATGGATGATATTATTTTGCACCCTACTAACGAGACTTCGCTATTAGGATTATATGTAATATTTTGTTACTGTTTATAAGAGTTAGCTTCGAAAATGCTAAAGAATGGAGGGAAACAACTGCAAGAAAGGATGTAAAGTATTATCAAGAGGATATAAGAAGAGGAAAATATGCCCAAAGATTGGGTCACAGCTTTATTATGTACCATATACAAAAAAGGATAGATTGGCATGTAAAAATTACAGAGGTGTTGCTTAGTTGGATAATTTTTACAAGATTTTAGCCAGAATTAACCAGATTTTCTGATAATAAACAAGGTGAGTATCAGGCCGGTTTTAGTTACAGTAAAAGAAAAGCAGACTATGTGCTATGAATAAAAGGTAACCATCGAAATCGCATTTGTTATAGATTGTGCATTGGTTATAGATTTTAAATAGGTGTGTGAGAATTTGTAACGATAATACTACCAAAAAGAATTGAAATATCCACAAGGAATCTACGTTCCTGTAGTTGGCTGTATACCATCTATTAAAAAATTTATTAAAAGTAAAAGGTATATATTAAGAACCCAAACGGGCTAAGTTAAACAGACAAAACGTTTGTCAGAATTGAAATACTATTATAAAAATAATGCTTCAACCAACCATGATAGCTCATCGTCTATGCTTCGCCAAGCTCAGTCCCTCAAGTGTGAATTCGTCTTGTCTTAAACTATGAGTTAAACCATAAACTTAAAGCTGGTAGCAAATAAAACAATTGCTAAGACAACCCTGCCAATGCTTTACATCGAATAAATTCGAACGATACTTATGGCATCATGATATCGATGGCTGCTTGCTAGGTACTAAATATCTGTGTCCTCTCAATGAAGTAGTTGGGTCCTCCTGACGGCTGCAGGTAGGTCCACCAGAACATGTTATTCCATATATTGTCCATATATTGTTATTCCACATATAGTGTTCCACTTCTGGAAATCTTGCATAAAGCCAATAATCTCTCCAATACAGCCAATAAATTCTCCAATAATGCCAATAAACTAAAATGCAATAATAGCTTGTCTTATAGAAACATCAAAGGGTTTGTAGTACGCTAAACTAGGTAAGGAAGATTATTTAAGATAAGTAATTGGTAAACATAGCTTGCACAATACAACAAATGATAATGGACACCGGCTAACACAATTCGCAATATCTAATAACCTGATCGTTAAATCCATGCAATTCGAGAGAAAGGACATTTACAAGGTATCATGGGTTCCAAATCATGAAGGAACACGAAATCAAATAGATCATGTCTTCACTGACGCAACACTCTAGTAGCGTTATTAATTCGTGAATTATGAGAGGAGCTGACAGCAATAGCGATCACTTTCTGTAGAGGTCTGCGTTAAAAACGAGATAATCAATACAGAAACTGGAACAACAAGAAAAAAGAGAAATATGGAACATAGAAGCCCTACAAACACCAAATAAAGAACTGGATTATTAAGTCGTAATAAGCAACATATTTCAATTGTTGGGAGAGAAGGAGCATAATGTAGGGTTAGAACAAGCATGCCAGCAAGTAACATCAGTTATAGAACAATTAGCTAAGAAAATCATTGGAAAAAGAGGACTTGCTCAAAACAGAAATGGTTTGACAAAGCATGCGAGGAAATTCTGGAAATAAAGACCTTACAGATGAGAACAAAGCAAATTTTAACAGAACAAGAGCACAAACAAGGCGACTTTTCAGATCTAAAAAGAGGAGCTACCTAGAACAGAAAGTCTGGGAAATGGACAGAAGTGGCGAGAGGAATCAAATAAGGAAATTCTTTAGTGAAGTAAAATCAGTCAAAAAAGGTGCATATTGGGCCCTTAAAGAGATGAATTCACATGTGATTGGAGAAGATGCCAAAATGCTCAATTGGTGACTCTATATGGAACTAAAAACATAGTTAGACATCAAGGCAAACCTAATAAGATAGGCAGGTCACGTAATACAATCAGAGGATGACAGGGACGGAGTGTTAAAGACAGTGTTTTTGAAAGACCAGAGGGTAGAAGATCAGCAGACCGACCGAGAAAAAGATGAAAGGATGATGTTGAAGCCGATTTATCTAGAATTGGAGTATAACAATGGGAAATAGAAGCTCAAGATCGTAGAGGATGTAGGACGATAGTGGATGCGGCGAAGACTCACACCAAGTTGTAAAGCCAGTGAAGAAGGAAGAATTAAATCTTATCTTAAAGTGACAGCAAAATATATTATAGCAATTTTGGGAAAAAATTAATCATATTGTTAATTATTTTAATATGTAATTAATATTATGAGTACTCTTAATTAAACGTATTGTTTCAAAAACAAACCATGATTAAATGTCAAATGTTAGTACTTCAGATTTCTTTGTGTAACTTGTCGTCTTAGCCTTTTATATAGACATATTGTTTTATAATAATAAGATTTGGTGTTAAAAATTAAATTTGTATTGTTGTTTAAATAATACATTTTGTGCGCGAATTATGTAAATAATGTACTGTTTACAACGTTTGGTGTGATACTACAGGGTTTCCCAATAGGGACGTCCTGTTTTTGAAATGTCATAGCAGCGATTTTGAAAATGGTAGAACTGTCACTTGTTGACGTTTGTATTTAGTATATTCTATCAAATTACCATGGCAAGATATACGCTTAAACAACGTTTGGAAATTATCCTAAAATTTTATGCTAATAATCGTTCTTTTGTGAATGCCTATCGTGCATAACGTGAAAGTTATGGATCAAATCATCGTCCTGATGTGCGTGTAATTCGTCGAATCGTGGAATATTGCTGCTGTAAGAGCCATTGCATAAACATTGCGTAACAACACCAGTGGATCGCTCAAAGAAAAATAATCCGGTAAAACGGAAACACTGGATAACAGATGAAACTCTTAAAATAATTAAGAATAGAAGAAATCTTTGTAAAAGTGGTGTACATAGTAAAAGGGAAAAAGCTAGTTTAAGAAACCTCAATAAAGAAATAAAACGAAGATGTAAGGCCGACAAAAAACAGTACTATCAAAGTATATGCAAAGAAATTGAGAGACATCGTCAGAATAATCAGCCGAGAGATCTATTTAAAAAAATACGCTACCTGACAAGAGACTTTAGAGCCAGAACTTGGGCCATTGAAGATAACACTGGAACCCTGAGAACAAACAGAAAAGACATAGCAGAGACATGGAGATCGTATTGCAGGGACCTATATAAAGATGATCAACGCCAAGAGCTTGTTAGCCAAATCTCTGACGAGGTGGAAGACGAACCTGATATACTCGAAAATGGAGTAAGACAGGCTATCAACAAGCTCAAATATAACAAAGCACCAGGTCCAGATATGATAACAGCAGAAATGCTTAAAGCTACAGAAGAAACCGGCTTACCGTTACTTCATCTACTCTGTAACCAAATATGGCATTCCAAACAATGGCCTGAAGACTGGACAAAATCTACAATAAAGACCATACATAAAAAAGGCAACTTCCATAAATGCGACAATTATAGAACTATCTCTCTTATAGCCCATGCCAGCAAGAAAATGCTACATATAATCAATGAGAGACTGAAAACATTCCTCCAAAGAGAAATTCCACAAGAGCAGCCTGGATTTACCAAAGGTAGAGGCACTCGAGAACAGCTGCTGAATATAAGACAGATAATCGAGAAATCTAGGGAATTCAACATCCCACTATACATCTGTTTTATAGATTACCGTAAAGCGTTCGACAGGGTTAAGTGGAGACACTTATGGCGAATACTAAAGGAAGTAGGCGTACCACATCATCTAATTACGCTTATAACTGAACTATACTACTCGATCAATTAAAGTACTTGACAAACTTTCGAACGAGTTTCATCCAGAACGGGATGTCAGACAAGGATGTATACTATCTCTATAATTATTCAACATATATGGGGAGTATATTATGCGAAGAGCACTTGAAGGATGGGAAAAGGGCATCTCAATAAATGGTCATAAACTATACAACCTACGTTTCGCAGATGACACAGCCCTTCTTGCAAATAGTCAAGCAGAGCTGATGGAACTTATACGACTGATCGAAAACGAAAGTCAAATATTTGGTCTGCAATTAAACATATCAAAGACAAAGATCATGATAGTGGATAGACTACACAACAATCATCCACACATAATCACAATTGACCGGTTCGAGGTTGTGAGCTCATACTTATAACTGGGATCATTAATCACAAACATAGGGTCATTACAAGAAGAGATTAAACGTAGATGTGATCTAGCAAAAGTTGCCACAGCAAAAATGACCAAAATATGGAAGGACTGTCAAATTTCAAGAGCGATAAAGACGAGGTTGATCAACTCATTAATATTCCCAATACTGACCTACGGATGTGAATTTTGGACTCTGAGACAATCGGAGAGAAAAAAGATAGACGCCACTGAAATGTTCTGTTGAAGACGAATGTTACGAATTCCTTGGACCGACCGTAGAACAAATAATTTAATTTTAAGAGAGCTAAAAGTTAGCCAACGACTCTCTAGTAAAGTCCATCTCCAACAATTAAAATATTTTGGGCATGTTATGAGAGCAAACACAGAAAACATGGAAAGACTCATAATACAAGGAAACGTAGAAGGCCGAAGATCACGAGGAAGATCCCCAACAAGATGGATAGATCAAATTACAGGAATATGCAAAAGCCTATGCATAAATTAAAAGAAATGACCAGAGACAGAGATCTCTGGAGACGGACAATACACGACATCACGTCGACCACTACACTCCCCCTAGGGGGTCAGGATTGAAGAGAGAGAGAAGAGTCAGCGTAGCGGAGAATGCAAATGTTTCCGTAAATGGTCGTTCTCAAGAACTTGGACTCACCAAAATGACAACTTTGCGAATTCTGACAAAAACTGAAGCCACTTGACTATCATAAGCGTCGTTTGTTGGCTAATTGGGCTCTAGTCAAACTTGAAAACGATTTTTTCAAAAAAAATAATCTTTTCCGATGAAGCTCATTTTTGGTTAAACGGCTTTGCGAATAAGAAAAATTGTCGTTTTTGAAGTGAAAATAATCCACATGAGAATTTTGAGAGGCCTTTGCATCCAGAAAAAGTCACTGTATGGTGTGGTTTATGGCATGGTGGCATCATCAGACCTTATTTTTTCGACCATGGTGTAACAGTCAACGGTGAAAGGTATCGAACGATGATAACGGATTTTTTGTGGCCTCAGTTGGATGAAATTGATTTGGATGGCATGTTTTTCCAACGGGTTGGTGCTATATGTCACACTACTGCCCTAACCGTTTATTTATTAAATAAATTCCCGAAAAGTTCCCGGAAATAATAATTTCTCTTGATGCCAGAGATCCCAGGAGAATTCAGCAACTTCGACCAGATGCTTGGCCTCCAAGAAGCTGCGATTTAACACCGTTGGATTATTTTTTATAGAGCTATGTTAAGTCATAGGTCTATGAGAACAAACCCGAATCTATTGAAGATTTGAAGAGCAATATAGAGCACACCATTCGTGAGATTAATGCGGATATTTTACATAAATGGAACAAAAATTAGGTTCATCGGATTCGCTCCTGTAAACGTAGTTGCGGTGGACATTTGGATGATGTGTTATTCGGAACATAATTGTTAGCTATTATATTTTGCAATAAATTTTTTTTTTAACATTTGATAGCAATTTTTAGGAACTTTGATAGGAACTTTGATCAATGAAACCAATGATCATACTGTAGAAATAAACAGACGAATAGAGATTGCCAGATCAGCATTTATACGAATGAAGCCACTCCTAACGTGCAAAAATCTAAATTTGGAGATCAGACTACGTACCATTCGCTGTTATATATTTTCAATATTATTATATGGAGCTGAGACTTGGACATTAAAAAAAAATGTAATTTAAAAAGAATCGAGGCCTTCGAACTCTGGTTATACCGCAGAGTATTGAAAATATCATGGACTGATAGAATTACAAATAAAGAAGTACTGGAGAGGGTTGGTAAAGAAACAGAACTAATCACCACTATACAAACCAGAAAACTGGAATACCTAGGCCACGTGATGAGGGGACCAAAATATGAAATTTTGAGACTGATAATACAGGGAAAGATTCAAGGAAGAATCTGTTGGCCGAAGGCAGAACTCATGGTTAAAGAATCTACGTGATTGATATCAATGCAGATCGATTGATTTGTTTAGAGCAGCAAGTTCTAAAATAAAAATAGCCATTATGATTGCCAACCTCCGTAGGGAGACGGCACTCTAAGAAGAAGCAATTTTTACCATTTCCGTTAAAAAAACATCAGGACATTCTTATTGGGAGACCTCTTACAATACTTAAAAAATTTAATTTAGTCAAAACAATTACGGAATATATAGCTGAGCACAAGACTGACACTATGTATGCCAAACCATTACCATACAATCAATATTGTAACCCCAAGGCTCCAAAACCACCAAACACCCTCTACCAAACTTCAACGTCCATCTACTCATCAATATCTTGCAAAATTAATAGGTTTTGATTGGCTTTGATAATGAAAGTGCCGAGATTAACTTTAACGACAGAGCCGACCGCTCGCCGCAGCAATTATTAATGAAAGGCAAAAATCAAACAACGAAGGCCTTTCCGACGACACTTAAAATGCTAAAATATTCACCGCCGATGAAGCCGCTCTCGAGCTGGGACGGCTCCGTCAATATTTGTTCCAGAAATTATCCGACGAAACATGGAAAAATGTGCCGGAAGTAATAATGTTTGATGTTACAATGTAATAGACCAATTTTACTGATAAGACAGAAGTTAATGGAATATTCAATATCGGCAAAACTCGACGAGTATAGTAAGTTTATTAATAATGGAATTGGTGACTAATCGAATATTAAAACGCCTAAAAAAGAGAATGCGAGCGATGAGCATTATATATTCCAGTAATATGACTTTCACGATTTAAAGAGAGAATATCCAAAAAAGAGATCTGGAAAAGGAGACAAAAATTTGACATTAATAAACTAAAAGAATCGGACATTGCAAATGTATACAGACAGCAAATAAAAGATTAAATACGGACACAAAACTAAGAAGAAGACATTAACCAACTATGGGCAAATATACCAGAAATTGTGTTACAGAAATCGGTTAAAATATTGGGCAAAACCAAGTCAGAAAAAGAAATCATTGGTTTGATCATGAATGCGAAATGGCCGCAAATAGAAAGAACGCAACAAATCAAAAAACCATCAACGCAGGTTGTACACGAAGAAAAAATTATTAAGTTAATATAAGGTTGAATGTTCGAATAATTAAACTTTGATAGTATACAAGGCAACTATCGAACACAGTGATTAATTAAATCTTGCCCAAGTACTTTCGATCAAATATAAAATATATTAAATCTAATAGAAGGTATGAGAAAAAATGCTGATATTAAACAATATTTGAGAAACTCTTGCATTCGCTTACTTCAACAACAACAATGTAAGTACAAATGCAATTTTCATAGACATCACCATAATTTTAAAAAACAAAAGGATTTGCTAAAATCAATTAAACATAAAATTGATAGAGATTCTCTTGTACCCAGCAAGGCTGATAAGGGTAATTGTGTTGTAATCTTAGAACAAATTCAATACATTGAGAAAGTAGAATCTTTTCTTTCAGATAACAGTTTTGTAGTTTTAAAAAAAATCCACTTAACACCTTTATTAATAACAAAAGCAATGGTTAAATTGTTTAATGAAACTATTACTAAATATAACAACAGAAAGTTAACTGTATCTAATCTTATAACACCTAGGCTATATGGACTGCCTAAAATCCATAAACACAATTGTCCCATAAGGCCTGTAGTAAGTTTTTGTAACACTCCAGTTTCTATTTTATCAGAGTTTATTTACAATACAATTCAGTCTATCACTAATTTTAAAATTAAGTTCTCCATTAAAAATTCTTTAGATCTAATAGAACATTTAAATAACATTAGGATAGAAGAAGGTTTTTATTTAGTTTCTTTTGATGTTTCCAATTTGTTTACTTCTGTACCAAGAGATGAAACATTACCTTTAGTACACAACCTTCTAGACAATTGCAACATATCTGCAAAGGATAAAGATGCTATATTAACTATGCTTAAATTCTGTTTGAATCAGGACTTCTTCCAATTCAATCAAAAAATATATAAACAACCAACAGGTTTAGCAATGGGATCTCCATTATCACCTTTTCTAGCTGATATTTTCTTAGACAGCTTAGAACAGAAGATTGTTAATAACAACAACAAAATAGTTTTTTGGTCAAGATATGTGGATGATTGTATAGCTCTCATACAGGGAACCCAAGATGATGCTTTACAGATTCTGGATGATCTCAATAACCTCCATCTTAACATCTCTTACCAGAATAGGACAATAAGTTGAACTTCTTTGATATGACTATTTCCCGTAATAAAGATTCTTTAGAATACAACATTTATAGAAAACCCACCCAAACAGAGCACGTTATACATGGAACGTCTAATCACCCAACTCAACATAAAATGGCTGCTTTCAACAGTTACATTCATCGGTTACTGAAATTTTGCTGAAATTTTACGATTGCTTTCAGTAATGCCTATGATCCTAACATTATATACGAACTTCTAAACAGAGATAAACTAAAAATTGCAGAAAAGCTTGCATATTCATCACAGTTTTTTCAACCTAATGCTTCAGATAACATCAAATATTTCTCCTTCACTTATATTAGTAGAATTTCCAATAAAATATCTAAACTTTTTACTTCTATAATTGATAACATCAAAATTTCCTTTAAATCACATAACACTTTAGGTTCCTTCTTAATCAATACCAAAGATAGGATGAATACACTTGATAAAAGTGGTATTTACAAATTAAAATGTGATGATTGTGATGCCTCTTATGTAGGTAGAACCATCAGAAAGTTATCCACTAGAGTCTCTAAACATTTGAAGATACCAAATTCTTCAAGATTTGGTCATTTTAGACCATTGACATTAGTAGAAAGAAAAACTATCTTGAGTTGGATTTATTGGAAGATTTGGAGATTACAAGGGAAACAAATGAAAACTCTCACTGTCTTAATACTCAAATTAATTTAAATTGTACTAAATTTAATCCTATATTTAAAAACTTTATTACACCTTCACCTCGTAGAAGACCCAGCTCGACTGTTTAGACTTCATGCACTGAGCATTTCAATATTAATTTTAAAGTTCTTCCATTGACTGTGGATCCAACTGAACTACTTGGATTATAAAACATTTATATATTTTGCTTTCAATTTTGATTTCAACTTTTAGTAATTTAACTGCATATTCAGATTTTTCCTTTTTACAGTACTGATTGCGCTTGGTGGACCATTTTATTGTAGTCAACCATCCACTGTCTAATATATTGTTTAGTCTTTTCTTACATTCATACTTTATGTCAACTTCAATCGCTCTCAAACTAACATCCTAATTATTATAGACAGGTTTGAGTGTGAGATTTGGATTATTCAATCTACATAAAAATATACTAATTTTATATTTCAGCAGTTGATTTTCTATAGTGGTGTCAGTTGGACCTTTGGTCAATACATAGTTTCATAGAATTTTGAAAGGTGCAGATCACATAACTGCCCTTTACAAGCTGTCATCTGTCACATGTCATCTCAATATTTTCGCAAGACCGGGAGCCCATTCTGTCTCCGGCTTCTATATAACATGTAGCTTCTCCTTTTTAAAAAATTTTTGAAGTGTTTGTTTGTCTTTGTGTATTGTATTGTTATGTCCAAATTTACATGTATGACATTCTACTCATGTCGGATAGGCCACAACTGACGAATTAAGTCTATAAACGTTTATCACATAAAAACTTTTTTCAACCATAAACTTGGAGTTTTTTTATCCAAGTGAATTAATTTTCCTTCTTATAAAAAAACGATTCTTGGCTTATTTCAAATGCCCCGGAAAATGATCTATTGATCGAAAGTACTTGGGCAAGATTTAATTAATCACTGTGTTCGATAGTTGCCTTGTATACTATCAAAGTTTAATTATTAAGTTATTCATGAAACTATTTTGACCGATTTACCCATTCCATCTACTTCAAAAGACCCAGCTCACTTAACAAGTGAATACGAACTTTCCTTACCTAGCTTTTCACAGTGAAAACATCTTACATTTTTCATTTTTCAATTTTTATTCATCTTACATTTTCTTCACAACTTTTACTAAAAGCTGTGAAACGTAGTGCGACTCAAACAAAAAATCCGAGGGAAAAAATCTCTGCTGGAGCTGAAACAATCACACAAGAAGACGTACTGCAACGACTGATAGATAACACTAACAAAAACTCTGTCAAAACTAAAATATATGAGCCGACGAATACGCAAAACCAAGAAGAGAGCAAACCAAGCAAATTAAAGTAAATAATCGTAAGGACATTAGTTCAGAAGAAAGTGAGCAATCTTGGGAAAGTGATAGTAGTGATGAAAGAATTACAGAATTTGATGACATGAGTGAAAATGATTTGGAAGAAGTTGATCGTAATGAAGCAGAGGTTGATCGTTTCGGAAGAGAAAACTAAAGAGCATGGCATTGTAGCATTTTCAAGTTCATTGATTTTGTGGTGTATATTGAAATATCCTTTTATATTATGAAATAAATGGAAATCGCCTTATATATGTTTAAAAAATAAAACGAAGAATTTTTTCCATGTTTGTTAAATCGTATCTTTCAAGTTAAAATACGCAAAAGTGTTTTCAATAATTGTATTTGCATTGCTAGATGTTAAAATAAACCATTGTAGAGTTGTTTATTATTTTAACTTTTTCGGCAATTTCTTTTAATGTTTTATTCGAAGTCGCATTATAATTTTTATACGTTGTAGAAGTGAAATCTTTTACGTTTTAATTTCGTTGTGTTTTGTTACGTCAGCTTTTGGTTTGTTTTCATTTATATGAACAAATTTTTAGGTTCGTCATATCGTCATTCATACTTGGGTCGTCGTAATGTTAGGTATGGATCCGAATTCGTCGTCGAATTCGTGTTTATCCTGTTTTGGCCCTTTTTGTGGAAATAAGTAGCAGTAGTGGTTAATTTTTGTCTAGTATGAAGCGACCGGCATTGATTTGCCAAGGTTAGTGAAGTTTTCGCTCGATGTAATGTGTCATTTTGGAAAGTGACCACTGTTTCATTTTTTTTTTTGAAGATTTTAAGATGTTTGAAAAGTCTAGTTCCTGTTGAAAAGTTGAACAAGTTTAGTTCCTTTTTTTTTGAGAGTTCCCGTTTTTCCAAGTGTACTAGTTCCAGCCCCCAATGGATAAAGCTCTTCGCTGATGATGTCCGAATAGATACTCCAGAGATGTAACAAGTTTTTTTTTTTCGTTAAGTGTAAATATTTGAATCCAGGTAACTGTTTATTGTTTGTTTAATTTCAAAGTGAAGACAGATATTTTTTTAGAACAATAATTGCTTTCTTTAAAATTTAGAAATTGTAACATTTAAAAATTGTAATGCGGTATCATTTGTAAGTTTTATGTAGTATCTCCAACTCCTGGAGTTTGTAAGCGGATAAAACACGTAAGTTTTTTGTATTCTAGTATTTCTCCATGTTGTAACTGTTTGTGTTGACACAAAAATAAATGTCAAATTCTGTTTTCTTAACATTTTATTTATTTTTTTTGCTAACTCTTTTTTGAGTTTTATTTGAAAAAAAAATGTTTTTGATGACCCTAATATTTATTAGTTACAACTAGTGGTTGTAATAGGTATAATTAGGCACCTCAAGTGGCGCCCTATATAAAATTCCTTGAGGTGTTTCCTGTTTATTTTTATTTTGTTTATCCCAAGAGATTAATAATCTCTTTATTTCGTTTTCTTGTAGTTGCCTCATGTTAACCCCCTTATCTTTTACTTATCCACGACCCCAGCTCTCCTACCAATTCCTGAGTGCCGTTCGCACAAGTAGCGCTTATTTTGCTTGCCTTATCTTCACCCTCAATAGTTTCTTCCCCCAATTTTCTACCCCTTGTAATAATGCCCCCTGTGGTAGGCAAAATATCTTCGTTACAGCATGAGTGAAGATGATTTGGAAGAGAGCAACACGAAAAATAACAGTAAATGTGTTACACTAAATAAAGGCGATTTTGTATTGGCTAACTTCTATGGAAAAAAGAAACTTTATAAATATGTTTACCTCATTAACGAAGTTAATTATGAAGGGGCTATAAAAAATTTTTTACAAAACAATACAACTTTTCATACAAAAATTTATCTGTTGATTTTTTAGGTCGCACTTACCCGACCTTACTTTATTTGCTAATCTGTTTTAGCTGCCGTAAACAAAGTTATTATTGTCAATATAGTCGCCTACGTTTAATAATAGGACTGGTTAATGAAAGAGGAAGAAGAAGAATAATTTCTATTCTTTGATATATACATCAGACACAAAGTATAAGTCGTTGAATGTAGCATTGCTGCTGAACACATTTCCATTGATCTTGCCTTGTATAAAATCAGATCACACAACAAATAAAACCTTATTACCATTTTTTCTCTCATATCATATCCGATATTTTAACGCGAATCGTTGACATTCCACACACGCTCAGAATAAAAATAACACAACGGAGGTGCGAAGCTACAGTATTTTAGTTGTTTTATTAAAAAAAAACTTTTAATAAACGACTGACAAATGAAAGGTTCTCGCTTCCCGCTAATTAAGGAATGTTTGTTTTTGGTACGTTGGCGATAAATAAGTCTGTAATTATCTTGTCCCAAACGGTTTCCATTCGGTTTTTCGATTTGAAGACTGACATACTCGTTGATGGGCACATCGCAGTTGAACAGAGACGGATTAGAAACATCTGTTTCGAGGGTGTAATAGCAGAAACGTTTAAAATGTCACAGATTAATTAGTAGTTAGTTATATGTTGAATACTACTAATCTGCCGTTTAAAAATAAATATTTTGTTATAAAAATTAACAGAAATTATGTTCTTATTTCAGCATAATATACACAGTGTGCAAATTAAAAAAAAGAGCTATATCTCACGAATAAAAGCTAATATCGAAAAATATTTTTGTTGATTCTGTTGATGACGCTGTATAATTATTGTTTAATAATTATTTAATTTTTTTTTAACATATTCTCTATCCTTCCATTGTTGGATATAGGTCTCCCCCAGTTTCTCTCCATCTTTCCCTATCTTGAGCTGTTCTCTGCCATGTGGGACCTCCTTGTTTCCTGATGTCATCTTTCCACCTCATCTGTGGTCTGCCTCTTGATCTCTTTGCATTGTATGGACGCCACTTTCCGATGGCATTATTCCATCGTCCGTCTTGGAGACGTTCATTGTGTCCAGCCCATTTCCATTTCAGTTTTGCTGCTTGTTCTATCGCGTCTACTGTCTTTGTTCTGGTTCTGATCCAATGGTTACGTTTCCTATCTTTAAGTGATATACCCAAAATTTGTCTCTCCATCGCTCTTTGTGCCTTCCTTATCCTATCCAAATTGGCCTGTGTAAATGTCCATGTCTGTGCTCCGTAGGTGAGCACCGGTATTATACAGGAGTTATATACCTTGCTTTGTAAGTATAGAGGGATTGTTTGATTTTTTAGAACGTAAGAAAGTTTGCCGAACGCTGCCCATCCCATTCTGACTCGTCTCGATATTTCGGCTGTTTGATTTTCTCTGTTAGCTCTGATTGCTTGTCCTAGATAGATATACTCATTTACCTGTTCTATTTTTTCTGTTTGTATTTTTATTGCCTCTTGGTCTTCCATGTTTGTCATTACTTTTGTTTTGTTGAAGTTAATTTTTAGGCCTTTTTGCATTGATTTTTCATGAAGTTCATTCAGCATTAATTCCAGTTCTTGTCGTTCCGAGGAGATCAGGAGTATACCATCAGCATATCTAAGTTGATTTAGGTATTTTCCGTTGATACATATTCCTCTGTTTTCCCAACCTGTTGATTTTATTATGTCTTCGAGGGTCCAGGTAAACAGTTTAGGTGAAATTATATCGCCTTGTCGGACTCCTCGTTTAACTTTTATATTATCCGTTATTAATTTGTCGTCCAGAATTACGGCCATGGTTGCGTTTTGGTAAATATCATGTATCAATTGTCGGTATCTTGAATCTATTCTACTATTGACCAGAGCTTCTTCAACCGCCCAGTGTTTAATGCTGTCGAGTGGTTTATATAATAATTATACATTATTATATAATTATTATAATTAATTAATTAATTAATTAATATAATAATTATACAGGGTGTTAATGTCAGCCAGCTTACTATGATGATTGTATTTGTAATGCTATCTCCCAGACTATTATTTTTAATGATAAGTGCCCGACAGATTTTTGTTTTTATTAAATAAAAATTTAATTTGCCGTTTTTGAAAAACAAGTTAAAAACATCTGTTTTTTGGATTCTGTCAGATTCAATAATTTTTGGTTTATTTGAGAATTTTAAATGTCGTTAATTTTCATCATTTGTACGATCGGGACTGTCATTTAGCTGTAGTTATCACGATGGTTTACAGTATACCTGAACAAGTGGAGATAATTTTCATATTTGCCTTCCAGAACCAGTGTGATTTACGAACAGCTCAAATATTTCATGAAAGGCATCCGGAGAAAAATGTAAGTCATGTGTACGTCCTCGATTTAGTTGAAAGGTTTAGAAAAACGGGATGAGTGCAAAATAAAAAAGAGATGACCCAAGATTACTGAGTGAAGCATCCCAAATTGAGGTCCTTGGAATTTTTTTGCAATAGAGCCTATTGCATCAACACGTCAAATATCTGCAATGACAGGACTTTCACATGAGTCAGTTAGAAAGGTGTTGAAATTACATTTAAGTTTCACGCGTACAAAAGACTAATTTATTAAGAACTAGAGCATGATAGTACAGACTGACAAATTGAGTTTTTTTAATGACTGAAAGAATTTGCGTTGAACCGAGAATGTTAAAAAATATTTGCTTCACTGATGAATGTACTTTTATGTTAAATGGTAATGTAAATAAACAAACCTATCGGTACTGGAGTGATGTGAACTCGCCTTGATTCAGAGAAGGTCACACTCAATATCCTAAAAAAACTGAATGTCTGGACAGGAATATTAGACGATGGTATAATTGGTCCCTTGTTCATACCAGGCAATTTAAATGGCGACAATTATCTCGATATACTGAAAAATAATAATGAACCTTTAATTGTGTATGAATTAGCGAACCAAAGGGACGAGCAAGGCAACCTAGCTCTAGACGAAGATTTGTTGTACTTCAAACAAGATGCAGCACTCCTCTCTATGCAGCTCCAGTTAGGCACTGGTTAAATACTAGTTATCCGAACAAATGGATTGGACGGAGAGGTCCTATTGAATGGCCACCGAGGTCACCAGACTTACCGCCATCTGACTTTTTTCTATGGGGTAACCTCAAGTCAGATGTTTATAAAACTCAACCTGCGTCACTTGGTGAATTGCGAGAAAGAATTACACAAGCATGTCGCGCTATTACTAAAACAACACTTGCCAAAGTTCGTGCAGAATTTAAAAATAGGCTGTATTATTGTTTACAAAACAACGGAACCGACTACGAACATTTAATTACTTGACATTTTTAACAAATTTGTAGTTAAAAAAAACCCTATTAAATTTAGGGGTTAAACAAGTAGGGGTTTGCAATTTAAATTTTTTTGGTTGTGGTGGGTGGGGCCTAGGGGGTTGATGGGAGCAAGTTCTCTTTCATGTTATTTTAGTCCCTCTTACTATCCTAGAAACGGAAAATTGACACACTCAATAGGTATATAGAAATATCAGGAAAGGTTTTTACTAAAACTTTATTTATATAAACGAGCAATTCCTATAAATATTAAAATATAAAACAAGAAAGTTCCTCAAATTTTTATCTATGTACTACGGAAAATAAGGAAAGATAAAGCAATTGGACTAGAGGAGAGAGGATTTCTCCCTGAAGAAATAAAAAAGTCTAAGGAAAGACAGATAATCTGTTTACTATAATCATAATTATGAAGCAAAGACCAGGTGTATGGAGTAGTATTTTGATACCTAGTGTTTCAGGTAGTAATGGGGAAAGGAAAAGTCAGATATATTTTTTGCCATGTAGAAGAAGTCAGCTAAAAGCAGTTACCAATTGTAAAGTGGTAAAGGTGAGTGTGTAGCTAGTCAACACTGACTGATGATAGTGAATATGGAGATAAAGGTGAGGCGAAAAAAACAAGCAGCTAGGACACCAGAAAGTAAAGTGATAAAAGTTAAAGGATTTGGATTTGGAAAGAGTCTTTAAGAGTACAGTGCTTGAAGATGTTGAGGAAAAAGACAGGGTAAGTAACTGGTGGGAAGCCAAATCACGTTGTAGCTACTGCTAAGGAAAGATGGTTTTGCAATTAAATGAAGATTTGGAAACAGCCGACAGAAGAAAAGTTATCCTGCATGGCTAAAGCAAGGGATTAGTCATTAAAGCGAGACCCACGTGCATTAGATTAAGAATGCGGATGGACTTTAGAAAGTTGTTTAATGAAGACCACCAGATGAGAAACAGAAGATGTGGAATTTCAAATCAGAATATAATACCAGGAATAGCGAAAGATAAGACTGTCAAGTCGTTAAATATCATGAAGAATGCTAAGGTAGTAGGACCTGATGGAATAAGTATATCGAACTTTGGAAATCGTTTGGGGATTTTAATATTTTGTTGCAAATAATAAGGACATAGGAGGAAGAATGGATACCGAATGCATAGACAGAGAGTGTCACAGTATTATTGTATAAAAATAAAGGAAACATTCAGAACTGTAAAAGCTAAAAAGAAATAACGAAAGTGTCATACAAAATGAAAATTTGGGAGAGAACTATGGATCGAAGGTTAAGGAGATAGAAACATAGATAGAAAAAGAACAATTTGAGTTTATGCCCGGAAAAAAAGACAATGGATGCCTCGATTGAATTGTGACAGTTGATAGAGAAATGCGGCAGGAAGAAAAGAGGTTTGGTATTTATAGATCTTGAAAACGCATACACAGTGGGACACTGTTCGTACACATGAGCTATGGAGATATGTGAGAGAGAAATGTACTTTCTGAGAAGTATGTAAGGCTCGTGAAGGATATGTACAAAGAAGCATACACCAAAGAAAATACTTGTGTCGGATGGACCAAAAATCTTCCAGTGCTGGTTGGTTTGCATCACGGCTCGTCACTGAGTATCTACTTGTTTAACCGTGTTATGGATGTACTGACAAAGAACACAGAAAGTAAGGAAAGAGGCTCCTTGGACCTATTTGTTGATGATATTGTGTTACTAGAGGAAAGTAAAGAAATGTTGGAGGAGAACTTTGAGGGGTGCAGATAGTTAGCAGGTCGAAAACAAAGTATATGTAGTTGGGAGAAAGAAAAATGGTTGGAGACATAGAAATAGAATTGTTACTAAATAAATAAGTAATAATCTAGACTATACATTACCTACTGGAACAAGTCAGTGTCGGCTTACCTAGAAAAAGGAATAATATAAACATTCTTTGCTAATTTTACTGTGTATGATTTTAATTCTAATGCATACAAAGAATATAATTATAATTATATGATTCTTATCAAGACATGAAAGGTTATATATGTTTTCTAACAACTGTCACTATTGATAAGTTATATACGAAATGTATAAGTAATAATCTCTGATATCGTTATATCAAAAATAATACGAGGAACATTACTGATATTTTGATCACATCATTACGTACTGCCGGCTACAAGATTGGTGCCAAGTATGTCAATTTTGAAATGTCATAACCTAATATCTACCAAATAACTTTAGTTATACATTTTCACAGAATTTAATATAATATACTATTTATATATTATTTTAACGTTCGTAAAATACTTTAACTAAATTTTAGATACTAGTTCGGTTCTGTATTTCTTAGTTTGAAATGATTAGAGCAGGTTTTTTGTACTTTCAAACCTTATGAGGATATCCAACTTGTTGCTTATTAACTGAGAAATATTATTTCTTTTATTATATAGTATTTAAAAACTAGATAAGTATTGGCATTTAATTTCTTCCTAATTATATAGATATTTTATTTTTATTTAAAGACACTAGTGAAGGTCATTTTCCTCTACAGTTGATGCTTTATTAGGTGCGAATCTTAAATGGATTGTAGACGAGTATAGTGGACGAGTGTCTTGAAAAGTACACAAGTACACGGGTAAGGCCTATCAGGACCATTTTTTTGACAATTTTTTTTAGTGTAAAATATTTTTTTTTGCAAAAATTATTTTCTATTAAAATAAAACACAGCTCTAACGTTTGAAATACAAACGTACAAAAAACTGATACTTTTTTACATATTTATATATAAATATCAATGCTGTTTTTTACAAAAGCAAAAATTTTAAACCTATTTAGTCTAATAAAGAAACAACTAAAAACTAATAAAACAAAAATTTAAACTCCAAAACTCTTTACCAGCAAAAACGATTGTAACCTAAACTTAAACTTTTTTTCCTAATTTTGGTTTAGACACTCCGCATAAGAGGCTGTAATACCCTCCAAACAACGTTATCTCTTACACTATTTGCACACAAATCTAGCTTTACGCCTTTTACAATGTTTGCAATATCTCCTTTTGTTTGGTGGTGGATCTGGATGCTTTGGATCAGATATTATAATACCTGTATATTTTGCGGCAATTTGGCACACACCTCTATGCAACATCTTAGTTAAGCCCATGCTGCAATTTGGTTTAACCAAATGAAGTCCTATTTTTTTTTAAAGATTCTTCTGTTTGTGCCTAGTCATCACAAAAAACTAAGCTTAACAATTAACAAGATAGAACAACTAATTGTATCTATAAAATACCTTATGAATACGAACATTTTTATTTAGGAGAAACATCAAGACCGTGTAACGTTAGAATAAGTGAACATTAATCTTATATAAAAAGTAGGGAATTCGGCATATATTAAATATGTAAGCATAAGAACTGTTTTTTCTGTCATTAGATATTAATTTCAAGGCTAACTCTTCCTCAGTTAACGCAGATTACTTAAATTTTTATCGTATTTTAGAGTCTAAGATAATTTTTGCTAGTAAGAAATTGAAAGACAAAATGACGTGTGGACCTGATAATATTCCATCCTTTTTGGTTAAGGATTGCATAGGTGCCTCAACTGTGCCACTATTAAAAATTTTTAATTTATGTCTTCTTAACAAGGAAAATCCAGTCTCTGAAAGGAGTCAAAAGTGTGCCCAATATTCAAAACTGGTGAAAAGGGTCAGGTAGAAAACTACAGATTAAGTTCCAATATTTGCAATCTGTCCAAAGTTTTTGAAATAGTTTTGTATAATCGTATTTATTCACGCACTCGTAATCAGCTGTCTCAATATCAACATGGTTTTGACTCAAATCGGTTCACTGTAACAAACTCATTAATGGTCACACAATATATCTCAGCGGCCCTAGATAATAGAAGTCAAGTTGATGTTATATATACTGATTTTACGAAGGCGTTCGACAGAATTCACCCGCGTATTACTTTCTAAATTTTGTCTCTTTGGTCTTTCTGAGGATGCCGTGACCTTTATGAGGTCTTACTTGTCAAATAGAACGCAGTGTGTTGCTTATAATGGTTACAAATCGGAAAAATACCTAGCTTCTTCAGGGGTTCCACAAGGTTCTAATCTAGGTCCATTATTTTTCTTGTTATTTATTAACGATCTGTGTGAATCAATTTCTGCACCATGTTTATGTTATGCCGAAGATTTAAAGATTTTATGAATGTGTTGGTTGTGTGAGTCCATTTCAAATAGGTAAAGAAATAATAAATAAGACTTACTCACAATCAATTTAATTTAACTATCAGACGACCGGTTTCGCTTTCTACAATATGCAAAGCATCTTCAGGTCTCGATACAAAGTTAAACAAATGATGCCGGTACTCTATTAATAGATGGATGGTACTACGATCCACCTTCTGTCGGTTTTTCAACGAACACTTTGGTGGTTCGCATTACATATTTGGACGGGTTAGTGAAAGGTGTGTTGATTTTTGGCGCGTCTGAGTATTATAATAGTATATTATCTTAAAATATTTGGTAGTAATGGAGTGGTCAGAAGAAAATATTATCAAACTTATTGATGCTTACCGTGGGAAATCCCTATTGTGGGATCCTCAACATAAGAACCATTTTAAAAAACCACTTAAAGCCGATGCCTGGAGGGAAATAGAAGCTGAAATAAATATACATGCGGACGTAATTCGTGTAAAATTCTGATATGGCCACTTATTTCTTAAGACTTCAAATCCATCATAAGTTCGGAACCATCTCGTGTTTTAAACAGGTTGGTGTGTCACCGACGTCGTTGCTTTCTTTTCTTTTTGTACAAACTGGCCATTACCAAGAAAGCACCACTCATCACAGAAATAGCGTAAGTTTTATCGCTTGACAGAGACATGATTATCTACAATTACTAAATGTTCGTTAGTTTTCTTTGGATCGCGGAAGGTTCGTCAAAATGAAAAATTTCAACGAACATTGCACACAAGGCGCGAGGTTCGCGGCGCGCATATGTATACGCACCTTTATAAAGAGCTGTCTATGGATATGGGAAAAATCTACTGTTCAGTCTGTGGCAAAATTGTAAGTATCTAATATTTTCTATTAAATATCTAATATTTCATACATACAGTGTGTTTCCAAATGACACTTACAACTTTTGACTGTAGATACTTCTCGAAAAATTGAACAAAACGATATAGTTAATGAGGGGTCAAACTTATTTACTTTTCTAGATACAATGTGTTAAAATTTAAAAAAATTAAATTCTTTTAGTTAATAACAACAATAACTTTAAAACCAATAAACGTATTTACTTGAAATTTAGTACTCGTAGGTTGTTTTTAAATGAGAAATAGCTTCCTTTAGTGAGAAAAAATTGTCCATGGTACAATACAATGGTGTGTATTTAGAAAAATTTTTCACCTTTACTTTTTTTTATGAAGTCAGCTATTCTAAAACACAATTATTTTTATTGTAATTGATTGATTGATTGTAATAACAAAAAAAAACTTTTGTTGAATTTTAAAATAAGTTATATGATGTACTAATGGTTAGTAACAAAAACTAATTTGTGGATTAATACTGCATTTAAAACACTTAGCGAGTGTTTTTTTTTCCAAACCAGTTATTTGATTAACCAAAAACACCTTGTATATTTTTATATTTTAAAGGTTGGGTTAAAATAAAGGTTTTTATTTTTATTTATAGATAGCATGTGAGAAGATATTTCAGATAGACCAACATGTGAGAACTGCTTCACACATTGCAAAAAAAGGAAAAATAGGAGGAAAACATCAAACTTCAATGGCTAAATGTTTCCAATCTACTTCAAAAAAATTAGATGAGCAAGAAACTTTTAATAAAGACTTGTGACGCGCATTAGTGTCTGCAAACATAGCGCTTTCAAAATTAGCAAATGTAAATTTTAGTTCGTTTCTAAAAAAATATTGCAAACTTAATGTTCCAAGTGATCGGTCTCTAAGAAGAAATAATGTGAACGGGCTATACTCGTCGGTGTTAATTAATATTAAGGAAGAAATTGCAGATAATTATTTTTACATATCTGTAGACGAAACCACTGATTCCCCAGGAAAGTATATTGCTCATTTATTGATTGGTGTTCTTAAAGAAGATACCTTACCAAAATCTCATCTTATTTCATGCCAGCAACTTGAGAAAACAAATGCTTTAACAATTTCGCGTTTTATACAAGAAACATTAGCAACTTTTTTTCTTTCGACAACTATTCCTTCTAATAAATTACTGCTTATTTTATCGGATGCTGCTCCTTATATGGTTAAAGCAGGACAAAATTTAAAAATATTTTTCCCAGATTTAATACATGTTACTTGTGTAGCGCATGGATTAAACAGAGTTGCAGAGGAAATACGAAAAAAGTTTCCTCTTATAAATACCATGATATTCAGTGTCAAAAAAGTATATCTTAAATCTCCTATAAGAATTCAACTTTATAAAGAAATGCTACCTAACATTCCTCTTCCACCACAAGCTATTTTAACGCGATGGGGAACATGGTTAGAAGCAGCTAATTTTTATGCAGATCATTTTGTTAAAATAAAGAACATAATTTATACGTTAACAGATGAAAGTTCCCAATCTCTTTTGGATTCTAAACAAACTTTTCAGAGTAACTTGCTTCAACAAGAACTTTCATTTATAAAATCAAATTTTAGTTTTGTTCAAAAAACAATTACTCGGTTAGAATTACCAAAACTGTCATTGTTCGAAAGTACAGCATTAATAAAAGAATTTGCGTCATGTTGTCGGAACGTTAGAGTTAATATTGGAAAAGATATTTTAAAAAAATTTGAAGCTACTACGGAAAAAAATAAAGGTTGCCATATTCTTTCTGAAGTAGTCAGTGTTCTAGCTGGAAATATTTCGGAAACAATTAATTTAGAACCAAATGTTTTGGTTAGTTTGAAAAATGCTCCCGTTACATCAGTTGATGTTGAACGAAGTTTTTCCATATATAAATATATGTACTCAGACAAAAGCCACAAGTTTTTGTTAGAAAATTTTGAACACCACTTGGTCATTTATTGTTACCATAATTCTAAATAAGTTTATTCATACGTAAAAATGATGTAGTTACTTAAAATAAATGTAAATCTTAATGAATAGTAGGAAATATTTAGTTATGTACACTTTTTTTTTAATAAAATTGTTACTATTTTACGATTTTTTTATTTATTTGTATGCATATTTTGTAAAATATTTGCATATTTTCGGGTAAACACGTACATATTTATGCGCATATTTTCTACATTTTTATTTGCATATTTGCCGAAGTCTACATATAAATAAGCCGACTGTTGTTATCTGCATTTCGGCCTTTTGTATTGGTAAAAATCTAAGTAGGGATAAAAGTCGACTGATTCTTATTTTCTAAACGTATATATTAGCCAACCAGGACAATTAGTGCTCATTTCGTCAATTTTTACTGAGTGAGGACATAGTCTATCAAAAAAGATTTCATAGTAAAATAAAGTTATCTAAAGTATCCCCTGAAATGGGACGCACTAAAACAATTTTGAGTGATCAAGTCAAAGAATTTGCAACAAGGCCTATATCTGTATGACACAAATATTGTGATATGTAAGTATACTCGTTTAGAAGGTGATAAAAAGGACACACTGCAGAAACATGTGAACCAAATTAAAAAGAAAAAATCTATAGCATTTACCCAGGAACTAAGTGACAAATGTCCATTGCTAGTGGCATTGAGAGATAGAAACGAGCAAAAATAAGAAAATGATACTTTTGTGAAAGATTCAGTTAGTATGTGTCCGAAAGTCAACATTCCACTTCATAAATTGGATCATCTAGCTGTGTGGACACTTTAAGGAGAAAGATAGTACCACGGTGTCATCAATCAGCCAATCGCGTCCACTGCTGGACGTAGGCCTCCCTCAGTTCTTTCCACTGTTCTCTACACTGGGCCGCTTGTAGGCAGTTTCCCGCTACACGTTTTATATCATCGGTCCATCTAGTCGGTGGTCGTTCTCGGCTTCTTTTATAGTTTCTGGGCCTCCATTCCATAATACGTTTTGTCCACCGTCCATCTTGTGCTCTGGCTAAGTGCCCTGCCCAGTTCCACTTAAGCGACGTGGTTCTTTCGATGACGTCTTGAACTCCTGATCTTTGCCTAATTTGTTGGTTTGTTATGTGGTCTCGAAGGCTCACGTTCAGCATTGCACGTCCTTGGCTCGTTGAGTAACTCTGTAACTCATCACGGTGTGGGCTGTCTGAAAAAGCCAATACAAAGCAACAGCAGAAAGACAAGCCCATTGTAATATTATCAGACGAAACTTCGGATAGATAAGGAAGGTGTGTTTTTGCTATTGTCTTCAGAACTATATATTCTGTACATCAAGAATGTTTTTAGCAAGTGTTAACTTTCTTGATACTGTCAATGCAAAAACGTGTTCATAGGCAATTATAGAAACTTGATGGATTCGACCGTTACTTGATGGAAATTCATTTTGTGTAAAAATAAAACACTGAAAACTTTGTTTTCAAACTTCTACAAAATTTATTTTAAACTCATCACTACAGCTATTTCGGCTGATTGCCTTTCTTAAGTGATCTATTTTTGGCATGCGTTTACACTTTATAGTCTTTAATAAAATAGGTTGAGGAGGGGAGAACTGTTTGTCTGAAGTTCTCTCTAGAGAGGTTATTCAGATAATCCAGAATCTGTAAAGCATCATCTCATCTTATGTTCCCTGTATGAGAGCTATACAATTATCAACATATCTTGACCAAAAAAGTATTTTGCTGTTGTTGTTAACAAATTTCTGTTTAAGAAAATATCAGCTAGAAAAGCATCTCGAAAAGCAATGGGATCTCCATTTTCAGTGATAATGGAGAACCCATTACTAAACCTGTTGGTTGTTTATATATTTTTTGATTGAATTGGAAGAAGTCCTTACTAAGACAGAAGTTAAGCATAGTTAAGATAGTATCTTTGTCTTTTGCTGGTATGTTGCAATTGTTTACAAGGTTGTGTACGAAAAGTAATGTTTCATCTTTTGGTACAGAAGTAAATAAATTGGAAACATCAAAAGAAACTAAAGAAAAGCTCTTTTCTGTTTTAATGTTATTTAAACGTTCTATTAGATCTAAAGAATTTGTAATGAAGAACTTAGGTTTAAAATTAGTGATAGACTGAATTGTGTTGTAAATAAACTCTGATAATATACAAACTGGAGTGTTACAAAAACTTACAACAGGCCTTATGGGACAATTGTGTTTATGGATTTTAGGAAATCCATATAACCTAGGTGTTATAGGATTAGATACAGTTAACTTTCTGTTGTTATTTTTAGTAATAGTAACTAAATTCATTTTCTGCAAAATACAAAAATTGCATACGTTAACTGCAGTCTTTACCTTTAAAATGCATTTTGATTTTTGTTGATAAGACACTCGGATCCAAAGATTTTTATTTTTATTTAGCGTATGGCAATTTGCTACACAACATTATCACATATGTGTTACAATCTAACATCTAATGTATTAATATATTCAATTGACGCTGGTGTTGCAGAGGCGAAGTCTAGAGGATCTCCATAATACTTCCTCCGAGGGCATTCGGCAATCATATGCTGGATGGTCTGTTTCTCGGCGCCGCAGTCGCACTCAGCAGAGGTTTTCATCGTCCATTTATAAAGGGAATCTGCGCAGACTCCATGACCCGTTCTTATCCTGTTAAGAGTTGACCATGATTTTCGGGGGAGGTCAAAACCTGGTGGAGTTTCTGTGATGCATGGTGTGTTTCTCATTATTAGGTTCGGTCTGTCGCTCTGCATGTTCTTCCACTGGGAGTTCATTTGGAAATTGTTGGAACTCAAGTTTATTGCATCTCTAGTCGGAGGTTTTCTGGAGCGCAATCGATATGAATTAGCGTCGGCGACATATGTGTGTATAGGTAATTGCGGGTTGTTAAGCAGCTTTTGGAATTCTCTAAGCAGAGCATGCTGACGAAGAAGATTAGGTGGAGGTATATGGCTCAGTAGTGGAAGCCACTCCACAGGTGTAGACTTGATCGTTCCAGATATGAGACGCATGGCGACATTGAGCTGGGTATCTATAATTTTTGTGTGAACGCTATTCAGCCAAACAGGAGAGCAGTATTCAGCTGCGGAGTATACGAGTCCAAGGGCTGAACACCGAAGTGTACCTGCTGATGAGCCCCATGTAGTCCCGCAAAGCTTCTGTATGATGTTGTTACGGGTTCTCAGCTTTGCTGCGGTGTTCTCAAGATGTTTCTTAAAGAAGAGTGTTCTGTCCAGGGTGACGCCGAGGTACTTGGGATTATAGTTGTGCGTGAGCAATTGGTTATCAATGTATACTTTAAGTTTTGTGTGGGCCATTTTGTTGTTCAGCTGAAAACAGCTAACCTCGGTTTTTTTGGGGTTAGGTTTAAGTCTCCATTGTTTAAAGTACTTAACCAGGCGTTCCAGAATTTCCGTTAGGATTGCCTCGGAGTTTTGTATTAAGGAACTTTGAGTTGCAAGTGCCCAGTCGTCTGCATATCCAAATTTTTTAGATCTGGTAGGGGGCATATCAGCTATATACATACTAAATAGCAGCGGTGCAAGTACGGAGCCCTGGGGGAGGCCATTATTAAGCGTTCTCTGTTTGCTCACTGTAGTTCCCATGGTTACACGGATGTTTCTACTGCTCAGCATAGTATTTATGAGTCGGGCGGTTGCTTTGCAGGGGATTATTTTAAGGAGCTTATAGATGAGGCCATCTTTCCAAACCGTGTCATAGGCAGCAATCGATGAATGCCACAGACGTCTTCAGTTTTCTTTGGTAACCTGCCTCTATGTAGGTAGTTATAGAGAGCACTTGGTCAGTGGTGCTTCGTTGAGGCCTGAATCCTGCTTGTTCAATTGGTATTAGTATATTGGTATTTTTTGAAGTAGCTTTGGATCAAAAGATATTAAATTTGTACCGTGGAACTGACACAAATTTGAATGATCTCATCCGTCTCAGGTGTCCATACCATTTTAATTGTTTTTCGGCTATCGTATCCATTATTGTGTTCTTTACTTTCATTCCCTCTCTTATGTTTTCATTTCTTATGTGGTCAAACAAAGTTAACCCGGAACATCTTCTCCAGTACATCATTTCTGTTGAGAGGAGTTTTTGTGACATATTCTTGTTAAAGACCCACACTTCTGACCCATACGTCAGCACCGGCTGAATCATAGCCTGATATATATTTTTCTTTGTTTTCTTAGTTAAAGTTTTATTCCACAGGATCGGATGTAGTGTTTTTTTCTTTTCCTATTTTTCTTGTTATATCTTTGTCGTCTCTCCCGTCTTCGCTTAGTGTAACTCCGAGATATTCGTACTGATCAACGTTTTTAATTAATCCGCTTTCTGTTTCCATGTCTTGACCGATGCCTCCTATATTCATGTATTGTGTCTTTTCGGTATTAACCTCTAATCCCCATTTTTTGAATTCGTCTATTAGTTTGTTTATCATGTACGTCATATCTTGTAGGTCCTCGGCAAGAACTACCTGGTCGTCTGCGAAGAGGATTGTGTATATAGGAGTGTCATTTACCCATATGCCCATTGGGCTGCATTTTCTCATCCAATATTTTAAAGCATTACCAAGATATATTTTAAATAGGGTTGGGGAGAGGCAAGAGCCCTGTTTGACACCCTTTGTTTGGGTGAAACCCTTGGAAATTTGGTTTCCAACCTTAATATAAGCTTGGTTATCTTGATATAGCTTTTTCACGGCATTTATATATACTGCATTTATATCTGCGTTTTCCAATGTTGTCCATAGTCTCTGCAGTGGTACGGAGTCAAACGCTTGACGGAGATCTATAAAAGTGGCATAAAGTTCTAGTCCTCTTGCTAATCTCTTTTCCGTTAGATGTTTGAGAGTAAATACATTGTCGACACAAGATCTTCCTGGTCGGAATCCACTTTGTTCTTCGATCTCTGTGGCTTCTTTTTCTATTCTGGCTTTCAGAACTCTTTTATACAGTTTGCCAGTGGATGACGTAATGCTGATACCTCGGTAATTACTGCAGTCATTCCTGTTTCCCTTTTTGTAGATGAAGTTTATGTACGAGACTTTCCAATCTCTTGGGATACTTTCTTCTTGTAGGCACTTGTTAAACATTTTACAAAGCAATTCTAATGTTATTGCAGTGGCATGTTTGAATAACTCGATAGGTAAATCACCCGGCCAAGGAGCTTTATTATTTTTCATTTTTTGGAATGCATGTTTTATTTCTTCTACGGTAATCATCGCCACTTCAATTAACCCCGTTTCAACTCTATCTATCTGTGTGTCTAGAAACTGTGTACGTTGTTCATTTAATAGATTTTCATAATAATTTTTTCCATCTTTCTATGTCTACGGGGTTTATTTTTTTTGTTTCGTTTGTATTTTTTCTAAGACTGTTGATAGTTTTCTGGACCTAGATCCTCTTATCATTGAGCTTATTTCTGCACACTTGTTGTCCCAGGTTATGTTTTTTGTTTTTTTAATTTTCTTTTTTACTATATATTTGTATCTGTTATAGGTCTTTCGGCCTTCCTCATCTTTTGTCGCTAACCATTTGATTTGTCCACCAATTATTTCTACATTTTACTTTTTCTTTCGTACCTAGAGCTTCTAATGCTGCTTCATGAATTTTGATTTTCAAAGTCTCATACATTTCTTCCGCTGTTCCGTTTATTTCTTCGTCTAATTTTTGTGCCAAACGTAGTTTATAAAGAAAACTTGTGGACTCATTTTTTAAGCTGTCTTATAGAGCCGTGTGGATTCTTTGTTTGTCTGTTCTTGGGATTTATTTTGTTTAATATATCTTATTTTCACGGGTACCTTCACTAGTAGGTGATCCGATCCACATTCTGCCCCTCTCCAAACTTTTACATCGTAGGGTCTTAAAGATGTTCCTTGTTTAACTACTATATAGTCTATAATTGACTGCAGTTTTCTTGTCTTTTGAGTCCATGTATATTTATATATGTCTCTATGTTTGTAAATCCATTCAGTATTTTTAACGAATGTTGTTCGCATACCTCCAACCATCTTGTTCCGTTCTTATTTACTACATCTTCTCCGTGTTGTCCAATTAGTTTGTTGTCAAGAGCTTTACCTACTCTTCCGTTCAAGTCCCCTAGCAGGACTATTTCTTGCCTTTTTTTTTATTTTATTTAACTCTTCTGAGAGTTTGTCAAAGAACATGTCTTTAGTATTTGTATCTGAGTCGTCCGTGGGTGCATAGATGCCAATTATTTTTATGGCTCTCCCCTTTGTTGTAAGGTCTACTGTTATAATTCTTTCGTCTATCGGGTTCCACTTGGTAATACATTTTTCCATGTTTTTTCTTATCACGACCGCTACTCCAGCTTTGGCTCTTTTTGATTTTTCTACTCCACTCCAGAAGTATATATAATCGTCTTTGTAGTGGTTCCCCTGTCCTTTCTTTTTTGTTTCGCTGAGTACTGCGATGTCAATTCGGTATGTACTGAGTTCCTGAGAAGAAACCAAAGAAGCAAAAATTATCTAAGAAAATAAAAGAAGCTAATAAAGAATATAAAAAAAAATAATAAATCAAAATAAAATTAGAAAAAAAAATTAAGAAAAAAGCAAAGAGACATGAGAAAATGGAGAAAACTTAACCAGTCTTGTTCTTGGAAATACTTTCCTTTCGATTTATCTTCCCGTACGCTCCCTAAACCAATTTTTATCTTTCTAGATCATGCAGCAAGCAGTAAATTAAAAACTATTTGAGAATAGATATCACGGAAAGTTTCGTTGCATCAATCTATTGATTTGGTACGTTTATCAGCAATCAGGAGATTCGATTTGGCGGGAATAAATGAAGTAACATCGGGAGAGTTTTCCGTTAACGAATGTTCCTATGAGTTCGGAAAGTTTTTAATGATTGCCGTTTCACGCTACATACTGTCGAGGGTCGTTATCTAGCGTTCTTTGTTGTCCGTCGATTTTCGTACACAAATCATTCGATGGTGAAGTAATTAGCTTTACAGCTACCGATAGGCTAGGTAGAAGTTTTATTGCACGTTATGTTCTTATTAAAAGTGTGTCTACACTCTTTTTAACTGTAGAAATAAGGACTGACATATAAAAAACTAGATTATGATTGATACTGAGACTTGACTGAAAATTGTCCATATTATTATTTGCCTTTTAGCAATACCTAATATATTTTTTAAATAAATTTAAAGTTTTGTTAGAGGTATTATTAGCTAGAAGAAAAGCGAAATACTACCGCAAAGAATTATCTACCAGATATTGTTAGCATATTTTAAAACAAATCTAATAAAATAACATTACATATTTTTAAAATAATAAATCTTATTTATTTAATAATTAATGTCTAATATATAAAAATAGTCATATTTTTGGCAGTATTGTACTACATTTTAATATATATTATTATAATATATCGCATACATATATTGTATATATCTATTGTAAGAGTTGACAGCCAGTACACCGAAAATATCAAAATACAGAGAGGAGTCCGCCAGGGTTGCGTGCTGTCCCCACTACTTTTCAATGTCTACAGTGAAGCGGTATTTCAAGAAGCGCTCTCAGACTCAATAGAAGGTATATCTATCAATGGAGAAGTATTGAATAACTTACGTTTTGCAGACGATACAGTAATAATTACGGATAACAACAATGATTTACAGAACGTAATGCAACGCCTTAATGAACGCTGTCATGAGTACGGACTGAAGATGAATTTAAAGAAAACTAAATGCATGATCATGACTAAATCTGCACATGCAAATATCCAATTGACTATTGAAGATACTGCAATTGAGAGTGTTAATAACTATAAATACTTAGGAACATGGATAACATCAGATGTAGACCAAACCAAAGAAATTAAGACACGTATTGAAATAGCACGTACATCATTTATTAAACTTAAAAAGTTTCTTTGTTGTCGGGATATAAGGTTAGAACTACGCCTGAGAATGCTTCGATGTTACGTGTTCTTTACTCTTCTTTACGGTCTGGAAGCTTGAACACTAAAACAAGTTCATCTGAATAAGTTGGCCGCCTTTGAATTTTGGTGTTACAGAAGAATCCTACGAATATCATGGATTCG
Source organism: Diabrotica balteata (assembly GCA_918026665.1). NCBI lineage: Eukaryota > Metazoa > Arthropoda > Insecta > Coleoptera > Chrysomelidae > Diabrotica > Diabrotica balteata. Next base: position 197,984,221 of record OU898276.1, on the reverse strand, counting down.
CATGAATAGCATGGATTCTACGGATATCATGGGGCGGAAATAATATTAACTAATAAAAGACGAAAACTTGAGTACTTGGGACATGTGATGAGAGGGCAAAAATACGCATTATTACAACTTATTATGCAGGGCAAAATCCGAGGAAAGCGAAATGTGGGAAGACGAAGAATATCCTGGCTTAAGAACTTAAGGGAATGGTTTGAATGCAGTAGTGCAGAACTTTTTAGAGCGGCAGTCAACAGAGTCCGCATAGCCATGATGATTTCCAACCTTCGATAGAAGATGGAACTTAAAGAAGAAGAAGAATATATTGTCTGTATGTGAAACCAAGATTGTTTTAAATGTAAAACCTTTATTATTTATATTATTACTCACTTAAAGGTCACAAAGTTAAATAGAAGGATATTCGAAATTATTGCAATAAAGTAAAAAATAATACATACATAAAGGGTACATCGTAATGTTAAATTGTATTATTCACTTTCATAATAAGCTGCACTGTCATCGTCACTAGATTCATTTAAATGACTTCTTAATCCTTAAGTAATTACATCTATACGACGTTCACTTTCTAAGTACTTATATGCAAGCTTGACAACATGTTTACACACTTTCTTCCAGTTATCTACAGTACCTCTTGCAAATTCTTGTTCTACAAACACTTTTACGTCTTCTAACTTAAAATAAACGTTTTGTTTTGCAACTTTACTTTTTTATTTGCGCCCAAACCATTTCTATTGGGTTCAAGTCTGGATGATATGGCGGATGTTTTAAAGAAACATGTTCACGTTCTTGCAGCATTTAATACAATTGCAAAACAAAGTATTAACATTGACGTTACAAATGGTAAATTTTTTTCTGTCAACCTGATACTATAGTATACTGATACATCACTGTAGTGATGTGACTAGTGAGTGTAGTAGTGTAGAGTGTAGTAGTGTCTGGAGACTCTGAGAATACTGAGACCTCGGAAGCTCTGAAGAAGAGATCAGAGAAGATATCGAAAGCTCGGCCCAATGGATATCGACGCGGTTCAACCCGGAAGACTTAGTATTAATTTTTATAATAGTATTAATCTTAGGTCTAGATGTGTATCATATATGTACTATTAACTCGCATTAACCTTTTTCTTGTTGTTTGAAACGTTGTAAACGTTTGGCATTCCTTTCCTCAGGTAGCTTAGTTTCCTCCGTGGATGTGTTGGTTGTTGCTCTGGAAACCTAAGAGTCTTTTAACATTATTACCACAAATTGTTCGCATAGCTCCTGTAGTGACCCTTTCTCTTGGCTTGGCTTTGCTTGCACCGTACTGAATAGTACGGTGCAAGCGTCGGTCGGTCGGGCTTGCACGACCAATAGTCAAAAATACGTATATACGGTTGCGTTCCATCTTATACACATATTTTATTAGTTTTTTTCCTTTGTTGCGAGCTATGCAATCTTTTAACTTTATTTTACTATCAACTCGCATTAATATTTTTGTTTATATATATACAAACACAAACATATATATATATATATATATATATATATATATATATATATATATATATATATATATATATATATATATATAGAGGGACGTATATCAGAGGGACATACTTATAGCTAGGTCAACATACATTATTACTGATTACTTACATAAAAACAGTAACAAAAATAACTTTAACTTTTTCAGAGCTATGTTACAAAAAACTCGCAAGTTTCTTAGTGAAAACACTAACATCATTGTCATGCCTTCAGACAAATGTAATGTAACTGTAGTTCTGGAAAAGCAGAGATATCTAGATCTATGTCTTGAATTGCTAAATTCCGATAATGTTTATGAAAGGTTGAACAGAGATCCAACCAACAATGTTCAAACCAGATGTAACAACCTCATTAAGGAATTGTGTAACTCAAGGCAGATAGATGAAGCTACAAAGAAAAAACTAACTAGCTACAAGGGTGTTATACCTAAATTTTACGCTCTGCCCAAAATTCACAAACCACAGCTTGCAGTTCGTCCCATTGTTGCATGTATTGGTGCCCCCACCAACTTATTAGCATCTTTTTTAACTGAAATCTTATCCAACGCATATGTGTCAAATGAATATTACATAAAAAACTCGTTTGATGTTTTCAATAACTTTAACAACTATCAATTACCTGATGGCTATGTGATTGTCAGTCTGGATGTAGTTTCATTATTCACCAATGTTCACTTAGATGTAGCTTTAACAGCTATTGAAAACAATTGGAATTTTATCAGTTCTCACTGTAATATCAACTTGGAGTACTTCAAAACTCATATCTTTTCTGTTTAATAACACCTATTTTACATTCAACAATACTGTGATTAAACAAACACAAGGAACTCCTATGGGAGCTACTATCTCTCCCATTTTGGCCTGCTATGTGATGGATCATCTATTAGATATGGTTATCCCAGAATTGTCCTTTCATATTCCTTTTGTAAAAAAGTATGTGGATGACTTAATCCTAGCTATCCCCAGCAATGGATCCACAGAAATCTTAAATGTATTTAATAGGTATGATCCTCTACTACAGTTCACAATCGAACATGAAGACGATCTATGCTCAGTCCCCTTTCTTGACACCCGGTTCATTAGAACCCCAAATAACTCCCTTGTTATCGACTGGCATAGAAAACCTCATAGTTCTTGACGCTTCCTCAACTATTGGTCATACCATAGACATTCAATCGAAATCAACCTACTTAAACAAATGAAAGCTAGAATCATTTCCATCAGTGACCCTTCTTTCCACCAGAAGAACCTGAGAATCCTGTTCAACCTGTTCATGGACAATTCATATCCAAAACCCTTAGTCACCAAAATTCTATTTAGTTTGACCCCTAACATAACACGCCGAGATGATGAGATACAAATCAATGCCACAAATGGAGAACATAATACCAATTGCTCATATACCTCACTGAAATACATCAAAAGCATAACACCCAGACTAACAAGACTTTTTAAAGATGTCACCAATTTGAAAATAGCTTATAAAACATCATTAACGATAAGATCCATATATTCTAAGGTTAAAGATAAAAGTAACATCAAAGATTGTTCCAACGTTGTCTACCAGATCCCTTGCAACAACTGCAATTTAGTATATGTGGGACAAACCACACGCAACCTAGGCAGTCGCCTAATCAGTCATCGTAGCGACAGTAGACTATACCCAGAAAGATCTGCACTGGCAGAACATGTAAATAAAGAACATCATATTATGAATTACGATTCAGTTAAAATTTTAGCTACGGAGTCCAATTACAATAAAAGACTCTTTTTAGAAATGGCATTCATTGCACAAAACTCAAATGCAATGAACAAAAGGAGTGACATTAATCAATTGAGCACTATATACTCCTACCTATTATATTTGGATGGATCATCACATTTCAATGATGTTTCAATGACTGATTCATTGTAAAGTTTCCAGGTTTCGTTATATTTTTCACAGTTTCTTTATTAAATTCTGTTTTTTTCCAATACAACCTTTGTCAATAATTTGATGTGTAACAATAGTAGTACTACATAAGACAAAGAAATAAGAAGAAGTACTGTCATTTGCCATGTCCAGGAATGACAGTTACTCTTAACCTTTCATTCAACAGTTGGCCGGCACACGTGGCCGTTGTAAACTTTTTTAACTGTCTTTTTCTTATGTGTTAAAGTATAATAATTTATTAAGTTTGGTCTTATACACCATGAAATTTTTATATGTGTTAAATATTTTAAAATTTGACTCAATCAATGAGTGGTGCGTAATATTGTCACCTGTAAGTGAAACATCCACGAAAGACGAACCTCAATAACGTAAGTTTTTATCGTTTTTATAAAAAAAACCATTTTCTACAACTAATTTCGAGGATGATTTACTAACAGTCGCACTTTATTTTCAGTTTTTCCTGATGATGAAAATAAACATTTTCGAAAGCTTGAAACTTAGTTAAAAGAGTACACTTATTTCACCGCTGAATAAATCCCAATAAACCTCAAAGCTCCGTTATATATATATATATATATATATATATATATATAATATATATATATATATATATATATATATATATAAATTCTGATATACTACATAATACTTTCATCTAAACAAACCTCGTACACGCGATAGAAGATTCTAAACAGAGATTACTATCGACTAAAATGATTTGACAGTTATTACAACGCCACCTTTCTAGCGTCCGAAAGAATGCGGACAGTGATTTATTAAAAATCATTATCAAGAGATCTGATGGACCTCAAGCACGAGTTAAAAATATTGTATAGGTAATTTATGCTCTATAGCCTGATGCTCTGCTCGAAAAACGTGTCAAGTTTTTTTTATTCGATCACAATTTTAGTTTTTGTTCCTAAGGTTATGTTAATTTAGATATTGTAGATGGGTATCTTGTTTATATACTGTTTTATTTTGATTTTGTTTTATTATTGTATATACGGAATGTTTATGAAATTATAATTAATCATTATCATTATCAAAAAATTACTACAAATAATACCTACGTTATAAAAAATGTAGAAATGTAATGAAATGTAAAACGACGAGTGAGACTGGCATGGGCGGCATTTGGAAAACTAAGCTACATTCTTAAAAACAAAAGATATCCACAGCATCTTAAGAACAAAGTATATAATCAATGCGTACTCCCTGTTCTTACTTATGGTTTCCAAACGTGGACATTTACAAAAGCAAACGTGGACAAAATCATTAAAATCCAAAGAGCAATGGAAAGACAAATGTTGCACATAAGACTAATGGATAAAAAGAGAAACGAGTAGATAAGAGAGAAAAAAAGTGAGGGATGTTAGACAAGAAGTTGCAAAATTAAAATGGAGATTTGCCGGACACAATATAAGACAAAAAGAAGACCGATAAAACAAAAAGTTGGGGATCGTGGGAGTATAAACGAAGCAGAGGAAGGCCCCAAATGAGATAAGCAGATAATATCAAGAAGCACGTGGGCTCTAGATGAATGACGACAAACAGAGAAGAATAGATAAGAATTGGGAAGGCCTATATCTAAAGATAGACCTAAGAAGGCTAATTAGAGATAAAAAATATACAGTTATTATTTCTGTACAGTTTTACCCTTGTGCGGATGCTATTCTAAAGCTACCAGCGTAACTTAACATTACGTACCTCATAAGTTTATCAAATCGTTGTATATTTAACTATAAAACAATGTCTATACTGTGCATGTCTCATCTGTGGTTATTAGATGTATTTTTACTATGTTTACCATGTTGTTTCACCATGTTGGTGTAACATGGGAACAGATGATTAGAAATCATATCAAAACAAAAAGAAAATAAAACGGCTCCCTGCTTAGATCTTTCTATCGTAGTTCCTATATTTATGTATCCTACATAACAAGCTTTGACATAGAAAATAGAGAGCTGTTCTGTTTGCTCTTTTTAGATATTTCTAAAACCAAGCATTAGAGTTATTCTTATTAGTGAAGAAGGCAAAAAACAAACACAAAGAAAAAGACGACACTTGATGTCATTTGAACCTGGAATAAGCTCTTTAATTTTTGTGCATTCTTTACGTGGTTTTATTTATGTGATGTTTCTTTCATTGGTAGTAGATAACTATATATTGCACTTATATCCTCAATGTCCACGTCAACGTCCTCTTTTATTCAAAGTGTTCTGTGTGGTTTTAATTAGGTACATTTCTAAAACCAATCTCTTGTTGTGATTTCTTTACCTTGCCACTATCTTTACTTGGTCATAGTTTAAAGTGATCCGTCGTGACTGATTTTTCACTTATTGCACAAAATATATGTCAACGATTTTAATTGCAGACGCCAAATAGTGTATTACATTTTATATCAGGTTTCTTATGTGTGCTCAGAAATACCTTTGCCTTTTTCTAGTGTTTAATAAACAAAACAGATCAAAAAGGAAATAAAAAAAAATTACACACATTGATAATATTCCTTGACAAATTTATTTACACCTATAAGGGCCGGTTTCACCAATAACAAATAAATCACTGAATAGTTAATCGTCGAATAAAATTTATTAGTAGAATAAATTTTATTTCGTTTCAATAACTTTATTGAGTTTAATGCGTCGACAACTAATGGTCATCGGCATCGTACAGTGAATTTTTACAGTCAGGTACCAAGTGCAGTGTGTAGTGTGTGTGTAGAGTAATTGTCTTGATACTTTAGCAAAGTCGACGTCATTGTCTTTACTAAGAGACGCTAATTGTATCCGAACGTCTGCGGTCCCTCCCGTGAGTACCGATAGCACAAGGATAGAAATTATTTTAATTTATTAATTTTTTAATAAACGAAAATTTCTCCACCCAGGTGAGATTCGAACTCACGACCTTTAGGTTCAAAGGTAGGCGCTCTTACCACTGAGCCACAGAGGGGGTTGTTTCAATAAATATTTGTTATCCACAGTTAGTTATTCGCCGAATAAGTTCAAAGTGTAATGATTTTCCACAGACTGTCCTCGTTGACACCTCTCTTGGCCTTCACCTCTTAGGTATTTGGCCAGGCACATCGCACTATTTTTCACTGTAATCATATACATAACCTATAATATTTGATATTGGTTGATTAATTTGACAAAATAATAATAATTGTCAATGCCAATGGCCAATACATATTTGAAAAGATCCTGTTGCATAAAAACGAAGAGCAATTAACAATTGATTTCGCACATCATTGAAGTCCACATCATCAAATTCAGCAAAAGGGTTTCTTCTTTGAAGCTGCAAGCAGCGTGGTCTTCTCCTTCGCTGCTGATTTCCGTCATCAGAGGACGATGATGATGCAGATAATATTCGAAAATAAATATATTTGTATACAAAATTAAATTGTCTGATATAATTACGTTTACCTGCAATACATTGTTGATAATGTCAAGTTAAACTAATGAATTTTCCTTATTATTGATATTTAATGTGAGGTTAGCTGTCAATTTATTCGTAGAATAAATATTTATTTGGCCGATATTGGACTAATAACTTATTTGGAGTTTATTCATAGAATAAGTCTTATTTTACGTTGGTGAAACGCATATATGTCAGTTTTATTGGTCGAATAACTTTATTCATTGAATAGACTGCTATTTGTCGTTGGTGAAACCGGCCCTAAATTACTCAATTATTATTATTACTTAATTTCTATTATGACAACTAAAGCTGCGCACCCCAAATTAAATTCGCTTTACTAAATATCATAAACTACTTTACTGAAATTGTGAAAAAAACTTTATAAATTCAATTGTTTGCTGTTTCGTTTTCAAAAAACTTTATATGTGTACAATATTGTTCTACAATTTTAATAAAACCGATTAACTATTAATTTATTTCAATTCTAAAATTGATCCGGAAATTTAATTGTCAAGCTTGCTAGTCAAACTCCCTAATTGGGATAGAGTTTGGCTAGTAAGATCAACAATACCCCTATCTCCTTTTGCATACCAAATTCTTTTAGCCTAAGCTTCCTCCAATGCAAGTATTTATTTATTATGTCAAAGTATTCCATCAAACATTTATTTCTGCTATTCTCCCAATGAGTCTTCATGGATTACTTTTTCACCATTTAAAACTACCGGTACATAATTCCTTTGTCAGGATTAGATGGTCTTCATCTCACGGACAGAAAACGATCTCTTTTTTTCTCTCTATCAAACGTCCCTCACACTTACAAATTCTCCTTCACCCTAATTTTAACCAATGATCTTTTAGTAGTTTAAACAAACAATCAGAATTCCCAGTACCTACGAAATCCATCAAATTTATATTTTTTTTTATTTTCAGTACACAATAGAATCTGCATAAAAAAACCAGGACAAAATCGTTGTCGAGATCCGAAGGTTTCTTAGTTTTCGAAACCAAAAATAAAAAGATAATTGCCCAAATCTGTAGTTTCTATAATTTGTTAAGCAAAACTGACAATAAATCGACTGACATGGTGAATCAACAATATGCATTCCACAACATATCAATTTATCCAGTCAAGCACCTTTCGTGAACTAATTTATACTCAAAACGCAAGTAAATAAAGAAACGGCCATCTACGACCATTTGTTCTCAGGTCGCCATATCTTTTATATTATTCATTTTTTAATTACTTCTTTTGACGAAAAAAAGTTTTGATTATACTTTTAGAGCTTCCTTGTAGTCGTTCTGAGGAGTCCTGATAGAACGAAATACGTATTAGCGAATATTGGAACTATACTGAAATTAAATCTTCGAGTCAATTTTGTATTTTTATGTAATCACGTTTTGAGTATAAGAAATCAGTTCGCGAGAGGTTCTTGCCTAGATAAATTGATATAGATTGTGGAATACATATTGTGGATACCCGATGTCAATCTATTTATCGTCTGGTTTGCTTTGAAAATTGTAGAAAGCACAGATTATGTGAATTTTGGTTTCAAAAACTAAGAGATCTTCGGATTTCGAACATTTATTAAATAATTATAAATATATTATAAATAATGATAAACTATTAGCTATTCAAAACTCTTTTGCTAGTTTTATCTCCACTGGGAGTATCCATAACCATAATCTGGATTCTGTCTCATATAGGAATCCCTGATAACGAACTAGCCAACCTCTTTGCAAAACAAGCCTCGTCATCTAATATGGATAAAAACATACAACTATATACAGATTTACAGTCGTATTTTTGAACTATCATCCAAATGTCTTGACAAGATCACTGAAATAAAATCCTTTCCATGCTTCGTGATATCCATCCCACCGTTAAAAAGCTTGAGTTATTTTCCATGAAACGAAACAACAAAATTTTAATTCACTGACATATAATCGGCCATACAAGACTACCGCATTAACTTAATGACTTCCCAAGATCCACCTACATGTACACACTGTGGTAATATCTTATCTGTTGTAATGTACTGGGAATGACCACTGTCGCCAAATGTACAACTACTGGGGCTCCGCTGTCACCACTGTACAACTAGCGGGAGGTTATATACCCTATTGAAAAATCTGGAACTAGAGGGTGAGAAAATCTTTACCACTGTACAACACTGTCACCACTGTAATGTACTCGATATGAACCTTAAAGGATGCTTATCCCTGCGAGCGGCTGCAAGGAATACTGGTCCCACTAGTCTGGAGGGCTGGATTGCCTTCGTGGATTTACGAGAAGGTAAGGAACTTCGGAATAGGGGTTAAGGACTTCTAGGTCTCAGGTCCTGTAAAGAGTTTGAGTCTATGGGCTTACTTTAGAAGCCGGATAAATGTATAAGCCCAAATTTGGTACTCTTCTGGTCTCTGTCTGAATCGGTCGGAAGGAACATAAAAAACAATTTTAGAGTCTACAAATGTATTAAATATACTATGTATGTGGTTTACAATTAAGTTAACAAGCTGTCAGATATAATTAATAATAACTCGTTCGGCGCGAAGGGAGACGAGAAGAGATCTTAGCAAGAAAGTAAAGGGGTGACAAACTGTAATATTATAATTTACTCGTGTTAGTATATAGAATTTTGTTACCTTTCGCGTATTTGGGCTCTAGCTAATGATACGCCCTTCAGTTTCTCTGGAAATCGGATTTCTTTCAGTACCCGACACTTATACGGAACTATACTCCGTCGACATATAACATTAGTGCGTAATCCGCACCTGTTGCTGACTCTCGTATTAACAACCGTGCCCGAAGACACCGACTGCCTATTACTGATCGCGTACTGGACGCTATCGTGTCTGGCCCGGAGCCGGCGATCACTGCCTGAGCGGGCAGTCCACTGACTGACTGCCTAATTTTTTAGTTTTTATGTTCCGCGACCATTCCTAGTTTATTTTGCTGATTCTGCTGTACTGTTCCACGTGTTGGAATGTAACATGCAATGGTGTGTCGCTTCGTTGTATTAATTTTCACTAAGGTCTTCAAATTTCTTAATTCTTAAACATTCGGGCTTGTGTCAAACTAGGTCAATTGTTATTATTTGTATAATTAAAAATGTATACGTTACTGTATTTAATATGGAATATATAATAATTAATTGAATGATTATTATTCTCCTTATGCTACTAGCCCTAATTTTTTCTATTCTTTATTTTCTTGCTATGTTTACATTACACCGTTAAACATATTCTCGTAAACTGTCCCTATTTCAACAACAACAACAAAATGAATATTTTGGGTCGAAAACTACAAAATATTCTCAGTTCACCAGACCGATTTCAAAACCCTATTAATTTCCTCTATGAAACCAGGCTTCACCAGCAAATTTAGAAGAAGAGCCGTAGTTTAGAATTTGATAGTTAATAAGTGTACCAATAATAAATGTATTTGTTGTATTTACTGTATATTTTTGTAATGTAATGTAATAAAAATGTAGCTGTGTCAGTGACTTACGCTGTCGAGACAAGTAAAGCTAAATAAAAAAAGTATCAAAGTGAAAAGTTTGTAAACAGTCTGTAATCCTTTATGGCCATAGTCGCGCAGTTTTATTTTATAAAGCTCCCAGTCTATATGATTGGAAGTTACGGTAATCTACAAGTATCTTATGTAGTGTTAAATATACAATTCAAGATACACTTTAGAAACATTGTTTTTCTAGCAATTGTTTCTCTACTTCTAAATAATGAAAGGGCTGTTCTAATATTTTCTAATAAAGACATCCTGGCAATTGGCATCGACCACCATTCTAGCTATCGAAGTACACAAGACGTGATCTATAGTCCAATTTAGGGCAATTTCATTCTGAAACAGCAATTTCCAGAATTTGCGACTTGCAATTAACACATTACACTTCGGTAGCGCCCTCACGAATTGTAGTATTTCGACAAATTAGTACAACCCCATTCAAATTCAGATTGCATCATACAGTCGTGGATTATGATATGTTATGTTGGATTGCGAAATTGAACTGTAGGATTAGGTGACTGTTTTGTGGAAATTATTGCATTATATCTTAATTAATTACGAAGAGCGATGGGATTCATGAGACGATTAACAGGTTATTACTGGAAATTAGTTTAATTGATATACTAGTGTGTGCGTTACCTGGAGTTCAATACATGTTTGATTGTATAAATATCTAGAAAATCTTAAACTAAGACCGTTGGTATTAAGAACACGTTAAATTTCGATAGCTAAACCAATATTTCGACAATGCATATTAGTTTCCTGTTTCCTCTTGATGTTCTGGAATGATCAACAAAGATGCAAAAGGTAAGTTGGCAGTATGAAATATTAAACTTTGTGCAGTGTGCAAGATATTTTTGTTATACATTTAAAAATAGTAATTTATGTAACAGATATGTAAGACTTGCTTTTGTTTATAAATAGAAAGATAACAAAGAACTTTGAACCTTAAATAACTTTTGAATTTCTAATTTTTGACGCAAAAACGCGTCATTTAATATTTAAAGAGGAGACATTATATCATACTTAAGATTGCTTGGATTACTTCCACCTTATTGTATTTGATAATTAGATTCTTTTGTTATATTTATTTCAAAGATGTATCGTGAACATTTGGCTGGAAATGATTAGTTTCTCTTAATTGACTTTAACAAAATAGGTTGTGGCATAATTTAAACTTTTTAAATATTTAAGCGTAGTAATTTAAGAAACAAAAAACTTCACTTTTTATTAAAGTTTTATTAAAGAAAAAAAAAAGAGGTTAATCTTTGTAAATGGGTATATTTATTTAAAAAAACCCTTAAAAGGGCCACATCAATAAAACAAACGTTTTAGGACCACACAGTCCATCATCAGGTTATTAAAATCGAAAATGCTAGGTCACAATGCCTGAGCCACCAAAATATTAGGGTAAAAAACCATTTAAATTACATTTAGTTATGAAATATTATACATTGTGTTATAAAATAACTGTGATGTTCAGTATTAAATTAAATTTGACTATAGGTAACACATGGCTCAATTGGGTTCCAGAGCCGGTGAGAGGGAACCTCTGCACTCGGAGAACAACGTGGAACTTCTCCGAGTGCAGAGTATGGTATGGTATCGAAGGTGATCACATTATTGGACCCTCCTTTATCACTGGAAACTTACATAGTGCATCGTATCTTGAATTACTTATTGTGATTGATGGCATTAAAAAAAATAGTAGAAAATGATAATAACCTCTCTGCAGATTTGGTTGTATTTCATGATGGAGCTTGATTGTATGATGGAGCTCCTCCATGCTTTGCTCTACCTGTGCGACAATTTTTAAACGAAACGTTTCCCGCTAGCTGGATAGGTAGAAGATGATGGATTGGCCACCTAGGTCATCGGATTTAACACCCTCAGACTTCTTAGTGTGGGCAGTATCTACAAACAAAAATTAATACTCCTCAACCAGAATTTCTAGATGATTCACGACGAAGAATCGAAGATTAATGTCAACAATTAAATGCAGACGTGTTAAGCAATGTCAAAGAAGAATTTCAAAATAAATTGTACTATTTTATTGAAGTGAATGGCAGCCATTTTGAACAATAAGTGTAAACATTTTTGGTAGTAAAATGTTCATTCTAAATGTTTGTAATAAAATTGTTAAAAAAATAATTTATTTTCAATCCAATTATCTTGCTTTTCTATTTATGTATCCCATAAACAAATCAGTTCAAGCATGATATGTTATAGATTTCTAAAATCAATACAAAGAGAAGAATTCAAATATCAAATAAAAAAGGGGGAAGTAACTTAAAAAAATAAAGGGATCATACAGCGAATGAGACGGTGCATTTTCCAGCAACCTTAAATATGATATAATGTCTTTCCCTTTAAATAGTAATTGAAATATTTTTGCGTTTTTCGTAAAAATTAGAAAATCAAAAGTTATTTAAGGTGGATAGTTTTATCTGAAAAACACTGCATATACCGTAATTATAAGGTGTTTTTTTTCTCAGTCGCGTAAAGTTAAAAAAGGCTTTGACACTGCTTTCTTGTGGCATGTTTCAATCCGTAAATTGTTTTAAAATATAAATATATTAAGAAAATGTTAACCTATACATGTTTATTTTGGCTTTTTATGTTACAAGACCAAAGACACAAAAAAATAAGAAAGAAAAATTCAAACAATACTCATAATTTTAGCGTATCTACTATCAAACAAAGCCATTCATCCGGACAAGATCTATAACTCTCCTATGAAACTCAGAACACCCTGAAGCGTTTAATCTGCAGAGACAGTTGAAACTGCATGACTCTCCAGCTGTCATGGATGGCGAGATATTAATTAGGGTCCTGTAACGATCAGAATACAATACAGGGAAGTGCGGACATCTTGTTGTTGCACCTGTTTCAATGTTAACGGTCAGAGTATCAATCAGTCGCTTTTGCACTTTGGAGGAAAGCAATAGAGTAACATAGATACCGTTAAATTTGATCGATTTTAGAAAATCAATTTTCTATTGGTCTCATAATTAAGATATACGTGTATTTCACTGATTTTCATGAATAAAATAACATAAAAATGGATAATTCTTGAAATCAACCAAAATTCAAAAGCGCTAAAAATGTATTACTATGTAAAGTTGGCTTTGTGCCTTTTACAAAGAACCACTTATTATATTCTAACTAGTGAGGTGTCTTGGTTGCGTACCGATCTGACAAAAAATGACTTTCTAATTTTTTTTTTAATTCCAATTTTCGGCCAGATTCAAACTCAAGACCTCTAAGCTTTTAGACCCAGTAAGTTGATGATCTTTTCACTGCGCCACCGAGGCATTAAAGGAACAAGAAAGAACAGAGAAATATTTATAAAATACGTTGTAAATGCAATTGGTTTTATTTAGGCAAAATATTGTAACCATAATTTTGCCTACCACATAGGGTATTATTATACGGGGTTGAAAATTGGGACAGAAACTATTGGGGTGGAGATAGGGCAAGCAAAATAAAACGAAACTGTTGCGAATGGACCTGGAATGGGGTAACTATAATAATGAAACAAAAGGGGTCCTTACATAAGTCTCCTGGACAAACAAAATACAAGAAGGTTTTCAAGCTATTTAAATTAAGGACGTTTCTTTGAAGAATCTTTCAGCTGGATGAAAGACAAGGCTCTTCCTTCTTGGATTTCACTAAAATTTCTTTAAAATTTCTGAGGTTAGGAACTTTACTTACACTGCAAACACAAATGCACCTCCAAAAATTTCTGGGGGTAGAACTGGAGTTAGATTCTCTGCCACACGAACAAATTCATTTTCAAACTCCAAAAAAATGAGGCTGGAAGTTGGCACTGGACGCAAATTATAGACTCGGCTTTTTAAAAAACTGGAGCACCTTTGATTATCCTTGCTCGCTGCAAGGGAGATTCAACCTTAAAATGGCTTGGGTTGACATTAGAAGAATTTTTTAGACGCAAAATATGAATTATTTAACCTCGCAGTGGTAACTGGAATTTGGAATGTAGAATATAAACACGAAGACTCAGCAATATTGTATACTTGGCCCAGGGAGGTACCAGATAAATTTTATATTTTGAATATTCGATTTTGACAAGGAATTTTATACATGCTACAACATCAATGTGATTAAATGTTAGAATAAGTGAACATCAATCTTACAGTAAAAATAGAGAATTTGATAGATACATACAAGATCAGAATTTAATGTTTATTGAGCATAAACTAAATGCAAGATTAAATACTTGCCATGGCAGGATAGTATTATGAGTTTTTTTCCTGTTGTTTTCGTCATGATTTACTATGGAATCAATTTTTTATTGGAGGATTTTACTATCATCATGGCATGTTCCCGCATTTAGATTGTTCCCCAAAACTTATCCCGATGATAAAAATTTACAGAACATTTACAAAATAAATAAAAATATTGTATCAAAATTTCCTCAACAATCTAAAAAAGCTTATGCTGAAGGGCTAATAAATGCTAACAAAATTATAAATAATAAATAAGTCAGATAAAATAAAATTATTAGAAGAATTTTTCACCAAGTATTTAAAAACTAAATTTGTTTAATTTATTAATGTTTCTATTTTGATAAAGATTTCCTGAGGGAAAATTTAAACGTCAATAAACTTATTTTATACTGCAATTGTGGTTGTTCCCATTAAAATAATAATTACCGTATAAAGCTCCTTACATTGCTTAATCCAATTAAGAGCATAGTAAGTTTTAAGCATTTTTGACGACTTTTAAAACACAGTAATTCAAGCATAACTACGAATACTACTAATTCTCATTTCTAATGTTTCTAGAATGCAGAATATTATCTACACCTTCTAAAATTTTATTTCCCCAACTCGTTTAGTGATTAAAGGGACTATATTGTTATTGTTTTAGTGTAAGATACCACCATTTATTTTCACTCAAAATACGAATAATGGATATTAACTAGGAATAAAGGATATTTTTTCCTGTCGTTAAAGCAATTTTTGTTTATTGTAAAATACCAAGACAACTTAAGTAAATACGATCAGTACTTTAGTATTTTCATGCATTTTACTTCGATATGTATACAAATATGCAAACAGTTTATACTCCCTAAGTGTTAAAAAAAAAAGAAATCCTTGTGTTCGACGGTCGACTTAAAAATCGTGTGCATATTTTACAGAAGTAAAACAATCTCGTCATATCTTGTTTAATAAATTTTTTAAAACTGTGTTTGGTTAAATTCTTTATCAAGACCATCTTGAAATTTACGGTTTACTTCATTTTGCTGTTTTCAGTAATATACATATTTTTCTACCAAGAGGGTATTGTAGGTGGTAAGCCATGTTGCCACTTTTATTTTGATATATAAAATCCATTTTTTTCATTTAGTATAAATTCATAATAAATCTATTACGGTTAACGTCCAAAATTAGGTTAATCTCAATATTACCCAGTTAATATCAAGATTCACAAGTCTACTTGGTTAATATCCAAAGATAAACGATCTTCAGCCTTCAATGGGACACTAACCGGCTAATCTTAACATAAGCTCAAGTGTCTTGTTAAAGTCCACGTCGTTTTGATGCGTAATCAAGTAGCATTTCTGCAAGAAGTATTGTTATTTGAAAGGAAAAATTCAGTCGTAATGAAGCCTCAATCATAAAGGCCATACAATCATCAAAAGATGGCAGAGCGACTGGTCCTGATGAAATTCCAACTGAAATATATAAGCTTATAAAGGATAGCAATGTTTTAGAGGCTATAACTTCGTTTTTCAATACCATTTATCCCAGCGGACAACTACCTAATGGTTGGTCTAACTCACTGTTTATAGCTCTACCTAAGAAGACAACAGCAAAAACCTGTGCTGATTATAGAACCATCAGTTTGTTAAACCACTTATTGAAAATTTTTCTGAAGGTAATACATGGTCGTATCTACAATAAATGTGAGGAATACCTGGATGACACTCAGTTTGGTTTCCGTAACGGATTTGGAACGAGAGAGGCACTGTTTGGAATAAACGTACTTGCTCAAAGATGTCGTGATATATCTGTAGACATATACTGTTGTTTTATTGACTTTCAAAAGGCATTTGATCATGTTAAGCATACTATATTGATCGAAGCTCTAAAGACATTGGCTTGGACGGCAGAGATGTTCGAATAATTGCAAATTTATATTGGAATCAAACAACATCAGTTTTAGTAGATGGTGTGGAATCACAAGCTCTCAATATTAAAAGAGGAGTACGGCAGGGATGCCTCTTGTCACCCCTGCTTTTTAACGTTTACTCCGAAAGAATTTTCAGAAAAACACTTTCTGAAAAACAAGAAGGAATACTTGTGAACGGAGAAGTCATCAATAATTTGCGATATGCCGACGATACAGTACTCCTAGCTTCTAGTCAAAAAGATCTGCAAACACTACTTGATAGTGTCGTTGAGAGTTGTAGGGAGGCAAGTCTGGATCTTAACATAAGGAAAACCAAAATACTAGTAATAAGTAAACAACAGAATATAAAACCGTCTATATACGTAAATAATACCTTGAGCAAGTTGATAAAATCGTCTACCTTGGACAGCAATTAAATTGTAATGCAGAAAATCACGGCGAAATTAGATCCAGAATAGAGCAGGCTAGAGCTGCTTTTAGAAGGATGTCCAAGGTGTTATGTAACAGAGACCTAAAATTGGCATTAAGGATCCGCCTACTTCGCTGCTACGTGTTCTCGGTCTTATTTTATGCTGTCGAGTTCTGGACTGTGAATAAAATCGATCTAAACCGCCTTGAGGCTTTCGAAATGTGGTGCTATAGAAGAATTTTAAAAGTTTCCTGGTGGAGAAGAACTAACTCGTAACTCCACATTACTAGAACGTCTCAGCAAGACTACCGAGATCATAAAAAGCATCAAGCAGAGAAAGCTGGAATATTTCGGACATGTAATGAGAGGTCCCAAATATAGATTGCTACAAAATATCATGCAAGGAAAAATAGCAGGCAAACGCAGTCGAGGACGAAGAAGAACCTCATGGTTGAAGAACTTCCGAGATTGGTATGGTGTAGATACAAGCATGCTATTTAGGGTGGCAGTGAATAAAATTAAAATAGCTATGATGGTAACCAACGTTCTGAAAGGACATGGTACATGAAGAAGAAGAATGAAGCCTCGAAAGGGTAAAGCGTGACAATCAGGATAGGCTAATAACGTGGATGCACACAAATAATACATTTAAATGGCCTGGATGCCTTAAATTTATTTAATTATTGAAAAAAAAAGGCCTTTTATGCAGGAATAAGTCTCCCTACGAAGCAATGTTTGAGTCGAAAATAAAAGTTGGTCTATCGGATTCTATCTTTCTAAAGGACTGTATTAATGAAATATTCTCTATCTTCTCCATTGATGATGATCACCGGAAGAGAAATAAAGCTTCCTTAAGATTTTTTTTAGACAGTGCCTCCCTGCGAAAAAGGACGTTCATTACTGACGTACATTGCAAATTAGAAAGAAAAATTGGAAAATGTCTATGAATTTGCGTGTAAAAGTGTAAAGCTTTAAAGTAATAAGGGCAAGGCTACAGCAGACCGATTATGGGTATACAATCCAAAACATAACAAGGAACTTTGTATGGAACTTCCAAGACACCGTCCTGCAGGTCTTGTTTTTTATTGGTTTTTGCTTTTTTCCTTCTTTATTAGTAGTTGCTATTATGCCAAAATGTGCGATGAACATTGCAGAGATAGACAAGTCTATGTAAAGTTCCGTAGTATGAGTTCTCTTCCTCGGTTCTTGGTCAAATTAACCTAAAATGTATATAGAAGAATAGAAGAAATATTGAAACTATAGTGGTAAGTTTAGAATAAACGAAAAAGAATACCAAATTAAATAAAATGTATTTTAGGTTCTTCTGTTAATTTTGTAGTAGCATTCTCATTAATGTAAACTGGTAAAGATACAACTACTTCATTGTATAATGTAGTTTTTTTAATTTGTAGAATGTTTTAAGAGTTAAATAAACTTGAAAGCTCAGAAAACCTTAAAGAGTTCCATTTAAATCCAGTAGAAAGCCAAATAATAGTCTCAAAACTAAAAAGTCAAAAATTATTTTAACCAAAGTATTTATATCCCTGTACTTTTTACCATTTGACAACCCTGTTGATTGGGGAACGTGATGCTTGCGCAGATAAATATATATGTCGGAATTTCACAAATATAGGTGTACATGCTTTGTGAATAAGGCATCTTGGGTATTCGTTATTTACAGAATTCTTTGGGCTTTCGTGGCCATAAATAACTTCTTAAAAATGAAATTCTTTATACACAAAGAAAAATATTTGTTTTAAAATAAATCTTTAGATTTGTTTTCATTAATCTTTTTTGCTTTTATACCCTTTTTTAATCGACAATAATATTAAAATATGTGAAGCTAGGTGCATATTTTCATTGTGGAAATTAAAAAATGAGCAATTTTTTTTAATGAACTTATTTCTCAATGCTTCTTAATGTCATCTTTATTTAATTGAACGTAAAATAAGTTTTTAAATTGGTACCCTCGGTAGTAATGTAATGGGCAATCAATTTAACTTTTAACTCTTTTATTCCTTACTACTTTTAACTTAAAATAAAAATATGTTGGTGGATTTTTCCAAATATTATGTCTTAATAATGGCAAAAATTTTTTCAACTCTTAATGAGCCCTAGGAAGCTCTGGCAATTTATGTTACTAGATCCTTTTTTTGTTCAATTGCTTTACTTTGTCCATGGGATCTACAGCCATATTGCCAACTTTGTTAATATTTTAAAACATCTCACAGTTACTTTATTGTTACTACTCTGCTTCATATGTTTCTTTACCAATTTTTTTCACATCATAGGTGGCGGGATTGTAAGTTTATTATAAATATTGATGGTGGCAAATGCCACCTTAAAGGCGGAAAGGGTTAGAAATAGATTAATTTTAGACCTAGTAAACAGAGTATTAACTAAAGGAAAATTTATAACTAAATATGCTGATTTTATTTCTACAGAATTTAGCGTTAAAATGATTAGTCTACAAAAAAAGAAAAGATAGATTATCGAAAATGCTATTGTACAGAATAATAAATACATGTAATGGATTGATCGCCAAGATTAGATGTTGTCTTATTATGTCACTGAACGGAAAACGATTGGATGATACAAAAAACTTGGCATTCATATAATGTCAACGACGTTACTAAACAGTTTCCATTTATTCAACACACACTCTATTAACAAAAATCTTTTCTAGTATAATTTTCGGCATGAAATTATAAATATTTTACTATCAGAAGTTGAGGAGAAACCTGTTGATGTAGAAAAAAAAAAAATTCAGAGCTCCACTACTCACCTTTCGGAAAAATACCATACTGATCTCAAGAGATAATATACATAAAAACACTGATCCTGAGCTTTGCCTTGGTGACTTCTTCTTCTTCTAGTTCCATGCCCGTTATCGATCGTTGGATATCATGTTGACTACCATATTTATTATCGTGACTTTATTGACAGCAGCTCTAAATAACGATGTAGTTGATTTTCCATAGCATTGCCTTAGATTTTTCAGCCCTGATGTTCTTCTTCTACCAGGACTACGATTACCTTGGATCTTTCCCTGAATAATCAGATGTAAAAGATTATATTTTTCAGGGTTTCTCATAATGTGACCGAAGTATTTCAGCTTGCGTTTCTTTATTATATTGACCAGTTGTGTTGTTTGGTTCAGCCGTCTAAGGACCTAATCATTTCTAACTCTGTCGACCCAGCTTATTTTCAGTAGTCGTCTGTATACCCAGATCTCAAAGGCTGTCAAGCGTTTAAGGATAGCCTCAGTTAGATTCCACGCTTCCACTTCATACAGCAGGACAGGAAAAATGTAGCAAGAAGTCATTCGAACTTTAAGATCAATACTAAGATCATGACTGCAAAGTACGTTTCTCATTTTTACAAAGGCAGATCGGGCTTGTTCTATTCGGCTTTTAATTTCTGCGGTTGGATCCCATATCTCATTGATATTACTGCCGAGATACACGAGTATCTACTCTATCCAGTGTGGCATCTCCGACTTTTATACCGTCATCATGTATATAATTTTGTTTGCTAACTATCATATATTTAGTTTTCTTAACATTGAGTTCTAATCCATACTGATCACAAGTCTGTTTTATTTTGTCCATTAGGTTTTGAAGGTCTTATCCGCAATTAGCAAGCCTAATGTATCGTCGGCATTTCTAATATTGTTGACGGTTACTCCATTCACAATAGTCTCCATTAATGCTTTCTTAAATATTTCCTCCGAATATAAGTTAAAAAGTAAAGGCGGCAATATACAGCCTTGTCTCACTCCTCTTTTTATATTTATTTCATCCGACAGTTCTTGTTAAACCTTTATTCTTGCCACTTGATGCTAGTATGGATTTGTAATTATTCGTAGATCTTTATCGTCCAATCTAGCTGTTTCCAATATTTATAGCATTTTGTTATGTCGGACTTTGTCAAAAGCCTTTTCAAAATCGATTGCACAAATATACATATTTTGATCTATATCTCTGCATCTCTGTACTAGCACCTGTATACTAAACAAGGCTTCTCTTGTACCCAAGCCACTCCTAAATCCAAATTGAGTATTGCTAATTCTATCCTCCAACAGCTTGTAAATTCTGCTGTGTATTACTCGCAGGAAGATCTTCAAAACGTAATTCATCAGACTTATTGTCCGATAATCATCGCATGTCTTTGGACGATGCTTTTTAGGTATTGTGACAAATGTCGACTTTAACCGATCAGTTGGTAATATCAAAATGTCATAAATTCTGTTAAAGAGATTACACAGAGCTTTAATTAAATTTTCTCCCAAAACCTTTAGTATTTCAGCACTTACTTTATCAGGGCCAAGTGCTTCTCCATTTTTTGCCGTTTGCATTGAACGTGTAACCTTACTTTCTGTTATAGATGGACCTGGTATAGCAATCGGTGTATAGTGTTCTACTCTCTCATCTTCAAATAATTCAGAAATGTAGTTGTCCAATTCTTGCCTTGGAGACTGCTTCAGATTATTTCATACTGTTAAGACATTGTTCATGGTGTTTTAAATTTGTTGCTGTTTAATATGCAATATAAGTTTATATGATTAATGTATGTTGTTTTTATTTCTAAATTTAGATTGAAATATTGGTTTAATTACATGACTCAACTGTTAAGTCATCGGCCTATATGTGTAGATACATTCTCAAAGGCCCATGACTCAACTGGTGAGTCAAAATACTGTTTAACATATACTTCAAAATGTGTATAATTATGATAATTTTTATTAATTTTTATGTCCATATTAGTAATACACCAGTACCGGTTTTTTCGATACTATTAACATTCTTATCGGCATTGAACGTGTTAAGCTTTTTATCCTATATTTTTGGATTGCTATTTGTAGTTTCAATTAGCTACATTTTGCATTATTCCAGATTATTAGATTGTCATCTTTGATGATACCATACAACAAACAGACACTTACAAATATCTGGGACACGAAATCAAAATAAGCAGAGACAATCAAACACATGAAATACAGAGGCGAATAGGTCTAACATGGGCAGCATTTGGCAAATTAAGCCATATTCTAAAAAGTTCAATTCCCATGTGCCTCAAGCGAAAGGTTTATAACCAATGTGTTTTACCTGTACAAACTTATGGAGCAGAGACTTTAACACTCACGCAAAAATCTGCAAATAAACTTAGAGTTACACAACGAGCCATGGAACGTGCAATGCTGAACGTGAGCCTTCGAGACCACATAACAAATCAACAAATCAGGCGAAGATCAGGAGTTCAAGACGTCATCGAAAAAACCACGACGCTTAAGTGGAACTGAGCAGGGCACTTAGCCAGAACACAAGATGGACGGTGGACAAGACGTATTATGGAATGGAGGCCCAGAAATTATAAAAGAAGCCGAGGACGACCACCGACTAGATGGACCGATGACATTAAACGTGTAGCGGGAAACTGGCTACACGCGGACCAGTGTAGAGAACACTGGAAAGAACTGAGGGAGGCCTATGTCCAGCAGTGGACGCGATTGGCTGATTGATGATGATGATCTTTGATGGGAATTAATAATAAACTTCAGTTGAAAATAACTTTATTTTGGCATTTGCATTTCCACTTCGAAAATTTAAATTCAAAAATTTTAATTGCAATTGTGGTTTCTAGAGTCTATCAGTGATTCTATAAGTGAATCTATATGTGTTTCTTATTATATATATTTTCCTGTGCTCTTTTCTTTGCTGCTTTGTTTCCTGTTTCTTCTGATCATGCTTTAGATAAATTAGTTCTAAATGTACAAGTTCCTTATAATTTTATATTCAAACATATAGACTATGGCATAGGACGAGATTATACTGTTTTCATAAGTGAACTGCATGCATTTTAGTTATTTCGAAGAGTTATTATTTTTAATTAAACACCCAAACGTGCAAAAGTGGACTATCCTATAATAATTCTAACAGTTTAAAGCGTCCCCAGTCTCCCACGAACACTTAAAAAACGTTCTACGAACGCTTCAACCCCTCTTCCTTCTAATTTGTCGTCCAAATACCTCCACGCCACTTCAAAGCCAGTGAGTAAAATCCTGAAATGCATTTCTGAATTCAATTACGGAGTCCCATGGAAGCGCTTTATAACAATAATATTCCCGTAAAAGCAGGCTCTGATCTTTAAGAAGAGAAAATGGCGACGGAAAGAACGGACGAATGACAATCGGAGTGCTTGTGCAGACTACGTATTTTTCGAGAAATGTATGATAATGAAGATGGGACATAAAACAACAAGAGCAATTTCATTTGGGCAATTTGGTGTCGTTTTCAGTAGATTGAGACTTCCAGACATTATAAAAAGGGGATAGCTGTAGAAGAAGGAAGTAAGATAAGTGAAATAGCGCTGTCTTTGCTAAAATTCTATGGCAGAGTATAGGGCGCTATTCCATTAAACTTTTATCTTGCATACTTAAAACATATAACTTTAAAAATGATGTCAGTATAACACAGAAAAATTAGGGTTTAGAAAAAGTCTGGCAACAAGGCTTTGAAAGAAATAAACTTATATGAAATTTTGGGATCCTAAATGGTATATTCTTCATGTTTTACAAAATAACTTAACTTTATATAACGTCATCGCTTCCATTAGCGCCGCCATCTTAATTTTTTTAATCGTAACGTAGGTAGGTTGAATAATATGTCAAATAAATACTTATTTCATCTTCTTTTCAAACATAATAGTAACTATACGCAATAATAAATAATTAGCCAAATAATTCGAGAAACTTTGTTAAAAATATTACAGTGAAAGTTTGGTAACAATGTGTCATTTCTTATCCAGACACATCTGCTATGATTTTTTTCACTGTTACATTGCATGTTTACAATTCACTCTATATACAGAGTTCTCTAAGTATTATTGCAGTAGGTCTTCTACGCATTCTTCTTTCGGCAAGTAGTTGGGTAAATTTTTGCCGTAAATCATTATTTCTTTATTTGTTTGTCTTCTTCAAATATTATCTGCCGTCTTTACTCCTCTGAAGATTCTTCTGAGACCTTTCTCCTCACCAGATCTCTACTTTTTTTTCCTACTGGTTCATAATCCACGTTTCATTTCTATTTTATCTATCTCTGTTTCTTCTTTTCCCATTTTTATGGTTACACCTAAGTATTCAAATTCTGATACATTTTTAGAACTATAGATAGTCTCTGCTCCTTTCATTTATATATATATATATATATATATATATATATATATATATATATATATATAATAATTCTTTGGAGGGTAACTTTCGGGAAAGCGTCAAAACAAGGATCAGCTAGAGATGGTATAAGCCAGCTTGGTGTAGAACTTATTCTATATGTGAAATTTTCGGTGATATGTTGTCACCTTCATCAGCACCTAAATGGAAAACCTATTATAGTACAGTGGTGGAAATCAACATTTAAAAACCTACATTGAAAATGTTCAGTTGGTCCTAGTTGTAAAAAACACTGTCACAAACATGTTAAAAATATTAAAAAATACATTTAAAATTTTGAATAAAAACATTACAAACAACAGGGTAGTTTTTCAAATACAAACACAACAAAAAATCTAAAATTTACAACCTACAAAAACCACAAATAGAAAAGAAGAATTAATCTTCTTTTTTGATGACATATTTCTGTCAACATCCGGATGTCATATGTAACGAGGTTATAATTTTCACTTTTGCACATCACAACCACATGGATACGAAAAGAAAGAGCCCTAGGCAACATAATAAGCAAGGAAATAAAGTCCCCTCTAAAGCACAGGTAGGTAATCTATGCATGTCATGATAAGTTCCCCACATTTTCCAGTTTGTTACTTCTTGTCAAGTCCTGTTGAAGTAGAAAGGAATAAATACAACTTAAGTTTTCAACATCTTTCTTACAGTTCATAGGAGAGCTGCAGTTATGGATGTAGCACATTTCTATGAAGTTTCTCTTAAATTGGTTGTCAACCCTCTTTAGTACTTGCACATTTTCATAGTTAGCAGTGTGTCCAGTATTCTTAATATGTTGGCTAAAGGCTGTGCTGGTGGGCTTCCTCACAACATCACTCCTGTGCAAAGCTATTCTTTTTGAGAGTTTCTGGCTGGTTTGACCGACATACACTTCTGAACAAGAACCACATGGAATAGAATACACTACATTGAAGTTATCCAGTTTTTTAACTCTTTCTGTCAGGTGAGTAAAGTATGTCCCTAATCTTTTGTAAACAGAATTTGCTATCACTATGTTGAACTGTCTGAAAAGGTTTGTGATCTGTGGTGATAAACCTTTGATGTAAGGCAATCTCCCATAGAACACTTCTACTGTTTCTCCTTCTAATGTTTGTCTTTGCTGTGTTCTAACTGTTGGCATATCTTGAAATAGCAATTTATTAAGAAGCATCTTAGGGTAGTGATTTTTTCTAAGAATCTCATACAATAACTTGATGTTCTTATTGTAGTTTGAAGGGTGACAAATTCTTTTTATTCTGTTTTTCAGACCTTTGATGATGTTAATCTTCTGTTCGTCTGGATGATACGAGTGAAAAGGCACATATCTACCTGAGAATGTTTTTTTTCTGTACCAATCTAACCTTACTGTATTGTCCTCATGTCTGGTTACATAGGTGTCTAAGAATGGAACACTATTATTTTCTTCTGTTTCAACTGTGAATTGTAGGTGAGTGTTATATGAGTTGAAAATGTCAAGAGTGTAGTTGATTTTGTCTGCAGGGACTGCACATATGAGGTCGTCTACATATTGGTAAATGAAGGGGAACTGGAAATCAACTTCTTGAGTACAGTAGTGAAGTAGGGAGTTCATTACAATTTCTGCCAAAGTAGGGGATATAGCTCCACCCATGGGTGCTCCTTTTATTTGGACATAGAATTCATTTTGAAAAGTGAAATATGTATTGTTGTATAAAAAGGTAATCAGTTTCAGGAACAAAATTTCACATATAGAATAAAGTTCTACACCAAGCTGGCTTATACCATCTCTAGCTGATCCTTGTTTTGACGCTTTCCCGAAAGTTACCCTCCAAAGAATTGTATTCTTAGCGTCGTTACACACACTCTATTTATATATATATATATATATATATATATATATATATATATAATATATATATATATATATAATACATAAATCGTTTTTGTTTGGTTTATTATTAATCAGTGTCTTTTCGCTTCTTCTTCAATTTTCTGGGAAACTTTTTCCAAATGTTTTTTGTTCTCGCTAGTATCACCATATTATCCGCGTGCTCTTTGCACTATTCCCTGCTATGAAAAATAGCTCTTTTTGTGCTCATGTTCGATTTTCTTATGATTTCTTCCAAACTAGGTTAAATATATTCGATGATAGTGGATCCCCTTGTTTTAAACCTCTATTCAATGTGAACTGTCTTGAAATACTTCCTTCCATTGTTACAATATTTATCGTGTTTCCAAGCATTTTCGAATACCATTTTTGCAAATTCATCAATTTCAACTCAATTCATCAATTTTCCCACTCTTAGAGTGTTCGTTTGTGTTTGGGTTAGCTATACCGTGTTTTTTTATGATAGGAACCTATATATAGTTGACTCCCCTACGCCAGTCATGTGGGCACAACTTTCGACTACGCTGCAAACAGTGTTTGTGGGATTCTGAGAAACCAGAGCATCGTGAACATTAAGGACAATAGTCTTCTCTCTTGGTGAATAAACAGACTTACTGACTGTACCGTACCGGTGTAATACATAATGACGTTGATGATGAAGCTATCACAAACAATCCAACAAAACGAGCACGAGCGAAAGGTACGTGTATGTTCGTAGGTATATGGAATAAAAAATCACTCACGCACTGCATATAATTCGCAAAAGAAATATTCGAGACGCTAATTACTGCTGTAGACGCGGAAACACCGACGAGCCGTAAATTACATGCGATCAAAAACGTACCAAACAAAAAAATTGTTTTCGTTCGTAATAACTTCTCCCTTTCGAATTAAGTTTCGAATATAAACTGAACAGACGAGGCATGTAGTCAAAGCCGGCATCTTTATACCCATTATATTATTAAAAATCTGGGGAATTTCATCCTAATTATCTTGCAACGAATAGTACCTTCGGATATGAATACCAGGTTTTCTAGTAAAGTGATTAAACGCGAAGATTAGTATAGAAATGTCAAAAGAGATAAGGTAGGTATTCGTATTTATAATACAAAATTGTTAATGGTTAAATTCTTATTTTTATTATTATAATATAATAACCAACATTAGCCGTGAAAGTTTTAATTATTTTTTACAAATATATTAGTATTAAAACATTATTAATATTGAGAAACATTTTCGAAAGGTTATTACATGTAAAACGCATTAATTTTATTGAATAAACACCTCAGGGACACCTATAATGATACAAATTTTACGACCCTTTTATGACTTTAACGCACATTTTGTGCTCTAAACAATTTGTAAACGGATTATAAAAATTCCTTTAAAAATAACTTTGGAACCATATTTTACCATTCTTGTAAATTTTCATAAATCTTTATTATTATTTAGTTTTTATTTGTATATTTCAAGTGTGATAAAATCAGTCAAATATTGAAAACAACTTAAAAAATATTGTTGATATGATTAATTTTACATAATAACAGATTACTTAACTAATGTCATCGTTAATTCAATATTTTTTTACAAATAAATTTGATGGGTGTATCTCTCCAAGAAACGCCTCTGCATCGACAATTTCAAACCGATGCGTACAGTTTACTTTACGAATATTGTCACAGTTCAAGTGAGCTGGTAAATTTATGTCTGAGTCCACTTTGTCGTTAATTAGATTACCGATTACCGAACGGTGTCCAGGCTGTCAGTATAATATTGTTCATTCGATGGTCGGATGAGAGGTGGAAAGCCAAAGTCTGCAAACACATTAGAGAAAATCGGGTCCAGGGCAGTACACAACTTCATAGGCTTAATGGATGAAATTGGATATAAGTGCAAACAAAGCTATGATGTTGTGGTGAAGATGTGGATGGTCGGTTTGACCGGCATGCCGAAAACAAACGAACGTGAGTATGTAGTTTGGCTAAGTAGTTTGTTAATTGCGGGTCGTATACGAGCCCTGATTATATATTGGAACAAATTAAATTGCTTGCACAATTTAAGTATTTTACTTTTGTTTTAATAAGTATTTGGTAATTATTTAGATAAAAATAACACAAGCGAATTAGCATTATAAAATACAAATAGATTGTTCCAAATCAATATCTTAAAAGTAGTGGTGGAAAATGGATCATCAACCAACATTCAGAGGATGCATAGCGTTTTGAGTCCAGGTAAGTACGATAGATTCAACCATATCGTCATTTATCAAGAAAAACGAACAAGGTAACGTGTATGTTATAAGCAGGCAACATTCATGCAATGTTGCATTTTACCCTAAATCATGTTTTTTAAGTTATCATAATAAAAAATTACTTTAATTTTTATACTTAGCATTGATACTTGAGTGGCTTGGATTTTTAATATTGGTTATAACATATACCTGATAACTCAAATACTGCCAATGAGTATCTCAGTTAAAGGGTTCGTTAAGGGTAAATATATATAGAGAGGAAGGCTTTTCGGTGTCACTTGGCTACGTAAACAAAACATTGAAACATAATTGAAAAACATCTTTATAGTATTTGAAACTAGTCATAAGGTCAGATGACCCTTAATTTACATAATTTTAGTACTTAACATTACAATACGGAGAACTATAATTTAAAAACACTAGGTCGGTAATAAAGGATTACATTTTACAACAGTCAAGGTGTAAATAACCTATAAGAAATACACAATTCCCGTTCAGGGATGTACTAGGTAATCGAGAAATACTCTTTGAAATGAATATCTTCTTTCAATGCTGTATGTTAATTGCCAAAAACTGCAAATTGTAGAGATATATTATCTTTTAATAAAATAAGTAAGCTTAGATGCACTTGACATGTGTGTCAAGAGCAAATAAAAATTACCCACCTAGGCCAATTCTATTAGCGGCACTAGTAGGAAATAGGAGTAGAGGTAGCCAATAACTGCGATGAAGGGGAGGTGTAGACGATTGGCTCAGCAATCTGGCAACGGTTGACTATGAGCAGACAGACAGAGTGGCTGGCGAAATAGACTGAAGAAGGTCCAGAAAATCAAAATCAACCTACTTCCAGATCCATTTGACAAAATCGCTCCCAACCAGCCCCAAAAAAGACATCAACCCCTCAAATCTCAGCCCCTTAAATCAATCCCAAACGTTCGCCAATGCAACAAAGGCTCCTTTAACTTCTAGACCACGCACAAACCCAAATATCACTAATTCAATAAATAATCCTAAAACATTCGAATACCTCATCAAAGATATACCATAAGATTTCTCAAACAAACGCAGTTTCTTTAGAGTTCCAAATTGCATCCCTATGATGTACCAAAAAATTCTAAGTTCTAAGCCATGGTATCTCTTTTCTTAGAACACTCCATTCCCTCAACTCAGAAGAGATGCAGACAAAAATTTATAAAGCCACAAGCAAATACACGTCAAAGTATCAAATAGAAGCCATACTCCTATAAATCCCAAATGGGGCATCTATTGTGAACCACATCATCGTTACTGGTAGGGTGATACACAGGTTTGACGATAGATACCACATAGGTGACACAATTGGTTCCGACCATCTGCCGATATTAGTAAATTCTGATATGATGTCACCTAAAACTCCACTCCCCCCCCCCCAGACAAATAAGAGCTTATCGTTGAGCAAACTGGCCACTCTTTAAAACCCACATCACAAATAATATTCCTGAGTTAGGCGAACTTGATACAAATGAAAGTATCCATCAGAGTGTTATTCAAATTGACAACCTAATTATCGATGCAATCAATCACTCAATTCCTATGAAAACAATACAGTCATTCTCACCGGCACTTCCACAATATATCATTGCCAAAATACACCAAAAAAGACGGCTTTATTCATAAATAACTTGATTATATCTTGATTCAGAAGAGTAGTAGAAGTTTCGGCTAACTCCAATTCTCCATTATCCATATGTGAAGCTTTAAAATAACACTACTTTAAAACTTTCTTTAACATTTTATTCAAACAGACACAACACTGCACCAAACTCATTTTTAAAACTAGCCGTTTTTCTCATAGCTAAGATAAATATCTATATTTTATATAAAGATACATAAAAACAGCCAATAATTACGGCAAAAAGTTCCTTTCAGTTAAATATTTCTGTTAAAAATTTCAGCTTTTGCCAATTATATAATTGGGAAACGCCAAACTTTTCTTCGGCTCTTTTTGCTTCGCTGACCTTGAAAACTTTTTCTTTAAATACCAGATTCTTAACATTTTTCAATTTAGTTAACAAGATTCAAACGAAGTTTGAAAGTAACTTTATCTCAAATAATGTATTTCATAGATTGACAAAAGTTTTTCGTATAAATTTGTGAAATATATTGTAAAATGCTATATACTAATATTTTTTAAACGAAGTGGGAAGATATAGAATAAAGTTTTACCTTTGAAAAGCTATATTTTTAAAAGTATCAACAGGTTCTGCCAGTTGAAGGCATGAATTTAAAAATAAATAAAAAAACAAATCAACCCGGAATAACACGCGAATAGAAAAGTTACATGATAAGTGGTAGTGAATTATCTAAACAGCAAAGACTCATGCATACACAAAGTAAAAATTTACGTACAGTTTGTTATAATTTTGGACGACCCAACGCGCAGATAGTTTCAAGGTCATAACCGTTTAGAAAATCCTCAAGCTCTACATACCTACGCACAATTGAAATTACCAGGTTAATTATAAATTAAACTCGAGTATTATTCAGATTCGCCAAATACGAAATCTTATGATTTCTCTTGTCGAGTGTTATATTTAACACTATTCATGCTGAAGTTGGTAATATTAAGGAAAATTTGTTAGAAATAATCCTTAAATAAAACTGTTAGGTATATAGGATGTTCAATATTTATTCCGTTTTTTCTTTACAATTTGGGCATAATATGAATAAGGGTTCATTACAAATGTATAATTGGCACTGTTTAATACCAAAATATCTGAAACTATTGAAGATCTTCAGAGACTGGTAACCAGAAGAGCAGAACAATTATATGGATTATGCAAAAGAGTACGGTCTAACAATGAATGTCCAGAAGACGAAAGGTATGAGAATATCGAAAAGTCGAAGAAATAATGAAAATCTTCTAATAAACGGAACCCACGTTGAACAAGTGGACAAATATGCATATCTAGGAACAATGATTAACTTCACAAATGATTACATTCAGGAAATCAAAATCAGAATAGAAACGGCTAGAGCAAATTTCAACAAAATGAGAAGAGTGCTATGTTCAAGAGATTTAAAATTGGAACCAACAGTTAGGTTGGCGAGGTGCTATGTTTTTTCGACTTTATTTTATAAAATGGAATCTTGGACCTTGAATGCGACATCAATGAAAAAACTGGAATCATTCGAGCTGTGAGTGTATAAAATTATTCTAAAAATATTGTGGACAGAACACGTCACAAACAAAGAGGTTCTGAGAAGGATGAATAAAGAAATAGTCGGACATATTACACGTGGAGAGAAACACACCTTGCTCCAACTGATTATGCAGGAAAATAACCAAGGAAAGGGAAGCATGGCGAGACGTAGAATGGCACTTGAAGAAGAATACCAAAATTTTAGACACAAAATTCTAAGCAATTATAATTGAGTTTTAACGACTACACTCGTACGAATAGTGAACAGCTTGGATACGAATCAATTAGTTTATTAACATTACCAACTAAATAAAAGGTCAAAGAACAGAGGTTCCATGGAAAGGAACTAATAGAACCAAAACGTATAGAAAAGGATAAGTGGATTAACTTTCTAAAAAAGCTCTATGGAGAGGAAAAACAAATGACTCTAGAACCAGAAACACCAGAAATCACCACAAATAAAGATCTTAATATAAATGTACAGGAGGTTCGGAAAATACTTGAAAGGCTGAAGAACAGAAAAGCAGCAGGTAACGACGTGATACCAAACGAATTACCGAAATATTGTGGAGCAGCAATAACAGAACAAATAACAAGATTAATCAATAAAATTATAAAACACAATAAAATACTGGAAGAATGGAGAACGAGCAGTCTAATTCTGCAAAGGAGATAAAAACAGCCATAAAGCTATAGAGATATAAACATGTTAAATACTACTCCAAAACTTATAACTTTTACAAGTAATAATAAATCAGGGGATAAGTTAAGCAAATGAACAACAGGGTTTTCGTGGTAAAAGATCGTGTACAGATGCAATATAAGTTATAAAGCAAATTACAGAGTAATCGCTAGACTATAATAGACCAGCATTTCTGTGTCTGATTGACTTAAAGAAAGCGTTTGACAGAATAAGACGCAAAGATGTAATTCGTCTTCTCTATAATAGAGAAGTTTACCTAAATATTAAAAAAAACTATCAAAAACATCTTTCAAAAGTACCGAATGGAAGTCAGAATAGATGAGCATGAGCAATAGCAAGAGATAAGTCACCAATCGACAGAACAAATATCGGACAATCGCGCAAAATATAAAGTGACAAACTTCCAGAGAGGTATTAATCCACCATTAAACAGAATTGCTTATAAAAAGAAAAAAGAAAATAAACATCACTGTAAAAATTGTATTAAGGAAGTACAGAAAGAAGATAGCAAAATACTATGTGTAACCCGATCAAAAGCGTTAGTGAGATCTAAAAAAATGCAAGAGCGTCGAGATATTTTTCAAAACCTTCCAAAATATTGCTAGTAAAGTAATCTATAGCGAAAGTTGTTGTTTTATTTCTTCGGAATCCATAATGGTTTATGGTATATAGTTTATTAGATTCGAAATTTACATTAATTTGATTTTTTTAATTCATTCGTAAACTTTTGATAAGATTAGTCGATAATTGATGCCATCATCAATAGATCTTTTATACTTAAACATAGATATTACAGATTTGAAAATTTCAGGATAAGTATTACAAGATATTGATTAGTTTATTAAAAATGTTAGAGGTTAAATAATTATTATTTTTTTTAACAGTTTTACTAATTTTTGTGTTAAATCCATCAGGATCTTTGCTATTATATTTTTATTTCTGAAATAGCTATGTCAACATCACCAAAGTTCACTTACTGAAAACTAAAACACGGTATATTTTTACATGGTAAACACTTCAAATAGTGCTGAATAGCTGAGAAACCTCAAGTTTGGGCAGAAGAGTTCTCAAGTAATATCTTCTTCTAAAACTTATAAGAAGAGTTATTAAAATTACGTTTATATGAATATACTGAATATACCGACGGAAGTTTGGGTCAAAGAGTGGTTACCAAAAGTCAAACGTCAAATGTCAAAGTAGTTTTGGTATACTTTGATTGGTTTTTGTTACTTCAGAGAACCTAGTGAAGAATTTATAGTATGAAGCAGTTGGTACCTATATGGGCAATCAAAGACAGCTACAAGAATTTAGTAAAAAGCAGCAAGTACGTGGTGACTTAAAAATGCATTGCAGCAATTCGTGTTTACTAGCCAGCAAATAAAAGGTTGCTAAATAAGTGATTGTAATTAGTAATTGTCACATAGCTAAAATTGGTTAATCTAGTAGATCAGCTGCAAGTATTTTACTTCCCTTTTTAAAATATGTTCTTTAGTAATAACTTTAATATTAAGCCTTCAACAGTAACCTCACTGTCAATGTTTAAATTTGAGTCATTGTATATTATGCTTTTGTAGAAAGAAATACTCATGGCTCCTAAACATTCGTCAATGGACTGGCTTATCAGCAGATGAATTATTACATGCCGACGATATCGGCAAATCGTCATGGCTTAAAGAAGAAGAAGAAGACCATGCCTGTATAAATAATTTTTACATTCTCTATTTTTTTTTGTACAGCTTGTAACCGTTTCAAAAGGTAATCCTTTTTAATTCTTGCAAATTGTTATTCTTAATTAATACTCAAATTAATGTTAATTCAGTCACCTATCCATCAAGTACAGAAACATCTAAATTACTTTCTTAAGGATCCAACTGCAGTGGATTGTAAGTTTTGGTTTTAGCTTCAAAAAGATCCGAGCGCTGGTTACCACCCCGCAATTCATCTCTATTTCTCGTTCTAAATGTCTAGCATATAGAACAAAATTTGTTATAAGTGGTCTCTTGGCGAGGTAAGCCAAAAAATCACTTTTTTTTCTTTTTTATTTAAACTAGATATTTATTTTCAACCCTTACCGGTACTATTAATTGCTGCCAGAGCTATGTTAGTTGACCCGATGTTACCTTAATAGTAATGTATTTATGGTATGATGTGTTTTGAAGCCGGAGTGTATAATTGGCGGCCATTACATGCCATAGCATTGCATGTTATTTGCTGTTATGGTTTATCATTTTATATAAGTGCTTTTCGTGGAATATCCTGTTTGCTTAGCCGTTCATCCTATAGATTTTTATGCTGGATATATGTTTTGTTGCCAATAAATTTAGCGTTCTAAAATCCCAGCCTAAGTATCTAGCTGGTATAAATTATTTCCTTTCTACAAGACACAAAAGCGTGTGTTTTAATAGTTCAAGTTTGACCAATTTTATATTGTTTTTTATTGAATAGAAAAGATTATCTATAAACTAAATGATGTTATTTTGGTCACAGAACAATAAACAATCAGAATGCCCACTCTCCATGGAAAATTAAGTACGCGCATCTCCTTCGCGCAGACGTTCCGCCATGTTTTAGAGGGAACCAGTGTTGTTTATGTGGTGTGCATAGAAAATTTAACCCAGTTTAATTTACTTACGGCAATCATAGACATACTATACAATTATATTAACATTGTTAAATATAATAACATAAATATAATATAATTAAACATAAATATAAACAATTACATAACCTCACAAATCATATGTCTGTATCACAGTATAGACAACACCGTTGTTATTTATACTGTGTCTGTATTATGTGTTTCCTTCTAAAACATGGCGCGCGTGCTGAAAAACTTCAAAGGCGGCATCTGAGAGTGGACACTCTGATTGTTTATTATTCTGTGTTTTGGTATTAATCTTTTAACGACGTAAATGTCAGAAGTTTTTATGTGAACGAATTTCGAAATTTGGGATAACATATGATTTTGTTTTCATACAAATATTTCTCATTCATAATTTAATACTATGATTGTTAATAACTACTTTGTTGGGTATTAGGTTTGTTTTATATTTTTCGCTTTTATTTTTCTTTCTGAGCTCGTTTCCTTACGAGATTAAATTATTATTTTAAAGATAATACAAACAGATTTAATATGAGTTTTGAAAGAACTACACCCAATTCTCTACCGATGCGAGTGGGGGCCTGGAATAATTATGTAGGAAAAACTATACAGGGTGCTTTTAGAAAGTTTTACCTTTGGAATATTTTTGATAAATCAGTATATTCTAATTTTGGTAAATTGTTTGCCTACAAAATGAATAAGCACGGGTAAGGCACAATTGACACATTTTATGCTAAATTTAGTTTGTAGCTCAGTAGATGCACAAGTACTTTGATATATATTTATCAATTTTCGACATTGTCGAAACAACTGTTTAAGAACAACTGAATATTTAATTGCACATCCCAATTAACGTACATATTAAAACCAACTAACAACATTAGACGCATTAACAGAAAACCAAAAAAAAACACCTTGGACTACAAAAAAATATCCCTCCTAAAAATCTAGCCCAAGAATATTTTGTAAAAACCCTGTCGAAATGACCAGAGCGCTGGTTCAACTAAAACAGATACCAGAAGTAAATATTAGGTTTGTTCTAGCAAACAGACAAACTAGTCAGAAACCGTCTCCAAACAGTTGGTCAGCGAGAGAAAATAATACAGTCACCAGTGCTATATCCCCTCTACTCGCACTGGTCCACTATTCGCTGATGGTTTCAAACCATTTGAAACTGATGCTAGAACAAACCTATTGGTAATCAAAGTTTTATAAAATGTGTGTGTAACTTTTACATAAATACCTATAGGTTTCACAATAACACGTCCTCTTCAGTTTTCCATATTTCGCAAAGAATTTTTCAGCGTGGAATTTTGTTTGGAATGTTGAAAGTTTTTAATAAAGTATATCATTGGAACACGTGCGCTATACAAATATAAAATTTAATTAAAAATGTATAAAAATTTTCTGGCGATTAAACACGGGTTGGCACAATTGAAAAAGGTGTAAGAACATATGGTTTATGTAAAAAGTTTTGATTAAAAATATTAATTGATTAGGCACGTGTAATAAATCATCGAATATAAATATCTTGTAAATCTCATTTTTTGGCTTTGTTTATTCATTATTTATGTTGTACCAATTATAGATATTTTATTTAGTAGATTCATGAAGTACACTCGATATCATATTCCATACTTTCATAATATGGAAATAAATAATCATATTTTAAGAGTAGTTTTTGTGGAAGTTTAGTTAGTTGTAGAAGTTTATGAAAATGAACAAATACAAGAGAAACAAAAAAAGAGAAAGATTCAACTTCAGGTAGTTTTATATATATTTTATATATTTCATTATAAAGGATAGACAATGGAGTAAAGACAGATTTTAAAACAAATGGGAAGGTTCCACCAATAAAGTGTAATAGTTCAGATGTATGGCTCAAAAGGAGGAGCTAGAGGTGTAAAAAGTTCACTCGAAGCGTAGTACCTTTTAATTCAGCAAGAGGTTTTGCATAAAGTTATTATGTCTAATAAATAATTAAAGTAAGCTGGTATACAATGCCATTCCCATATCAGTTATCCCAACGTTGGATTCATAAAAAAAT
Source organism: Diabrotica balteata (assembly GCA_918026665.1). Lineage (NCBI taxonomy): Eukaryota > Metazoa > Arthropoda > Insecta > Coleoptera > Chrysomelidae > Diabrotica > Diabrotica balteata. The sequence goes on along the minus strand of OU898276.1, from coordinate 197,947,381 downwards.
TAAATTTTAGAAAACAAAAATAAAAGCGTCGCGTAAATTTTAGACGATTTAATGCATCGAACCTTTTTTAAATTTCCTAATAAAAACTATTGATTAAACAGAATAATAATAAATTTAAAAAAACGCAGACGCAAACGTAAGATGCTTTCTCAAAACTTTTTCATTTCGCGTCACAAAGCCTCCATCGGGGATAAGTCGGGACTTTTAGAAACTTATTCCAGAAGTGATATGCCATGGTCCTCAATTCATTTTAACCTCTTTTTTGAGTTATGACAAGCTGTGCCGTCCTTTTGGAAGACAAAATCTTCCTTTGAGAGGTTCTTCTAAAATATTCAAATATTTGTCCATGTTTACAATCCCATCAATAATACGTAACTTTCCGACATCATTAGACAAAATGCTGCCTAAGATCAGGGCAGATGCAGGAAATTTTACTTTTCTCTTCAGACAGTCGGTATTGAAAGCTTTATTTTTCCTGCAAATGACGCGATTTTTACTGTCTCCAACACACACTAAATCTAGACTTCATCACTCCATTGTATTTAATCCCATAGCGACAATCTTTATACACTTTTGACCAACACTCTATTTTTTTTTTGTTATAATGTTAAAAGTGGCCTTTCCTTGGCCTAGAATGAAATAAAATTTATTAAAATCAATTCGTACTAATTTTTGAATTACAAAACTTTCTTTGTAAGTACCAAATCCTAATTTGTGCGCCTCTCGGTGACATGTTAATCTAGCAACTTGTCACTCCATAAAACGCTTAACCCAATATAACTTGCTCGTCGATTTTTCACTATAATGCGTCTTAATGCCTTTCGATCTGCTTCGGTTATTTTACTTTTTCGTACATTTCTAGGTTTAATGACAACCGAACCTGTAGTTTTGTACCATCTGATTATATTTCTTACACTATGCGTGACAATTGCAACATATTCGTGATTTTAGAATTGGTATTTCTAGAAATAAAACATCTAATAATGATTAGACAAATTTTCTCATCGATAACTTTACCTCGACCCATTGTACAGTCCACAAACGGCAAAAAGCTTTACAATACTATAAAATCCAGTTGACATTAACTGACAATATTATTGGTTTGATGTCATCAATGATATGAAAACATCAACGTATATGTTGACATAAGTGAATGCATAGCCAGGGTTTGGTGATTTTTTTTTAAATATTGAGAATAAATAAAAAAAACATAATTTTAATGTTTTTATTAAATATTAAAAAAATGCCGTATTAATTAATATGGGATCTTGCTGAGTATAATTTGTTTATGGTAATCGACTTGAACTGCAAATTCCATAGGTAGACCAACTTATATGGGAAGTATACCGTCAGGAAGTCATTTTAAATGCTGGGTCTGCTATTGATCCGGTCAAATCGTTATTGGCTTGTCCTGGCAATTTGATTGCTTGAGTATACCTTTGCCGATATAAGTATACCTTTGGCATTTTTTATGCTTATTTTTGAGAAATACGTTATAGTTTCCTTGTTCTTTTCTTTTATTCCATGGATTCCTACTTTAGTCCAGAACCAGTCTTAGGATGCAGTTGGTCCAGTCAAAAGAGTGTAGTAAAAAACCCAAAATTTACCGTTAGTTTTTATTTTACTTATAATATTTCTTCTTCTTCTTCTTCTTCTTCTAGTCGACTTCACTAATACAGTGTGGCTATACCCATTGCAAATTCGTATTTATCTTCTGTTTTTATTTAAAGCGTCTGTGTATTTAACCCGATCTAATCGCGAATGTTTTTCAGCCAGAATAATTGTTGTCTACCAGGACCCCTTTTTCCTTCGATTTTACCCCTTATAATCATCTGAAACAACTCTAGTATTTCTGCAGATAAAAATTACAAACAATTTTATTTTTAATATATGTACGTAGATACGGTTTAATATATACGCAGATAGTAAAGAGGCTATGGGACTCTTAGAAGCTCTAAAGTGGAATATATGCTAGGGTGGGAATGCCGAGAAGAACTCGACATACTGGTGAAACATAACATTGTCACACCGGTATGCATACCAGTTCATCAAAAAATACACAACAATAAAGGATGATGAAGTTACCAGAAGAGGATCAGCCAGTAAATAGATAGTCAGAGCCGGCCATAAGCCTGAATTTAAACATCACATAACTCTTACTGGAAACATATATATTATCAGATGGTAAAATGTATCATAAACGGACCTGTGCTTAAATAGCTGAAGTAGTATAGTAGACTGTAGTAGAGAATCTAAAACGGTCAGCCATATCTTCCATGATTGAGGGGCATTATATCATAGACGACAAACACTTTTTGAAGACTATTAACTGATTAAAAAAAAAAAAGATTTTATAACCCACTTACTTTCACAATTCTGGAATGAATATCATCTATCGCCGGGTAGGATGGGAGGGGAGAAGCAGAGAAGATGGGGCTCCAAATCAACGAAAATAAGACAAAATATACGTATATGAGCCGCAATATCTGTAATAACCAAAGCAGAGACAGAATCGGTCGGAACGGATCACCTTCGATGACTTTAACTTTGAGCGCGTTAGAGAATTCAAGTATCTTGGAACAACAATAACTGAAGACAATAACGGATCACAAGAAATAAACAACAGGATTCAGGCCGGCAACAGATGTCTTTTTGTCCCTCAAAACCTTATAAAATCGAGACAACTAACAAGACGTACGAAAATACAGGTCTATAAAACAATCATACGGCTCGTCGTGATGTATGGAAGCATGAACGATAACAAAGGCAAACAAAGAGAGACTATGTGTATGGGAAAGAAAAATCCTAAGGAAGATCTTTGGTTCTATGCTGGATGAAGCATTGGGACAATATAGGATAAGAACTAACAAATAACTCAAAGAACTTTACCTAGACGCCAATATCATAAAAGAAATAAAGTCCAGAAGACTCCAATGGGCAGGACAGGAATAACCTCCAACTATTTAATGGATATTAAACTTTGATTTTAACTTTAGGTAGCATTATAAGTAATATTAATAAAATTCTAAAGAATAGTGAATATGAAGTTACCGATCAAAGCCCTATGGATGTCGCCGTGAAAAATGATTTTTTATGATTTTCTTGGTTCTTTCTCACTTATTAACATTAAATAACATTGAATTTATTTTGGACCACATGGTCAATTGCTGTGCTAATTTTTGTACAAGTTCATATAAGTTGTTAGTTGCTTAACTGTTTATACAAGATCAGCGTACTATGTCCATTTACTTAGTTTCATTCACATATTTGTTAATAACATTGACTGCTACATATCTTTTTAAGATGAACTGATGATGCTTTCAAAACTCGAAAGCGAAACGTCTTCAAAATAGATAAAGTAGCCTATCAACTTTGTCTTTTATTTCTCCACCTAGAGACCGATATAAGAACCCACCACTCGTCTGAGTGATCCTTATATATATATTGGATTGACGGTCGTACTCCTTTTTCCGATATATATATGTTATATGCATTGTACCAACCGATGTTCCTTATCACGACGATTCCCAGGGTATCAGGTTTCATTTCCAACAACCTGAGCCGATAAGGATCCTTGCAAATGCAGTACCAGCAGAGTCAGCGGGACCCAAGCTTTTTACACGTTCCCACCGAGTCAGCATTTACTAATATTATAAAACCGCTTGTCGCTCTTAATTCAGTATTCAGTATATTTTTGTAGTTCATTCATTATATTTTATATTTCATTCATTTTTACCACGTAACTTGTATTTTGTAATTAATAAATTTTTTAAAAAGTCAAAAAGGTGTTTCGTGATATAAAAAGTGGCGCAGTCGCAGTAGGATCTGGAAACGTTGGCAGAACAAGGAGAACCTAACTGACAACGGTGGATTCCAATCCTTTAATCAGAAAAAGAACCAAAAAACTCCAAAAAGCAGTGCCGCCCTAACTTTGCAGACATCTACGGAAGGAACACCAAGTGAAGCCCCTGGTAGATTAGCTGTCGAGAACAAGACGACTAGATGTTTTTGGAACTAATGTAAGTCTAATACTGAATCATCTCGTATATAATTTTTGTTTTATACCATTTAATACCATATACTGTTCGATATTCCAATATAAAATATTCTTTTAATTAATAATTTTATGCCGAATTTGAATATTTTTGATAATTACTTTAATAATTATAAACTTTTGGCGATTATTCTGTAAATCGTCAACTTTTTATTTTTTCATTTTATTAAACGATTACCTGTGTCGATTATTCTGCTAATCACACACTGTCTTAGAAAAATACTTTTCCTATATTTTGACATATTATTTTAATATTTACACTTTCCATTTATTATTTTGATATTTACATTTTGTTTTATTATTTGATATTTACATTTTGTTTTATTATTTGATATTTATATTTGATTAATTATTTTTAATTAATCCATTATCTTATATTTTTATTTCTATTTCGTTTATTGATTTATTAACCACCATGAATGATAACGGCAACATTTCTCGTCCCGCTTCTCGTAATGAGAACCAGCCTGAAATAGAACCTTATAAATTATCTGAAATATTTTCTATCGTACCCGAATTTGAAGGCGATCAAATATTTTTACACACATTTTTAAATGCTTGTGATTATGCCTACAATATGTCTACGCGCGATCAAAAACAACTATTAGTAATTCACATTAAAAATAAATTACGCGGAAGAGCAGCGCAACTTATAAGTTCAAGAAATCCATTATCGTATCTAGAAATTAAACAGCTTCTTACCTCTCATTTTGGAGACACTAGAGACTTATCTTCTTTGATACAAGATTTACAAAGAGTCAAACAACTTCCAAATGAATCGGCTCTTACATTCCTTAATCGTATCCAAGTCCTTAATGCAAAAATGCACGCCAATATACAGAAATCTAGCCTCTCTGCTCTAGAAAAACAGGCCCAAATTGTATTAATTGAATCAATGGCGCTCAATACATTATTGACCGGCCTCGATCCAAAAATCGCTCATATTATTCGTGCTAGTAATCCAAAAGACCTTCTTGAAGCTCAAGTCCGCATCAGACGAGAGTTACAATTATCCTATTTCGAAATACAAAAAATCAATAGATCCAATCCTCCAAAACCCAATCAAAATAATCAACCCATTAGAAGACCAAACCTCCAACCACATAGATGCACATTTTGTGGACGTATGGGCCACTCGTACAATGAATGTCGTTCTCGACAAAATTCTCAAAATAATTCGCAGAATTCCAGTAACTCCCATAATTTTAGCAATTCTCGAAATTTTAATAACCATCAAAACTTCAATAATGCTCAAAACAATGGCTTTCAAAGACCAACTTTCAGTTCAAATAATAATTTTCAAAACAATAGACCCAATGACCAACAAAGACCTCAATTCTCACCAAATCAAAATAATTCACAAGTACGCCCTTCTGTAATCCATAAAAATCCTAATTTTTCACACGATAGGCACAGAGCTCATTTCGTTAACTATGAGCCTAACTATATTAATGACTATACTTCAGCTTTAAATGAAAGCTACCAATACGAAGATTTCTCTGACAACAATTATTCATCTCCCGATTATTACCATTCATTTGATCAATCAACCGATTTAATTGATAGCCAAGACTATCAGGATTTTCTCACAGTCCCGAATCAAAACCACCCACCAGACAATATCAGTTCAATGAACGAATCTTTGTCTCAAATACAAAATCAGATACAAACTCTGAATTTGGACGACATGAACCCATCTCTGAACTTTCCAGAACAGACTTTTCTTTAAGCCCTCTTCTTGCTGTAAACTCTAAAAACCTGTACTATATAAAAGACGCATCAAATACGTTTAAATTACTTATCGATACCGGTGCTGGTATCTCTATCTTTAAAGAAAATACCGTGAAAAATTTCAAACCACGTTTTCCCGAACAAATTACTATACAGGGTATTACAGACCAAAAAATTTTTGTCACTGAATCAACTTTAGTCCCGTTTCAAGTGGGAAACCCCCATAAAGTTTTCATTTATAATTTAGATATTGATTTCGATGGAATCTTAGGCCTCGATTTCTTAGAACATTACGAGTGTACGATAGACCTCAAAAACAAACAACTAATTACAAACTTTAAAACATTACCTCTCCACAAAGTAGAAACTAATTCGCGTAACAATGAACCCCCTAATCAAATTAAAATAGATCCCAGATCCGAACAAATATTCAAGTTAAAATGCCATCTGTCGAATACAGATGCAATTTTGCACAGAAAAGAAAAAGAAAAAGTCCATATCCCCAACGCGTTAGTACACGTAAATGAAAAAGGAGAATTTTTGACATCCGTAGTAAACGCAAATGCAATTCCTAAAATTATCGACTTTTCCGATATAGTAATTGAACCCTATTTAAACTACCCTATCCTAAATTTCCAGTTGAACGATAACTTGGAAAATTATTGCTCTGATAAAATTGACCGTACCAACAAAATAAAATCTCGACTTCGAACAGAACATCTTAACGAGGAAGAACAAGAATTAATAACAAATCTTTGCTTAAATTACGAAGACATATTTTACTTAGAAGGAGACAATCTTACTTTCACCAGTGAGATTAAACATCAAATTGAAACTAATAACGCCAAACCCATTTTTACGAAATCATACAGATATCCTCAGGTCCACAAAAAGGAAGTTAAATCTCAAGTAAATAAGATGATCAACGAAGGTATCATCCGGCCCTCTACTTCTCCTTGGTCATCTCCTGTTTGGGTTGTTCCCAAAAAAATGGACTCTTCTGGAGAACAAAAATGGCGAGTAGTAATAGACTACCGCAAACTCAATGAATGTACCATTGACGATAAATACCCTCTTCCTAATATCTCCGATCTCTTAGACCAGCTTGGAAAATGCCAATATTTCACAACTCTCGATCTTGCCTCCGGATTTCATCAGATTGAAATCGATCCCAAAGATATTCCTAAAACAGCCTTCTCTGTCGAAAACGGACATTATGAATTTACTCGTATGCCTTTTGGACTTAAAAATGCACCGTCCACATTCCAGCGTGTCATGGACAATATTCTTTTAGGTATTTTGAACGAACGATGTCTTGTCTATATGGACGACATTATAGTATACTCCCCTACCATTCACGAACACATTTCCCGTCTTACTGAAGTCTTCAAACGTCTTCGAAAGGCAAATCTTAAAATCCAGCCTGATAAATGTGAATTTCTCAGAAAAGAGGTGGCGTATCTCGGACATCTCATTACCCAAGATGGCGTCAAGCCTAACCCTTCTAAAGTCGATTGTATCCAACGATTTCCTGAACCGAAAACACCAAAAGAAATAAAATCTTTCCTAGGTCTAGCCGGTTACTATCGTCGTTTTATTCCCAATTTTGCTAAACTTTCTAAACCTCTCACTAGACTACTACAAAAAGACGTTGCTTTTAATTTTGACCCAGATTGCAAGCAAGCTTTTGAAGATTTGAAAAACGCTTTAATTTCTGACCCCATTCTGACCTATCCAAACTTTGAGGAACCATTCGTCCTCACAACAGATGCAAGTGCATTCGCCATCGGCGCTATATTATCCCAAGGCCCCATTGGAAAAGATCTTCCTATAGCATATGCTTCACGTACCCTATGTAATGCTGAAACACGATATTCGACCATTGAGCGAGAACTCCTTGCCATCGTATGGGCTGTAAAACATTTCCGACCCTATCTGTTCGGTAGAAAATTCACCCTAGTAACTGATCACCGTCCACTCACCTGGTTATTTTCTATAAAAGACCCTGGAAGCAGACTAGCTAGATGGCGTCTCAAGCTTGAGGAATACAATTATAAAATTATTCATAAACCGGGAAAAACCAACAAAAATGCGGACGCCCTTTCTCGAATTAAAATCAATCATTTTAAAGAATGTGCGAATTTTCATAAGAAAATATCAATATTTGCTTCGAATGATACGGAATCTGACGAAGAGTCAAATGAAATCAATGAAGAAGAAATCACTGAACATTTTAATAGATTTGTCGAACTGTATAAAACTAAATCACTTATTGATTATTCTAAAATTGAAATATCTAATGATCAATTATTAGACAAATCGCATAAGAACATCATCACCTTTCTTAGACAAAATAAAATGGAAGAAATACATCACAAAATATTAGACGACGTCTTTGATGAAAACAATATAGATTTTAACTTATCAAAGATTAATATATTCGGTAGTAAAACTGTCAAAAATCGGAAATATTTTATCATTCCCCTTCCTTTTGATCCTGAAACAGTAGTACAACACCTATTCTATATCGTTTATGTCGCACAAAATGAATTTGACCTATCGCAAATCCATTACGTCGAAAATCAACTCGAATTACCAATTCTAGAAATATTTTCATTTATCTTTGCCGATAAAGAAATAAAACTGAGAATCTGTCAAGATGTTATTAAAACTCCGGAACAGGATGAAATACCCCAAATACTAGATCACTATCACCGTGGCAAAAACAATCTCCATCGGGGTATAAATGAAACTATACGAAGAATAAAAGAAAAGTATAATTGGCAAGGCATCACAAAGGATGTAGAAAATTTTATAAAAAATTGCGAAATCTGTCAAAAAGTAAAGATATGTAGAAAAAACTTAAGTAACCCGTTAGTCATCACCGAAACCCCTAAAACACCGTTCGAAAGAATTAACATAGATCTTTTCGAATACCCTACCAGAAATTACGCATTAACTATCCGAGACGAGCTCACTAAATTCACACAGGCGTATCCTCTTGAAGACAAAACAGCTAAATCAGTTGTCAATCATCTTATTATCTTTTTCCAACACTATGGCACACCATTACGCATACACTGTGACTATGGACGTGAATTCGACAATGCTTTGATGAAAGATCTTTGTGAATTGTACGACATAAAACTAACCTTCTCAAGTGTGGGCCATCCACAATCTAACGGTTCTATCGAAAGATTTCACGCAACCCTAAGCGAAATGATAAGAGCTAATCAAGCTGAAAATCCCGATGAACATCCATTCAATGTTCTGCCTTATGCAGTTATTTGCTACAATAACACAAAAAAACAAAACCCACGGATTTACACCATACGAACTCATTTTCGGACATACTTCTTTTAGACCACCCGAAATACTTTACAATGAAAAAATCCTTATATCAAAATACGTTAGAGACTTAAGTAATCGTATGCAATACTTCTATAAAGTGGCACGAGCCAAGACGGAAAGACAAAAAGAAAAGGCTAAAGAAAGATTCGATCAACACGTGTCATCAAACCCTCCGGAATATAAAATAGGCGATAAGGTTTACGTCAAGGAATCGCAAATTAAAGATAAATCCCAAAATAAATTTAATGGCCCTTTTGAAATTCAAGAAATTCACCTAAATTCTGCTACTTTATTAAATACCCAAACCAATAGAACAATGAAAGTAAATTTTGATAGATTAAAACCCTATCATGAGTAATTTTCTTTCAGATTCCTCGGACTGATCCCAGTCATCCTCTCCCAGTATACGTTAACTCCAATCAACAACACTGTTGGAATCTTTTTTCATGAAGAAACCAATCTCAAAATTTCGAACGACAAATGGACCCTCCTTGTATATAAAGACATGCAACCAATCAGAGACGTTATCGACAAAAATGACAAAATCTTAGAAAATTTATTGGATACCATTGAAGAAGATGTACCTCGAATGCTGGTATTTAAATCCGAAGTCCAAACTCACATAAGTCTTCTCAAACAAATCTCTAGTTCTGTTAATCTCAAATATACAGAAATAATGGCTGATACGAAACAATACACATTCCGAGAGAAACGCGGACTTATTAACGGAATAGGTTCGATATGGAAATCAATTACCGGCAACTTAGATTCGTCAGATGGCGAATATTTCAATGACTGTATAAATAAAATAACCCGCGATGAATATCAAATCGAAAACTTATTGAAAAATCAAATATCGGTTACAACTTCTGTTATTAAAAACTTTAACGCCACAATCCAGAAATTACAAATAGACGAGGAAACATTCAACAATAATATTAATGAAATTCGAGAGTCAATAATGGATATCTCTGACCAATTAAAATTCTACCAATCTCAAATCGATATGCTAAACTTTTGTGAATTACTAATGGAAAGCTATTCATTTATCGAAGACTCTTTAAATGAAATAGTAAATGCCATAACCTTTGCTCGATTAAAAATATTACATAGCTCAATCATAAGCCCGTTTGATTTAATTGAATCGCTAAGGCATATATCACAATCATTACAAAAAAATAATCTTCCATTATCAATCTATACTTCAAATCTAGCTCAATATCTCGATATTATCGAATTGCAAGCCTATCAATTAGACACAAGAATTGTGTTTGTCTTAAATATTCCTTTAACTGATGCAGAACAATATACTTTATATCGTATCTATCCAATACCAATACTGGATAATCGAACAGGTCTTCATTCAATATTAACAACAACAAATAAATACATTGCGCGAAATGATGATTCATTGTTATAAATAGCCTTGAGTCATGCAAAACTTTGCGAGCTCGAACCAAGATCTGTTACAACACACTTCCATACCCAATCGACAGCGATGCCATATGCGAAGCCCAACTTCTGAAACGACAAGAACGCCTTCCCAGAACATGCCAGACTTCCGTAGTATTTGCCAAAGATTACAACGTCCAGAAGATCAACATAAACCTGTGGCTCATAACAGTCTCTGACCCACTGCCTATTACCATCAAATGCGAATCCAGAGACGTCAAATCAGAGATTATTTACACAAACCATGTACTCAAACTACAACCCACGTGCGATGCCTTTATTGGAAGTACAAGAGTACACTCTCAGAAATTAATCGACGTTCATGACAATGTTACTTACAGAAGTCACCCAGTCCAAATACCATTCAATTGCTGCAAACACTTCCCAGATAAAATCCATCTTCCCGACTTAAAACCACTGAAGCTTAGCAAGATCAATACTGAAGACCTCGAGATAGCCCATCACAAACTCAATCAGTATTCTGAAGAACTCGATAAACTAATCAATGAACCGTTTGTCAACAAACATCTGAGCTGGTTCACCATTTTTACCATAGTTGTCATTGTAACTCTTGTTGTTCTTTATGTTATATGTAAATGCAGATCCAAGAGAAGATACAGGATAGGAATTGGCAATACCAATGACAATGACCATCCGCCCTCTCCACCAAGACACCCAGAGACAGCCTTCACCCGGAATTGGAGGAAAATCCTTCCAAGACGAAGACCCAGTATCCACCTAAGCGACGCCATAGACGAAGAAGAGCAGATCCAACTAAATACCAATAAACAGACAGTCTAAAAGTTGCTGCCACGCATCAACTTTCATCTAAAAGGGGGAGCTGTTATATGCATTGTACCAACCGATGTTCCTTATCACGACGATTCCCAGGGTATCAGGTTTCATTTCCAACAACCTGAGCCGATAAGGATCCTTGCAAATGCAGTACCAGCAGAGTCAGCGGGACCCAAGCTTTTTACACGTTCCCACCGAGTCAGCATTTACTAATATTATAAAACCGCTTGTCGCTCTTAATTCAGTATTCAGTATATTTTTGTAGTTCATTCATTATATTTTATATTTCATTCATTTTTACCACGTAACTTGTATTTTGTAATTAATAAATTTTTTAAAAAGTCAAAAAGGTGTTTCGTGATATAAAATATATATATATATATATATATATATATATATATATATATATATATATATATATATATATATATTTATACTCTTTTACTTGTTCTATTCTTGTTTGTGCCACTGTGATTATTAGTTCTTCTGGTTGATTAGTCATGGTTTTTGTTAAAAAAAAAAATAAAAAAAAACAAAAAAAAAACAAAAAAAAAAACAAAATTGTCATATTAGAGCTCAAAAATTCGTATAAAAATGAACGTAGACCGTATACAATTTAAAAACACCCGCATAACAAAAACAGAAATAGATTGGAACTTTCATTTACTTGAAAATAGATTGGAACTTACAAATTAATTCCGTATTCTGTTACGATGAATTTTAATCAAGACGAGAATTTACTTAAAACTTTAAAGTTTATCTTATTAAAACAATACTCGTCCTTACCAACCCGCCATAACACTTCTAATTCTCTGGTAGATCATCCAGATTGGGACAGACGCTCATTAAAAACCCGGCGCTTTTCCAGTTTTAACACTAAAGACGTCTCTTATTCAAGAAAACCCACCGATTTAAAGTTCTGGTAATGACAGGGACAGCTGGATTTCAAATAAAAACGAGAAAAATCTTGCTCAATTAAGTTTATAAGGATGTTCTGTCTGTTTTTAGGCGGTCGTTGTTCTAGGTGTGATTATGTTCACAGATTTGTATGAATTTTTAATGAGTGTTTATTGTAAAAATTGACCAAAAAACAAACCAATTTAAATCTGAATAATATCAGTAATGTATTCAACGAGTGAATTAAGTGATGTTTTCTGCAATTGCATTCTAATCATTGAGTTAGAATCTATGGAGAGGGCATCACGTGACTAAAAACGACCTCACTTCAGCCATATCGTTATTATTGTTTTGACACTTTTGACAGATCGTATATGTTTGTTTATATTTACATTTGTTGTTTTTCGAATATTTTTAGTTTTAAAATACTTTTATAGAAACTGTAATATATTGTGATAGTGCATAATAATGGTTTCTTGTTCTTAAGGTAGTTGCAGTACCAGAAGCAATGTTAATAAAAAATCTTCAGTAATATCGTTCCACAGGTCAGTATATAAATATGTAAACAAAGTAATGGCCCGTACTTCAAAGAATAAGTTAATAGTATTTGACTGTTATAATTTATATTTATGTATAATATATCGTGTTTTTAGTGTTTACCGCGGGATAAATAAGTCATAGTTTATTAAAAATATATTGCACTTTTATAGATTATGATTAGATCTTTTTTTGGCTTTGGCCAAAAAAAAACCTTTGGAAACCTTTAGCCACGTAATTACATATAAATATTAGTATTCATTCATACAGGATTATACAAGGAGGACACTTCTTGTTATAATTAGATTATGGTTAGATCATCTGAATAACTAGTCATATTTGTATAGTAGTTTTAATATTAATAAGTCTCTCCCTGATCCCACCGCCATATTGGTATTATCGTTAGCCACGCCTACCTATGCCGTTTTTAATACATACGTTATTATGCTTATAGCTTCTTCATAGATTCTAACTCGATGATTATAATAAAAACAGCTTAAGGCAAAGATTTTATTTTTAATGCGGAAAATTTGAAATTGGTCATTCAAAGAGTGAATATGAATAGGTAAGATTTGTTTTGTGATTTCATCATCATCATCATCATCATCATTCAGCCCATACTCGTCCACTGCTGAACATAGGCCTCCCGTAGTTCATCCCACAAATTTCTGTCCTGAGCCGCCTGCATCCAATTTTGATGTGTCCGTTTCAGGTCATCCGTCCATCTTGTTGGTGGTCGTCCTCTATTTCTAAAGGCATCTTGTCTGGGTCTCCACTCAAGAATGCGTTTTGTCCATCTGCCGTCCTTCGTTCTCGCGACGTGCCCTGCCAGTTCCATTTTAAGGTTGATATTCTTTTGATTGCGTCGGTTACTCCCGATCTACGGCGCAATTCTGTGTTGGGTATTCGGTCTCTCAGGGTTAATCCCAACATGGACCGTTCCATTGCCCTCTGTGTTGTTCGAATTTTGTTTGCGGACGTCTTAGTAAGTGTTAGCGTCTCCGCACCATAGGTTAGAACTGGCAGCACACATTGATCGAAGACTTTTCTCTTCAAGCAGATGGGAAGGGCTGATTGGAAAACATCTCTTAGCTTTCCATAAGCTGCCCATGTCAACCCTATTCTACGTATTAGTTCATTGGTCTGGTTATCTCTACTTAAGCGAATTTCGTGTCCCAGATATTTGTATGCTGATGTTTGTTCTATACTTGTTCCAGCTATGTTGATGTTCTCACTCAGAACAAGGTTTGTCATCACTTGTGTTTTTGAGTTATTGATCTTTAAACCCACTTGTGTAGAGGCATGGTAGAGTCTTTCGCACATTTCGATGGCATGATCTATGCGGTCTGTTATCAGGACTATATCGTCCGCGAACCTGAGGTGACTAAGCTGCTCTCCATTTATGTTTATGCCCTTTTCGTCTAGGTTTGCACGCTTACACATGTATTCCAATAATGTTGTAAACAGTTTTGGCGAAATGGTGTCGCCCTGGCGAACTCCGCGATGAATTTTGAACTTGTGTGTATCTTCATGGAGTCTGACGCATGCCGTGGCATTATCATAGATATTTTTGATGACAGTGGTGTAGCGGTGATCTATTCGGCACTCTTTTAAAGCTTCTAGCATTTTCTGGTGGTTTACTGTGTCGAATGCTTTCTCATAATCCACAAATATTAGGACGAGGGGTTTATTGTACTCTATACATTTTTCGATGAGGCTTTTAATAACTTGTAGATGGTCGTTTGTGCCGAAGCCTGACCTGAATCCTGCCTGTTCGCATGATTGGTAAAAGTCCATTTTGTTCGAAAGTCTGTTTGTTATGACTTTTGTAAAAAGCTTGTATATGTGTGAGATGAGGCTGATTGGTCATATAGTTTACGAGATTTGTTAAATCTCCTTTCTTAAACATTAGAATGATCACTGCATTTTGCCATTGTGATGGTGTTGTTCCTCTTTCAAGGCATTCTGTGAAAAGTATGGAAAGCATTTGTATCAGTTTCTCGCCTCCTAATTTTATGGCTTCGGCAACGACCCCGTCGTCGCCAGGTGACTTGTTATTTTTCATTTGTAGGAGAGCTTTTTTGATTTCATCAACAGTAACATCTGGTATGTCTTCCGAGCCCTGGTTTAGAACCTTTGGTATGTTGTCAGTTGGAACATTTTCTTCTGTTTTGCTGTAGAGTTCGCTGTAAAATTGTCCGACAGTTTGTAGAATTTCCTGTTTATCTGTTATTATTTCGCCCTTTGTGTTTTTCAGTTTGTAAATATTTTTCTTTCCTATTTGCTGTTTCCTTCTGAAGACTTTTAAACTTTTGTTCTCTTCTATGACTTTTGATATCTCTCTGGTGTTGTAGTCTCTTATATCTTTTCTGATGTTCTTAGTGATTTGTTTGTTTAGTTGTCTCATTTTTGTTAGATTGGTTCTGTATTTATCTGTTAGTTGTCTTCTTTCCTCTAATAGAGTTTTCGTGCTTAGACTTAGTTTTTCTTCGTCTTTTTGGTTTTTTGGGCAACATTTTTCTTGTGCTTGTTTCAGAGCTTTGACTATTTTCTGGTTTAGTTGTTCGATGTTTATGTTTTCTGTTTCTTCGTTTTGTAATTTTTCTTCGACCGTACGTTCAAACAGTTTTGCATTTTCAGGTGGTACCCATCTTCTAACATTTGGTTTAGGAACAAGCTTCATTCTTTCTTTTTTAACGTTAAGCATTACTTTTGTTCTTATCATCCTATGGTCGCTGCCAGCAGAGAACTTGTTGAGTACTTCCACGTCTTGTATTATATATTTTTTATCTGTAATTATAAAGTCGATTTCGTTTTTGACGGCGCCATCAGGGCTTATCCAAGTCCATTTGTTTTGGGGTTTCTTTTTAAAGAAAGAGTTCATTTGAAACATGCATTGATGATGTAGAAAGTTTAAAAGCATGTCCCCTCTTGCGTTTCTTGCCCCGTATCCGTACTTTCCTAACGCGATCTCCGCTTGGTCTTGTTTGAATCCGAGTTTTGCGTTGAAGTCGCCCATGAGAACAGTATAGTGTGTTCGTGTTCTTTGTTGTGCCTCTGCTACATCCTCATAGAATTTTTCAACTTCTTCATCTGTGTGTCCAGTTGTCGGGGCGTAGACCTGTATAACTTTTAAACTATAACGAGAGTTTAGTTTTAATATCAATAGGATGACTCTCGTGCTTATGGTCTCGATTTTTGTTATGTTGGGTATGTGTTTTTTATGTACAATGATCCCGATTACACCGCTGGATGAATGTGATTTGTGATTTAGTTCAATATTAATTTAAATATTGTGATAGTGAATTGTGATATTTAAATAAAGTGATAGCGACATAGAAAATGCAGTTGCTCACCTAACTACAGCTATTCAGCAAGCTGCTTGGACGTCTACTACAGAATTTACTTACAAACACAACTCCTAGTCCTATCCTGCTCACATAAATTTACTCATATTGGAAAAAAGAAAACTGCGAAAGAGTTGGCAGTTTACTAGATATCCAGAAGATAAAGCAAATCTTAATAGAGCTTGCAGACTACTCAAAAGAAAACTGATCCAACATAAAGACAATAGAATCAACAAATATTTAAACTAACAAAAAAACACAACACAACGAACAAATGAATATGCTAATCAGGAAACAAAATGGCACTTTGGCTAAAATTGACATAGATAAAGCATATACTTTTGCAAACCATCTATGTGAGGTATTTCAACCGCATCTGAGAGGAAAGTCTCAGTTGAAGAGGAGCAGGCTATTCATGAAGTCGTAAATGCACCAAATGACTCCACCTATTAAATATATTAAGAAATCTAAAATCAAATAATCTGGAAATTAAAAAGTCACCTGGATATGACTTAATATCTAGTTTATTACTAAAAATCTACCCAACCAAGGCGTAAGTTTATTTACTTACATATTTAATTCAATATTAAAAACAGGTTATTTCCCATTCCAATGGAAAGTTGCTCAAATTTATTCCCTATTCCAAAACCTAATAAGGATCACACGGAAGTATCTTTATATCGCCCAATTAGCTTGTGTATATTGTAGCTATTATATCCAAAGTATTTGAACGGCTTTTTCTGAGAAGACTGGAGCTTATTTTAGACGACAGTAATGTTTTACCGAATGATCAGTTTGGGTTCAGGAAACAACATTGTACTATCGAGCAAATTCATAGGGTAGTAAAGACTATCAAAAATTCGCTCGAACAAAAAAATTACTGTACTGCTTCATTTCTCTGTCTCTCAAGCATTCGACAAAGTTTGGCATGTAGGTCTTATCTCTAAAATTAAATTCCATATTTCCTCATCCCATAAGCTCACTTTTAAGATCCTACCTGACAGATCGATTCTTTCAAGTCAAAAGAGGTGGGTAAACCACTAACCTGTTTCTAATTTGTTCCGGAGGTCCACAAGGACGCATACTAGGAGCCACCCTCTACTTAATATACACATCACATCTCCCAAAGATGACCAATACAATAATCGCTACATATGCTGATGACACAGTTATCATGGCTTCAAATTCTACAGCAACTGAAGCATCCCAGGTATTACAAAACCACCTACTTAAACTAGAGAGCTAGCTTAAACTGTGTAATTGTAACTGTGTAATTGGGGTATCCACATCTGGCAGAAACGCCTTCAACTCAGTTTAATCCACAAGAAAATGTATTGGTACATGAGTCGAAAAACAAATCTAAGCCTAAAAAACAAACTTCTGATATATAAATGTATTTTAAAACCGGTATGGCAATATGCAGCACAAATCTGGAGTACAGCAAGTAATACCAACATACAAAAACTTCAGATTGAAATCAAATATACTGCGAAAGATATACAATGCACCTTGGTTCATTACGAACCAGAGATTACACCACGATTTACAGTTACCAACAGTTAGCGAAGCAATATCTGCTGTAAACTCTATATACGAGACCAGACTATCCTGCCATCCAAATCCGCTGGCACGGATCTGCTCAACATTTCACACGAAAGAAGATTAAAACGACCAGACCCTTTGGACCTCTAGTAAATATGGAGAAACAGAGCATAGTGTTATAGTGCGGTGAAATAACAAGTTTTTATTCTGGTGTTTTCTAAATCTTTTTTTGATTTTTTTTCCATTTTTTTTAGTCTTGTAATACTTATATGTGTGTCAGTGATGTTTATCTGTATTAAACTTTGTTTGTTAAGTTTAAGTTTAAATTAATTTTTGTATCATATATTATATTTATATTATGTCTTACCTGGGTGCTTGCCACTGGGCGGCTTCCCACTATGTTATTGTACATAAATTATACATATTGCTTATTGTTTGTAATGAGACAGATTGCAATAAACATTGGATGTTAAATAAAAAAAAATTAATATTACATTTTTTATTTTATTTATTTATGTACAAAAAATATGACTAGTATTAATATCTTGGTTTATTCTCGCACCTGAGCAACTGAGCTAGATGAGGCCTAACAAATGGCTCCCAAAGAAAGTTGTAAGCTTTATTGTTCTACATTGGCTCCCAACTTTCGGAGGTAGTTATATTGTTCCCTATTGACAGCCACCGTTTTCGATTAGTCGTTCTATGCTTACATGCTAACAACTGAAAACTCATATCATAGCAATAAAGCAATAGCTAAATACAAAACTAAGCAAGTCAATTGCTACATTTACATAAAATCTCAAGTGTAACTATTATAAATAATAATTTAGTATATATAGAAAAGTGGGGATGCGCAAAAAAGACAATATAAAAACCCTTTTAGAATACTAAATGATGACATGTGCTTCTTCGTAGGTATTTAATTAACAAACTACATGAATATGCCCATGCACCCACAGAAGATAAGCTAGACGAAGAAGAGGATGAATTTTACGAAAAACTGGAAGAAATAATACGGAACTGCCCTAGAAATAATATAAAAATATTACTTTCAAGGCCAAAATAGAAAAAGAAAACGATTACCTACCCACCATTGGAAAATATAGCCTCCATAACAAGTCGAACAACCATGGAACACGCTTAATACACCTTGCGGCCTCAATAAATGTCATAACCCTGTAGTTGTGGACGCAACACTCTACAGCGATGTTATGAATGTACGTACCAGACGTGGAGCAAACATTGACTCCGATCACTACCTGGTCAGGCTAAACTAAGGGCACGAATCTCTAACGCAAAAAAGGAAGCAAAGACGATAAATTCGAGATGGACAGACTACGAAACCCTGAGATAGTTAGAAAATTTGAACACAAACTTAAAGAAAAACTAGAAGACCAAATGAGTAGTACTGTTAAAAACATAAATAATTACTGGAATGAGTGCGAAAATATCCTAAAAGAAGTAGCCACAACAGTTGTAGGAAAGACGAAAAAGAAAGGAAGGGGGACATAATGGTATGATGCGGAATGCGCACAGTACAGACAAATGAGACAAGCAGAGAAAAAAATTCTTAAACAAAAGAAAAAACGACATTTAGAAAACCATCTACAGGAACTAGAAAGGCTCAATTCACAAAGCGAAGCGCGAAAATTTTATAAAAATGTGAACTACAACTTTAAAAAGAATTTAAACCTAAAATAACCATAATAAAAAGTAAGGAAGCCAAAATTATCAATAAGCCGGATCAAATAGTGGAGAGATGGGCGGAGAATTTTGCTAAATAATTAAATATAGGCAACCAAAAAGTGATTGACATAAATGACCACAGTGGAGACGTAACCGATGAGAGGGGGGAAAATAATATACCAACAGAAGAAGAAGTTGCCAGAGCAATAAAAAGGTCAAAAAAAGAGCCATAGAGAAATCGGGCATAACAACCAGAGGTACGATCATTAATGGAAGTGTACAGATATTGGCCTACGTAGATGACATTGACATAGTAACACGGACAAAACGAGACCTGATACAGGCTTTTGAAACATTAGAAAAAGCCGCGAAGACAATGGGACTGCAGGTTAACGTATCCAAAACAAAATACATGAAGGTCACATACAGCACACAAATAGCGGCACCACAAGATCTGGTGACAGAAGCACATACATTCGAAGGAGTCTCGGAGTGTATATATAATAATAATAATAACGTTTATTTCCATGAAATATACAATTAATAATATTACAATAAAATAATTAAATGACAATAAATTTTAAAAAATATTACTTTTACTTTGTAGTTCTGTAATTGGTTCAAGGTAAATAAACAGTAGTGCCCATTAAAACAATTAAGTTGAGCATGGTCCATTTTTTAAATTGCTTATTTATATTGATCCTACAGCAAGGCGAGCTTTACTACTTTATTAGTTATAATTATTACCTATATTATGATAAAACAAAAAAAATAAAAAAATTTATATAATTAATTAACAAGAGAGAGACAATTCATGCATACAATCAACCATGATAATAGCATATATAAATTTTTAAGATTTCGTAATCTATTCTTGATTTGACGTTAGTTATAACCTAATTGGTCTCAAAAAGGTGGCTGAACAGTTGTCTATGATTTTGTTTCAAATACCTAGTAAACAATGTCTTAATCATTTTTTGCGAGTTTATAGTGATTAGGTATGTTTTGTAAATTTCAGGGAGCAAATTGTAGATTCTTCCTTGTAAATACTCAAAATTTCGTTTACCAACTGTTTTCTTTGCAATATTTAATTTGACAAAAGACTGTGCTCTATTTCTCGTATGATAGGTATGCCCTAATGGTGTGAGTAAGTGTTTATTTTTGTATAAATTGGTGATTATTGTAAGAATATATAATTGTCTTGTATCTAACATTTGAGTTTCGGTATAAAGATCATTAGTAGGGTATCTTGAAGGTCTATTGTAAATAATTTTTAATATTTTTCTCTGGATAGTGTCTAATTGGTGGAGGTATGTATTTGCAACTCCACCCCAACTAAGGATTCCATAACGTAGACGCGATTCTACCAAAGAATAGTAAATAACCTTCAGATGATGGATATCCAGTATATTACGTAAATATCGCATTTTGTACAATAGACATCTCAATGTTTTACACGTTTGATTTATGTGTATATCCCATCGTAGATACGAGTCGATTTGAACACCAAGTTATTTTGTGTTACTCACTGCATTAATACTCAGATTTTTTATTTTTATAAATTTGTAATCTGGTAGACCTCTCTTATAGCTTGTAAATGGAACATAGACTGTCTTATCCATATTTACTGTAAGAAGTTTGTGGTTAAATATATCAATAATTCTTCCTAAGTCATGTTCCATTTTTCGCTTTAGTTCCATCCACGTGTCTGCAGAGTACAAAATTGCTATATCTTGAACACAACTAAATAACAGCAACCTAGTAAGCGTAGAGAAGAATATACCTAAAAAAAATTGTTTAAAATCCTTTATAAAAGGTATATAAAAATGCCCCACACGGGCTATCACAAACACATTGCAAAACGTTTTCGGATTAATCAATCCATCATCAGTGCAAACCTGAAAGTATATAACCACTTTAATTAAAAAGAACGTTAAATTAAAATGTTGACAAAGGTTAGAGCAAAATGTGGTTAATACTTACGGTTGTACATGCTAGTAGCCACCAAAATATATGGGTCAAAACCCTTTAAATGTTTTAAATTTGTAGTTGTTTTACATTATTAGTAGTTATAATTTGTGATTTTTAAGTTACCGTTGGATAGGTAACATGGCGGCGTATGACTCTACATGAGTAAAATGGTCCTGAGACGAAGTGTCTACGAGGACCTATATCTAAACACACCTCCACCTACTACATCAATACTCAATAATAAATCTTTTAGGACCATCTTCCACATGTGCCTTTTTACCATTTTCTAGGTACCAAATGTCTCACAACATACAGGGCTTTTTGACAAAATCTTTAGCTTAAAATAAATAGATCCTTACACATGTATAGTTGGTTGCCTATCAATCCTACAAAATTCATAAATTCCAGTTGACCCACATTAATTTTTAAAAAACCAATTTTCAATGTTTCAAATATAGCTATTTGATTAATTTACAATACAGATTACAATATTGATGGTTGATACTGTTACATTATTATAATTTTAACTTTTTCAATTTTAAATAAGGCTGACATCTGTCATTTTTAGACAACTACCGTAAGTTACACTGACTGCTCTGACACAACATCCGTCCTAACATGTCAACAATGTCATTTTGATCAGTTGTTATCAACAGGTCCTCGTAGACACTTCGTCTCAGGACCATTTTACTCATGTAGAGTCATACGCCGCCATGTTACCTATCCAACGGTAACTTAAACATCACAAATTATAACGTAAACGTAAATGTTACTAATAATGTAAAACAACTACAAATTTAAAACATTTAAAGGGTTTTGACCCATATATTTTGGTGGCTACTAGCATGTACAACCGTAAGTATTAACCACATTTTGCTCTAACCTTTGTCAACATTTTAATTTAACGTTCTTTTTAATTAAAGTGGTTATATACTTTCAGGTTTGCACTGATGATGGATTGAATAATCCGAAAACGTTTTGCAATGTGTTTGTGATAGCCCGTTTGGGGCATTTTTATATACCTTTTATAAAGGATTTTAAACAATTTTTTGTGATATGTGGTATACCATACAATACCATGCCTGCTACAGGAACTTAGTTTCCTCGTGGGAGAATATACCTGACGAACAGAACTTACTTTGGACTAAAGCAGTTCTTAACATCACACATAATTAGCAGAAAAGCCAAGATACTAGTATATGAAACTCTTATTAAACATGTCCTGACATGCGCGTCAGAGACATGGACTATGGCAAAAACTGACGAAGAACTGTTGAGCCGCTTTGAAAGACGAATACTTAACACATATACGGAGGAGTACAAGAAAGCGGGATATGGCGCAGTCGCTACAATTTTAAGTTGTATCAATGCTATGAAAAATGCAACATCGTTCAATCTATTAAAATTAATAGACTAAGATGTCTAGGACACCTTGAAAGAATTGACACTAATAATACTACTAATTAACACTAAAATAGGTGAAAACATTGACCAGCAACTCCCACAATTACAGCTTTAACAATAAATTTCCTGATCTTAGTGTTGCCTATTATAGAAAAAAAATTATTTCAGGCAAACAACGAAATCATGATTTAATAAATGTCTATCCTAATCTTTGGTGTAATATATTTTTCATAAGATATTTTACCTACTATATATTTTTTTAGTATTTCATATCTACTTTAAAAATCACAACTACTAAATTAAAAACTTAAAAAAAGAAGAGAAACCTATTAAAGTATTTAATCCAACCGCAAGCCTAACTATTCCGGTCTCCCTTATTAATTTTCCTTTCTTTTCGTAGCAACAACTCCCCAGTTTCCCGGAATTAAACATTGACGATCGATTGAAAGAAGACAAGTCAATTTTGAATAACAACTCTGCGATATGAATTTATATCAGAGTCTGTCCCATAAATCGGCCCTTTCGAGATTACTGAAAGGATCTCCGCAGGCTTCCATCTTAAACTTTCTTATCTTCCATGGAAGAGTAATTCTCCGTAAACTCTAATCACATTTCGAGTTTTTGGAGTATTTTAAGTATTAGATTGAATCTTTTGTGAACGAAGGCTTAGGAAAAATTGGTGGAGCGAATATTTTTATTTATTTTGTATTGACTTAACTATTGTAGAACGCAGTTGTTACATATAAGTTGCAGGAGTAATTCCAAATAAATACAATGCATATTACTATATTTAAAATGTAAAAAATAAAACAAAAATAACAAGAGAAATTAATAAAAGTATACATACATATATATTCCATATCCATATATAATTACCATTCCTGTCATCCTATGAAATACAAATTAAACCTTATAAAAGCTTTAAGCTGCCGATTAAATAAATTGACACATCCAATTAATCGAAGGGAATACCTTCGAATAAGTTACTAAGAAATATTCTAATAGAGAATTCATATCCTTCCTCTATATAAATAAATACCTTTACTCACAAAGCTATGGATCCTCGTTTGATGACATATCCAATGGTGACCAACTTAGAACTATATCAAATAATTCAATTAATAGCATTGTTCTGCCTGATACTGATCTTGAGAATCCTTCCACCCATTATTCATCTTTACCTATTTCCTAAGTACTGAGAAGCTTATTAAACTGTATAAACAGAATAACGATACCTGTTAAAATTGCTGTCAAGAATGCTAAAACTGTTAGAAATTTGTTTTCAAAAACTAAAACACCCTTGTCCACTTTGGAACAAGTTAACACGATTTATCACATTCCTTGTGCTGAATGCGATTTATGTTATATTGGTCAGACTGGTAGATCATTAAAAGGTCGTCTCACTTCACATCGTAGTGACATTAATTTATCAAAACACACTTGTGCTCTGGCGCAACACGCGATCAATACTAAACATAAAGTGGATTTTAATGAAGTTAAGATTCTTGGCACTGAACGCAATCTCGTCAAAAGACAGTTTTTGGAAATGTGTTCAATTCTTAAACACCCGAATGCTCTAAATAAGAGAACTGACATAAGTAACTTGAGCCAAATATATCATGCGTTAATTTTGCAGAATTAGGCTTTATGATCTTTTCACTATATAAGTGTCATGTAAGGTGCACAATTTAACACATTTGTTTATTAAATAATTAAAATATATATAAAATAGAAATAAATCAATAATTAAATAAAATAATCCAATATTTTTACTTAACTCATTTTAACATATGCAACTTACATTGCATATACGTACACTAATTCTCATACTTAGATTAGTGTGAACTACCTTTTGCATAAATACTATAATACAAATAATGTAATGGATTCATAGAATCCTTTACAAATTACAGTTCCAAGCGCATGAACCTTGGACTGTGGAAATTATCTTTTCGTTGATCACTGTGGGATTATCAGCATAATGTTTGACGTTTATTAATTATATATGAGGTTGAATGAATTTCGCCTGTTTGTTCGTTCTAGACTGGTTAATGCGAGGAATTGCTGTTATAATACCAATTTCTTTCATTGGTTTGTCTCTTACAAGCGGGTTGTCATCCAAACTCAATTAAACTTTTAAATAGACCGCCCAATTATTTGGGGTGGTACTTCTACCTTGCTGTTCTGTCAAATTTTTGACCTC
Organism: Diabrotica balteata; assembly: GCA_918026665.1. Lineage (NCBI taxonomy): Eukaryota > Metazoa > Arthropoda > Insecta > Coleoptera > Chrysomelidae > Diabrotica > Diabrotica balteata. The sequence goes on along the minus strand of OU898276.1, from coordinate 197,922,411 downwards.
AAGGTTGGCTGTCTTTTCACGGTTTAGTTCGGTCTGTTTCAATTAACGCCATTTTCCCGGCGGCAGCTGTGAGGCTTTGATCGGTAACTTCATTTACACTACTTTTTGAAATAATTTTTTATTAAAATCACTTTAATAATGCTACCTAAAGTTAAAATCAAAGCTAAATAATTATCAAATAGTTGGAAGTGAATCTATGATTTTCTTGGTTCTTTTTCACTGCTTAATATAAAATAAAATATTACTTATACTTTAGACCACATGTTCTGTTGCTGTGCTAATTTTTTAATAAGTTGCTAAATGTTGTTAGTTAATTGATTGTTTATACAATATTACCGTATAATGTCCATTTACTTGAGTTTTACTCACAAATCTGTTAATATCATTGACTGCTACATGTCTTTTTAAGGTAACACTTATAACATCTTCTCCATGATTGTGTGGTTCTCATATTGTACTTTTTAGATGAACTGATGATGCTTTCAGAATACGAAAGCGAAACGTCTTCAAAATAGATAAAGTAGCCTATCAACTTTGTCTTTTATTTCTCCACCTTGAGACCGATATAAGAACCCACCACTCGTCTGAGTGATCCTTATAATATAAGGATATTATTCTATATATATATATATATATATAATATATATATATATATTATATATTATATATATATATAGAATGAAAAAGCACTTATACAGTGTTGTATACAAACTTACATATAGTGACTGTCCAAAAACTTACATCGGTTGAGGTGGTAGAACTTTTACAAACATATAGCAGAGCACAAAAGGACTTTCAATAATAGTAAAAACAGTTTCTACGTAGATACTTCAAGCATTAGAGTAGTTTTAGAAATAAATAAATAGTAAATTCTTTATACATTACCTACTGGAATAACTTCATATCTTCTTACCTAAAAAAAATTAATAAAAATAATTTTACAATATTACTAAATATTAAATAAAAAAAAATTTACATTTTTATTATGCGAGCCCCTATTTATCGAGACAAACTAAAATACTCGTACATGTATATTTCATACTTCAAAATTTTCAGACAAATCTGTAACCGTTATTTTTTGTTTATATAAATCAAAATTTTATTTTGATACAAGTTGTGTAGATACAGTGAATTGTTAAAATTAGCAAGTCGGTCGAAAAATGGATCTTAGCGGAAAAGATTTATCAGCAAAATTTTTTTACAATTTTTGGAGAATATTATCCCTAGGGGAACATGCTGTACCTAGGGACGGTTGTACCTAGGGACAGGCTAACTTAACACCAAACAAAATATCAGAAAAACCTTAGCCATAGAATAATAAACAATCAGAATGTCCACTCTCCATGGAAAATTAAGTACGCGCATCTCGTTCGCGCAGACGTTCTGTCATGTTTTAGAGGAAACCAGTGTTGTTTATGTGGTGTGCATAGAAAAATTAACCCGGTTTAATTGACTTACGGCAATCATACTATACAATTATATTAACATTGTTAAATATAATAACATAAATAATTATATAATTAAACATAAATATAAACAATTACATAACCTCACAAATCATATGTCTGTGTTATGTGTTTCCATCTAAAACATGGCGTGCGTGCTGAAAAACTTCAAAGGCGGCATCTGAGAGTGGGCCTTCTGATTGTTTATTATTCGGTGCCTTAAATTTACAAAACATATCGGCAACAGTCTCTATGGTATTCAGTTGTGCACATGTTCGTGAAGTGTTAACACAAGCTGTGGCCATTTTATAATTTTTGACGCCCAAAGGAAGTATTTTTAATGGCTGTTTCATCTTATTGCAAATTATCAATTTGACTGTAGTAACTAATCATGTTAGGGTGATGTTAATCGTAATTTAGACTACCTAATTCACTAATCAAACCGTTGTATTTGTTGTGGCTAACGACTTATTCGACTGCTTTTATACATGGAGTCCCCCTGTTGTACCTAGGGACGTGCATTTTGTTGTACCTGGGGCCGTCCCCAGGTACATTATTAAAAGTATAAGTACCAAACAATGTTTTGTTTCAGAAGCTCATTATGCCAAGAAGTTAAGAAAAGAAGAGAAGACCGGGACTTTTAAAAGTTAATGTAGAGAATGTTGTTCGTAAAGTCTTTCAATTTGTGCCGCAGCGAGCCAAATTGGAATTGCAAAGTCTGCATTAGCAAGATACATTAAAAATTTTAAAACATCAGGTCAAAACAATTTTATATATAGTCGAATTATAGCTAAGCAAGCTTAAGTTAAGCAAGTTTTTAATGAAACTGAGGAAACGAAGCTGGTAAACTATTTAAAAACAGCTGCTAGAATGCATTATGGCCTAAGTTTGATAAACGTTAAAAAAATTGCATATGAATATGCAAAGCAAAATAAAAAAAATACCCTGCTTGCTGGGACGATTAAAAAAAGGAAGCAGGAAATAATTGGCTCAGAGGTTTCCGAAATAGACATTCTGCATCTCTGTCACTTAGAAAAACCCGAGGGTACAAGTTTGGCCAGAGCAACTGCATTCAATAAAGAAACAGTGGCTATTTTCTTTCAATTATATAAAAAATGCATTAAGTAAAGGAAACTTTAAACCATCAAAAAATTTTAACGTTGATGAGACAGGTATTACTACTGTGTAGCAACCTCCTAAAATTTTAGCACCAAAAGAATAAAGGCAAATAGAAGAAATGACATCTGGAGAAAAAGGTGTTTTAGTTACTGTGATATGTTGTATTAATGCTGCTGGAAATATTGTGCCACATGTATTTGTGTTTCCCAGTGTAAATTTTAAGTGACATGTTGAAAGGGGCACCACCTTAAGCAATAGGAGCTGCAAATCCGAGTAGCATGTCCACACGAAAATTCCTAAAACATTTTATATCACATGTTAAACCTAATTTGCAGGATAAGGTTATTTTATTATTAGATAACCATGAAAGCTATGTTTCCATACCCACTATTAACTTGCCAGAACGTTCGGGAGTCATTTTAGTTACTTTTCATCCGACATACATCATACCGATTGCAACCTCTCGATTAATCTGTTTTTTGACCCTTTAAGTCTTTTTACAATAATGCAATGACTAACTGGATGAGTTCTCCTGGTGAACCAGGGAAACCAGTTACAATTTACGACGTAGCAGAGTTGGAAAATACGGCATACTTGAAGACATTTAGTCCAAACAATATAACCAAGGGCTTTCAAGTATGAGGTCTATCCCTTAGACCTGTGGTTATCGTGACCTATATTAAGCCATGAAATTTTTACTAAAAACAGACCCTAAGCCTTCATGTTCTGGAAAGGGAAAGTTTCTAAGGGGCACAAAAAGGAAGGTCTCGCATTCTTACCGATACCCCAGAATTTAATGAAATAAAAAAAAGTAAGAAAGACAGTATGGAAAAAGAAGCGCAAAAAGGAACTGCAAAAAACAATAAAGTAAAACGTAAGTTAAATATTGAAGAAACGTCGTCAGATGAAGATCAAATTGATTTTGAGGTTAGAAGTGACAGCAGTAATTGTAATGATAATTGTAACAATAAAACACTGAAAACTTTGAATCCATAAGTAATGAAATTCTTTGTCAGATTTAGAAATTGATTCCATTCAATTCACTTCGGATGATCTTCAGAAAGGTGATTTCATTTTGGTGGACTTAAAAGAAAAAAGCATTCAGTATCTTTTGTAGACCGCATTATCAGTAAAGGTGGACGAAACAGAGTTCCAAATAAAATATTTAAAAAAGCTCATTCCTTTGCACATGGCTATACATTTACGGTTGAAGATGACAAGGAATATACAACTAACATCATCAATATTATACAAAAACTTCCTCAACCACGTACAGCAGGTTCATCCTCTCGACAATCAATCACATTTATCTTTCAATATCTTTTGATAAAATTAATTTTGGGTAGTCTGTGTATTATAAGCAGTTTTATATTTTCAATAAAATTTTCACAAATATTAGGAAGTATTTTTGTGTTACACATTAAATTCTGGTTATACAGGTACTTCAACTTTTGTCCCTAGGTACAACTCTTCACAACAAAAAAGTGATAAAATGGGTATAAATATATAAGTTTGAAAATTGATATTTTGAAATTAGCTTTACAAAGTTATGATCAACTGTCCAGATTTTATTATTTTTAATATCTTTATTTGTCTAGATTTATAAAATCAAATTGTAAAAATTGTCCCTAGGTAAAACATGTTCCCCTACAGCAATATCTCGCTGAAATGGTTATTGCATTTGAAAATTAAGCATCACACTAATAATAAAAAAAAGTTGACACTAGTCAACTATTTTTGCTGGTATTGCGAATTTCAACGTGGTCGTTCCATTCTCATCGACGAATACAGGCCATGTACACCCAAAACAGCAGTCATACAGCAAAACATTGATGCGATTCATTTAACGGCAGCTAAATAACAATAACTGCCATCTAGCATACTGGAAGATAGAAGCAGCCTTGGGCATTTTAAATACCTTGATCCAAAATATGCTACATGACGAACTGGGTGTTAAGAAGTTGGTTTCCCGTTGGATCCCTCATTTGCTCACACAAAAGCAAAAAGCGATTCGTGTCAATTGGTTTTAAAAACCATTATAACGGCTCAATAAAGGAAGCTCAATAAACGTTATAGTACTATTGGTGGCAATGAATCTTGTATTTATTCATAAGAAACGAAAAATAAACGCCAGTCTGTTGTATGGGTGTTTTATGATGAGGAAAAACCAGCAAAAGTGATCCGTTGTCGAAGTTTGTCAAAGAAAATGGTCGCAACTTTTGTCATGATCATGTGGCAACAACTGCTTTATAACAATCGAAGAATATTTGCTTCTGATTAATATATAATCGTTTGTTTACCAGAAGTTATTGCGAAATGCCAATAAAGCAAAACACAACGGTGAATCATCCTACGTCAGGATAATGCAAGTGACATTTTCAATGACAATAAAGTTTCTATAGCTTACAAAGTATTTAAAATAGATAATTCATATATTTACTAAAGACACCGAAGTGTACTTACATTAAAATCTGGTCAGTAAGACCAATTATCAATTTGTTTCTAACTTAAATTACTAATGAAAACTTAAAAAAAACATACTCGCACAACACTTTGCTCTGCTTTTCACTCATTCACTATACCAACTCAAAAGGCTTTGTCATTTTGAACCTTCTCTCTAGGTTCGTATTGTCGAGGAGCTGGATAGCCTCGACGTTTACATGTTGATGGAGTCGTTGTTCATGGCTCCCTGCAAATTTCTTGATTATCTGATTGACGTCTTCCATCTTGAGGTCCCGGTGAAGATCGTTGTTCCTAACGTACCAAGGCGCATCTATGATGTTCCTCAGCACTTTATTCTGGAATACCTGGATTACTTTGATGTTACTAGGATTGGCACTGCCCTAGAGTTGGCAGCCATAGGTCCATACTGGCCTCAGTATTTGCTTATAGATTTGGAGCTAATTATTTATGGATAGAGAATGCGTTCCCATCAACCAGTTCATTTTCTTGTAGCGGATGCCTAGTTCTTCTCTTTTCTTTTTCACGTGAGCTTTCCAGCATATTTTATTTAAAATTAATTGTTAAACATTCACTGTATAGCTCATGTCACGTGGTTTAAAAACTATCAATAAACTATTTTGTTCTGGCATCGATATCGCTGTAAACCGCGATGATAGGTCGTGAGGGTGAACGAGTGATACATTCTTGGTATGTGCGATCCCATAAGAATATGAAGGTTTGTTTTGACATCAATGTTTCGAATGCGATATGTTCACTCTTTCACTCTCACTTTCACCATGTCCGTACCCACAGTCGCAGGCGAAAATCAAATACTAATTTAACTGGCTGTGATACTGCGAACACCTACCAACCTGTCCGGTAAGCGTGGTATTTTAATGCCAATATTGCCCTTAAAACACAACATGTTGAAACAAAATGCGACGAGACCCCAGGTGGGTAGAGCTGGCAGCTCAGAATCCCACACCGGAAAACCGGTCAGCCTTACGGATTTTGGGAGAGGCACAAGCTCATCCAAACGGGCCAAAATAGATACGAACAAATAAAAACAGTTAGTACTAACCACATACAACATCGTCGCATCCTGAAGATATCGTATACCAACCACATTACTAATGAGGGTGTTCTGTTGAGAATGAAAAAGAAAGAGCTGTTAACCACAATAAAAACAGCAAAAATACCTTGGTCACATCATGAGGAACAGCGAAAGATATGGACTGCTGCAACTAATCTTGCAGGGAAAAGTAGAAGGAAAACGGGGACCAGGAAGGCAAAGGTTTTACTGGCTGAAAAATCTACGAATGTGGTTCAACACAACAACCATAAATCTTTTTTAGAGCAGCAGTGTGCAAAGTGCAGATTGCCATGATGGTCGCCAACATCCGAAACGGATAGGCACTACAAGAAGAAGAAGAACATACAACATCCAATCTACGGCTAAAGATAAAAAGGTCTACGAATTAGAATAAGAACTATCTAAGATAAAGTGGGATATTGTAGTACTGTCAGAAGTGAAAAGAAGAGGCGAACAATGCATGCATCTAAACTCTGGAAATCCCTTAGACTATGCAGGGAAAATAGACGAAACATATGGTGGAGTAGGATTTTTTGTTAAAAAGTATCTCACACTATACATTTCAACATATAAAATCGTTTTTGATAGAGTAGCTTATATTATAATAGACCTAGATAATATAACCAAGATCAAGGTTATACAAGTGGATGCTCACACAACAAATCAGGAGCAGGTAATGTGAAATATTCACCATAATTGCTATATTATATTTATTTATAATTTTATTACAAAGAGGTTTTATTTATTTATTTTTACTCCATTGTTCTGAAATAAAAATTTAACTTTTATAAATGTACACTATTAAATATTCAACAGCGATATTGTACCTAGTCAGGATATATTTTATTTTATAAATAATTCTAAAACATTGTTTTATTAATTGATTAAAACTTTTTTTAAATATTAGACAATACTCGAAAATCAGTATTTTTAAGTATTAATTTTGCTGGTTATGTATTTTGGTATATTATTTCCACATTTCGTTTTTTGACTTCGGAAGTCCATCTGAAAATACAAATTAAACAAAATATTTTGTTTTGTTACTTAGTATTACAAAAATTCTGGTATTTTAATTTTATCTGTCTCATTTATATTGATAATACAGAGATTATCTGTGTTTTCAAAAATATATAAGAAAGGATTTCATACACGTACTCCTCTCATATATTAAAATGCACAACATTATAGAAAAGTCTCAATTTGGTTTCCGTGAAGGTATAATTGTGCAAGATGCACTACTAGCGCTGTGCAATCATATTTTATCGAACTTTGATAAGGGTAATAAAGTTATCTGTTTGTTTTTTGACTTAGCACGAGCTTTTGAAACTGTAAATCATCCAATACTGCTGGAAAAACTTTATCATAGTGGTGTTAGAGGAACTGCGTTAAAGTGGATCCAAACCTTTTTATCGAAAAGGTTTCAAAAAATTAAGGTTAATGTGAATGGAAATATAATATTTTCTTCAGAAGAAAGTGTCCTCTCCGGAGTTCCACAGGGAAGTATCATTGGCCCTCTTTTATTTTTGATTTTCGTCAACGATTTAAATCAACTGATAAACGATAGCTCAACATGTTTGGTTCGGAATCCATTAGATAATTTTTCTGATGCAATAAGCGTTCGAGGAGAAAACTTGGAACAGCAATCAGGCTGTTACGTCACTCAATTTGCTGACGATACCACAGTTGCACTAAATTCCAATAATTTTTCTCATGTAGTTCAAAAAGCAAACTGTCTTGTAAAAAGTATGAGTCTTTACTGTTTAAATAATGCCCTAATCTTAAATGGATCAAAGACCAATATGGTAACCTTTTCACCTTCTACTATGAAGATGAGTCCATTAGTAAGGCTTGACAATGGGTCTGTGGTAAATAGCCACTCCACCAAGTTGTTAGGTGTTTATCTGGATTCTAATTTGTCTTGGAGTTCTCACGTTGATTATGTAGTGGGAAGATTGTCTGTACACTGTTATGTTCTATGGCAACTTAGGAATTTTGTCTCCCTAGAAATCTTGAAACTTTACTATTTTGCTCATGTACAGTCAATTTTGCAATATTGCTTAGTTTGTTGGGGAAATTGCTCGCGTATTAATGAGGTGCTTGTTCTTCAAAAAAAAATTATTCGTACCATGACGTTTAGAAGGCGCTTGGATTCCTGTAGACCAATTTTTAAACAATTAAATATTTTAACTGTAATTTCGCTGTATATTTTCAGTTGTGTTGTATATGTAAAGTCACATAGATGTAATTTTATTTGCAGAAATGATGTTTCCTTAATGAGTGGCTACAATTTTCGTTACAGAAATGATTTGGTGACCCCTGCTCGTCACTTGACTGTTGTGGGCAAGGGTCCTTACCCAACATGCGTTAGTTTGTATAATAAATTACCTAATTATGTTAAAGAGTTAAATATTTATGTATTTAAGAGAACAGTTAAGAAATTACTTCTGGCAAACACTTTCTATTCGTTAGAGGAATACTTGCAGGCATCTTTTTAACAATTTGTATGTTTTTGTGTATATTTTATGTTTTATGATTGTGCTTATAGTTTTTACTTTTTTTTACTACCTATGTACCTATAGTTTTTTAGATTGTATTTTGACGCATTTCAATACTTGTAAAAGTCAGATGAAATAAAGAATATTGATTGATTGATTGATTGATATTAAAATTTTTAATGTAAGTCTTCTTCTTCTTGTTAGCCTTCGGTCGTCCATGTTTGGACATAGGCCTCTCTCAAACTCCCTGAGCAACATATTTCCAATTTGTTCCGGCTATTCTTTTAATGTCATCAACCCATCTCATCTGTGGTCTTCCTCTTGGTCGTGTTACTTTCGTAAGGTCTCCAATATTGTATTGTAGTTTTCCAACGTTGGTCTTTCTGTCTAGCAGTGTGACCCGCAAAGCTCCATTTAAGTTTTGCAATTTTTATTGTTATGTCCTCGACTTTTGTTTTGGATCTTACCCAGTCGTTCCTCTTTTTATCTGACAGTCGTATACCTAACATTGCTCTTTCCATTGTTCTTTCTGTTGTGGCTAGTTTATTCATGTTTGTCTTGGTTAGGGTCCAGGTTTGACATCCATATGTCATGATAGGAAGGATGCATTGATTGAACACTTTGCTCCTCAAGTATTGGGGTATTTTGCGGTTCTTAAGTATCCAACTAAGTTTTCCAAATCCTACCCATGCTAGTCTTGCTCTTCTAGTAATTTCCGCACTTTGGTTCTCTTTGTCAAGTCTCAGGATTTGGCCTAGGTAGATATATTCCTGGATTTGTTCTATCTCACTGCCGTTTATAGTTATATGTCTGGGATCTTCTGTGTTTGTCATTATTTTTGTTTTTCTTATATTCATTTTTAGGCCGACGTATTGGGAGCTGGCTGCTAGTTCCCCCAACATAATTGCAGTTCCTCGAATTTGCTCACTATAATCACTTAATGTAAGTACATGACTTTAAAATGATATCGTCACTGTGTTGAAGTCCAGTGTTAATATTGAGAAGTATTTTCACTCAAGTTCACTTTCTTTTAATCTTCTGTGTATAGTACATAAACTTAAGAAAATTCCACATATTAAATAAAAGAGGGAGATGTGCAGATGAGGTAAAAAGATAATACCAAAAAGTAAAGAAGAACTATTACAATTGCGAAAACATTAGTAAAACGTTTTTTAAGTGACAAATGGAAGGTAACTTAAGTGAACATTTAATAATAAGAGAAACAAGTCATGTAACACAAAAAAGACACTTGATATTTATCTACATCAAAGGTGAAGAATATACAGAGTGGCACAAAAGTCTGGAAACGGCTAATTATCTCGTAAAATGCTAATCATAATTGTACAAAATTTGAGGTACACCTATTTTGGGATACGGAGATTCCATATTTGATATTTACAATGTTGTCAGATTTGCCGTTTTTCTTAAATTATTAGTAACTTTGGTTTTTGCAAATACATCACCCTGTATATTCAGTCATTATTGGAATCTCCTATTCAATACGAGTTCAACCATATGCTAACACTTATGATTTTATGTAATCTGGAAGGTCATAAATACATAAAACCGAAGTCTGGCAACGCCTAAATTGTTTCAATACATTTTTTAAAACTACCTATTTTCAAATACATTAAAACGTAACAATTGATAGTTTAGAACATTTTTTAACATAGTAGTTACGTTATTTAAGTGTTCAAAATGTGCTCAATTTGTGAGTTGACAGCACCCTAATCGATGGTAGAAGGCGTCTACCACATTTCTCCATGATTGTCTAGAAATTATTCGAGATTCATTGATAATTCGTTGCCTTAGCTCTGCAAGACTTGCTGGTTAAGTTTTGTAAACTGAATTTTCAAGTATCCCTAATAAAAATAATCTTTAGGATTGAAATCGGGTGAACGTGGAGGCCATTCAATTCTACCTTGTCTACCAATTTATCGTCCAGGAAATATCTCATCTAAATATCGCCGAACATTTACACCAACTATCTGACGTTAAATTTCTTTCGACAAAAAATGACCCAATTGAATAAGTAACTACTATATCTGACCATACATTTAATTTTTGTGGTCTTTGAGTATGGTTTTCACGCATTCAGTCTTCAGTGTGAATTTTCGTCACACCAGTACCTTAAACTGTGTCGATTTACACTTCCACACAGTGTAAAAGTTGCTTCATCGGAAAAACATATTCTGTTAACGAAATTTTAATAATTTTCAATTTATCCATCATTACCTCAGTAAACTCTAATCTACGACCAAAGTCATCTTCACTTAATTCTTGCAATAAGTTAATTTTGTATGATTTAAATTTATTTTTACGTAATAAACGTAAGACTGAAGAATGACCTACATCATGTACTTGTGCAACCCTGCCTGGGGATGTATGTGGATCTTCAACAAAACTTTGCTTATATCTGAAGTTTTGTTGTCATTGATAACTCGTTTCGGTCAAGCTGATCGGTATCTATCTTTTACTTCTCCAGATTCCTGAAAACGCCTTACAGTTTTTTGTACCGTCGTCTTATGAATAGGAGAACGGTTTAGAGAACGGCATTTTAGAGAAGCAATTTAAATTGCAGAACTTTTTGAACGACAACTACTGTCAATTTTAGTTCATAATTTAAATGGTGAACAAATGTCAAAATCACAGCATTCTTCCATTTAAATATTTAAATTTATTAAAATCTACATATTTTGCACCTGTTTTATGTATTTAAGATCTTTCAGACTACATAAAATCAAGTGAACATATGGTTGAACTCGTATTGAATAGCTGAACTCGTGTGAAATTCACACTGAATGCGTGAAAACCATACTCAAAGACCACAAAAATAAATGTATGGTCAGTTATAGTAGGTACTTATGTAATTGGGCCATTTTTTATCGAAAGAAATTTAACGTCAGATAGTTGGTGTAAATGTTCGGCGTTATTTAGATGAGATATTTCCCGGACGATAAATTGGTAGACAAGGTAGAATTGAATGGCCTCCACGTTCACCCGATCTCAATCCTAAAGATTATTTTTATTAGAGATACTTGAAAAATTCAGTTTACAAAACTTAACCAGCAAGTCTTGCATAGCTAAGGCAATGAATTATCGATGAATCTCGAATAATTTCTAGACAATCATGGAGAAATGTGGTAGACGCATTCTACCATCGATTAGAGTGCTGTCAACTCACAAATGGAGCACATTTTGAACACTTAATAACGTAACTATTATGTTAAAAAATATTCTAAACTATCAATTGTTACGTTTTAATGTATTTGAAAATAGTTAGTATTAAAAAAATGTATTGAAACAATTTAGGCGTTGCCAGACTTCTGTTTTATGTATTTAAGACCTTCCAGACTACATAAAATCATAAGTGTTACATATGGTTGAACTCGTATTTAATAGGAGATTCCAATAATGACTGAATATACAGGGTGATGCATTTGAAAAACCAAAGTTACTAGTAATATAAGAGAAACTGAATATCTGGCAACATTGCAAATACCAAATATGGAATCTCCGTATCCCAAAATAGGACGTATCTCAAATTTTGTATAATTATGTTTAGTAATTTACGAGATATATAGCCGTTTCCAGACTTTTGGGCCACTCTGTATAACTTGCAAATGAAAGTAACTGTCAACACGGGTTAAGGTTTTCTGTCAAATTATTGCATTTATAAAATTATATATGTTTGGATTGATCGTTTATAAAAAAAAAATAAACTGTTATGAATGAACATCGTCAAAAGTACCAATAAATAATCAAAAATATTGCGACCACTCCGCTAGTAGGATTTCTTAAGCTGTGCCATGTGTGCCCTTTACAAATCTCTCGCTGACACCGGATTTGAGGTAGAGATTCAACCGGGCCAGGAAATAAATGTTGGGCAAATAATAAATTTATTCTGTCTGCTCGCAGTGGTCTATTTGCGGATGTATTTGTTATTATGCGGATTCAACCAGACGTAGCAGGAGGACGTATGGGTTCTGATAAACCTCGGGGATAAAGACTGATTCAGTATATTTTATTTATTAGTTTCCATTTATATAAAAATGTAAAAGTCCGTTTATTATTGCTTGTATTTATTTTTGCTTGGATGTTTATATCGTAACGAAAGTAACTCATAAGCGGACAAATTGAAAGTTGGAGTTTGTTGTGAATTTTGTTTAACTTTTTTGATCAAAATAATTTTCATCATCCATTGCTTTCTCGGTATAATTCGGATATCATATATTTACCTATTTTGGGGTTTTCTTTCTTTAGTTTGTTCCAGACTATTTTCTGTCAATTTTCAAGCTAAGTTCTAATCAGATTGTTTACAACGTAAACACTAATAACTACTTCACACCTACAAAGATGTAAAGAAGAAATGTGGTGAGCAGGAGAGACATATGGTGCAGGTACTTCAATTTCGAGCATTATTTTATTTACAATGTACCTGATATTAACAAAATAAATAAAAAACATTAAGATTGCCTTCAAAGCCAGATAAAAAAATATGAAAAATGCTATATTAACAATATATTATCACGTTCATTATTTTATGGTTAACTCAGTGTTATTCAGTTGTTATTAACTTTTCTGTTACTTTCTTTATTTATTATATTACACTATATTTATTTTCAATAGAGCTTGATGATCAAAAAATAAACATTGACTTCGTTTATGTTCGTTCACACTAATATCCTGTATTATAAAGTTCAACCCATATCCGTAATTTTTTCGACTCTATCATCAAACTAATTTCTATCGCCATTTTGGCCGATATGTACAATTTTCAAAGCTGGATCAACATCCACGTTTACCAGCTTTTATGTTCTCTTTTTGTTTTTGTATTCCAAACTAACTAGACACAAAGCAACGACTTTATAGCAAACCGGTTGCCTAAATTCAAAGTGGTCTATTATTTTGCAGCCCTTTTGGCTTTTGTTTATGGATTATTTTATACAGAACGGTTTTTCCATTACTTGGAATCGCCATGATCAGCATTAAACTACACCCTGATAATATGGGTGCTTTTATGAACTGTTTTATAAAATGTTTGTATTTCTAATTAACCGTAGGGAATTTATGTTTGCCATATGGTGGCAATATTTAGGTGGCCGATGCAAAAGTTCTTTTAATAATTGGAAAATGCTAAAATGCCAGAGAAGTTTGCAGGTAATTAAAATACTGACTATTTTACTTGCAGTTTTTCTACAAATACCATGATAGATCACTAATCAGTTATCAAGCTATATAACTACACGAAATTATAATTTTCATTACGGTACAATACAGGGTATCTAGAATTATTATTATATGGACCTGGCATATGGCGGGGTCTTAAAATGCGAATATGGGGAGGATGTGACCCCCTTCGCATTCGCAGACGACCTTGCCATGCTGGTGGTGGCACGGGACAGGGAGGAACTCTTACTTCGGATTACGCGTGCGTGTGTCCTAGTTGAGGATTGGATGAGTGAGCATGATCTTTCTCTCGCGGAGGATAAGACGGAGGCTGTAGTACTCAGAGGCTACAGAAAGAGACATAGGGGTGAATTTGAGTGCGCGGGAGCGAGAGTGATGCCCAAGAAGTACGTTAAGTATCTAGGAGTTACTCTTCCCCCAGGGTGGGAGTTAAGGGGAACATTTGAGGGGGTGACCCGCAGAGTTATTCAGAGAATGGCTGCGCTGTGGAGGATAATGCCCAATATCGGTGGTCCCAAATCCGAAAGGAGAAGGGCCCTCCACGGTGTTGTGCAGTCTGTTGTCCTCTGGAGGACAACAGAACAACTATAATTTATAACATTTAACGGGTTTTGACCCATACATTTTGGTGGCTCATAGCATGTATACCCCGTTTACCACTGATGATGGAATCAACATTACGAAAACGTTCTGTAATGTAATTGTAATAGCCCGTTTGGGCATTTTATTATATACCTTTTATAAAGGATTTGAAATAAAAAATTTTGTGATAAAATTAATTGTGATAAAAAAAAAATTGATTTTCCTTTCTTTTGTCTTCCTGTATGACTGCTTTTGTTGTATGTTATTCATTATTGCACTTTTTATTCGAATGCGTTTCGTAATTGTCTTCTCATTTGACTCAAAATTCTTCCCGATTAGTGAGTGTTTTAACTTTGAAGACAAAAAAGGTGCACGGGGCCAAATCTGGAGAATATTGTGGATAGCGCAGCAGTTCAAAGCCTAATTCGATCAATTCGACAGCGGAGAAAGCGTGTGCGTAAGGGTATAAGCCCTTACATTATAAAAATAGATAGAATATCTTTAATCATATATATGTTGTCAAAAGTGGGTCAGGTTATGTTTGGATTACACACACTTCAAAAGTCCGATAGGGTAACCCTGAGAAAATATATTATTGACGGATTATTGTATATTTGTTGTTCGAGATGTATACGTAACGTAAAAACTAGACCCGAAATAATGTACGTGTATAAATTTAAATAAGATATAGTAAAAAGTTGGTGATTTTCTTGAGTTTGTGAGTTGGTCTTTTTATCTCTTAAGAACCAACGTGACACACTATTTTCTTTGTTAAATGCCTTTTTTCTAAAATTCGGCATGTAATAGAAGCAATAAATAGGCATAATAAAGCATTCTAACCGTTTTTTTCCTTCTCCAGGTATTAGATGTAGATCAAGCCTTGTGAATTTTTACAAGACAGTCTTTGCCTTATTCGGAATACGTTCACCGGATGAAGTTCATCGTTTTGACTGTTTCGTAGTCTTTGGTGTGGATACATGTTTCGTTAAGGGTCACGAAACAACGTAGTAACTCCTTCGGATTTCGCTTAGACAGCGTCAAATACTGCTCTGAAGTAAGAATAAGGTTGCGCTTGTTTGTCCGGAGTAGTAGCAAATGTGGCACTCATCGTGCGGACAGTTTTTTCATGCCCAAAATTTCATGCAGGATAAGATCTTTACTGTTTTAGCTATCTCGTGCACCTCTTATGTTGGTGGTTTGCCAATACGAGATTGTGGATTTTTGTCAAGTTATACTTGGTGGTAGCCATTTTCGGGTACCATTGGTATGGCTTATCAAAGATCGAGGTCCGACCACTTTAAAATTCGTTAAACCATTTTTGCCATTATACACCGCAGTCACGCGCTCTTTGATTTAACTGCGTATTTACTCTAAGTGACAATTGTGTTGAATTATGGTACATATGTATTGTTGTCCAAACAACATAGAATGTGACAAGCTTTACTAATTGGAGTAAGACGAGATGAAAAGGGTGGCGCAGTGGACGAAAAATGCCTGTACTGTGAAATATCGTACTTTGTCTCACACACTCTATTGGTATGCGATATATGGATAGATGAGAGGAGCATGCTTGAGCGAGAGCTATGAAATAGGGTGCAATCAGTCACGGAACTTGTGGAGGAGATGCTTAGGTGGTTAGATCGGTGGAGAGCAGTTCAGAGATATGTGAACTTTTTAGATACATTGAGGAGAACGTTGAAGAAAAAAGAAAAAAAGAACAGCGACTCGAAGGAATGCAGGGTATTCAAATGGAAGCAGGCAGGTGAAGCCAAAATGAGAAGGGAGGAGATTAAAACATAAACACTGAGAAACAGAGGGTGAGAGAAATTCAGTCGTAGTGAAAAAATGCGAGAATGCATGAGAATTGTGCGTGAATGAGAGATCGGGTGAATGCCGTGCTGATGTTGAGTCCCAGTTAGGGTGATCTGGCCGGTAATTCAATGCTAAGGAGGGTGTTTTTTAGCAGATAGGTCTATAGCATTCATGGTGATGGTGTCCAAACAATCCCTGCGTACAGTCTCGGATATCATCGTGGCCACGCTGAAAGAGTCCTGCATAACCGAGTCGGTTCTGTCCACTTTCAAGCACCAAGGTATGTTTGAAACGTTTGGACTATCCCTTCCGCCTCATAAAATACGAAAAAAAAAATTGTTTAAAGCAGCAAGTTCAAAAATAAAAATAGCCATTATGATTGCCCACGTCCGTAGTCAGTCGGCTAAGAAGAAGAAGAGTCATTAATATTTTAGCAGATGTGTTGTGGTTTATTACTGGTGATAAATTAAATTTTTTATATACAAGGTGTTAAAAGTCAAGTACTTAGTTACAAAATAATTAAATATCAGTTTATATGTTCAATACTAATCTCCTTTTGACTAATCTAATTTTGATTGATCTTTCTGTTATATAAAAATCTAAATACTCATTCTCATCTCATCAACCTGCTAATAGAACAAAAATATTAACATAAGAATATCTTCATGTTTCTGTTTCCACTTTTAATAACTTTTTAGATACATTATTTTTGAACAAATGAACTGTACTCGTATTCGTTGAAAAATAACCGAAGAAACTATTGCTATGTTCATATTATATTCTCCGTAGAATACGAAAAAACACTAGGAATACCTATTGCTGCACCGTTTTTCATTTGTTGTCGTCGACGCAATAAACATACATCATTCGCTGGCATATGGCGAGTAAAAATATATAAAATTTCAAAACACGATTATCTAGATACGAGAAATTATCATAGTTGTCATTCGACAGATATTTCACTGGGAATAAGAAATTTTACAAAACGCGGATTTCCTATATAAGGTAGTTATTACTTAGGAATTGAAATTATCTTCTCCGTATTAATAATTTATGGGATATAGATATCGAAAAGGCAGTGGCGCAACTTTAGTTTGCACACCACAATGTTTAAAGTAGCGTAGTAGTGTTTTATTTTAAACAATATCTCTAATTGTATTAATTTATAATATTTTTTATTCCGTTTAACGCTGCTTTGAAAGTTGATTAAATGAGTAACTTAAAATTTCCCAAGATTAAGGACTCAATAGGTTTGCAATAAAAGTTTGCGCAATAAATAATTGTGTTCGTGCACGTTTAAATTTCAAACTGCAACTGTTTAGCCAGATGTTCTTGCAGATTTTGACCGTGTTCAAATCCTTTTCAAACAGTCATTCTGGATTGAAGATTATTTTCCAACTAGTGGTCTGATGCAGGCTCACTAATTATAAATAAATAAGGTTTCTTATTCTTAACCAATAACTATATATTGTAAATATTTTTAAATGTAAGTTCGAACTGTCTGTAGGTGATAGTAAGTTTAAACTGTCTGGCCCTAACATTAAATGGCACTCATCTAAATTCCATTAAAAGTCTTCTTCTATAATGGCTTTCCTAGAAGGAAAGCGTGGTCCTGGTAGACGGCAGGCGTCCTGGTTGAAGAACATTCGAGAGTGGACTGGTTTGGATTCTCAATCTTTAATAAGAAAAGCCAGGGACAGAAATGATTTTGCTGAGGTTATCGCCAACCTTCATTGAAGACGGAACCCAAAGAAGAAGATAATGGCTTTTCAAACTCTTGATAAGATTTTGGTCCATGGGATGAAGGACACTCGTGTTTGCTGGCAGAAAACAAAGTTAAATGTTTAGAAGGTCTCACAGCACAGGATCAAAAATTTCCGAAGTCATCCACGCACTCTTGTTTGCTTTATAGGTCACCGGTAGATTTTCTATGTTTTTAAAGCATTAGTGGGTTTTTTCGACTTCCCTATCACTAACAATTTTCGCTTCGCCCAAACTGTCATGTTAGCGGTCACTAAAACTGTAATGCTTGCCTTAGGGAGCTGTTTACCTACGCACTTTTCCTATTTAAATAATTTTAAGGTTCTGTTTGGTGTCATTTTAAAAAAACAATTAAGTCTCATCAGCATTAAAAACGTCGTCTGACGCATATAATGCCTTTAGTCTAGGCTACATGTTTTCTAGCCAATCATCCGTTACGTTTTTGTTAACATCGCGAACCTTTTCCGCTGATTTGCCCGTAGTTGATCTTGTGCCGCAGCTTCCACTTGCTCAGCCAACTCTCAGATACCTTGAAATTCTCAATCCCAAGCCAAGTTGCAAAAACTCAGCTTTTGTCCTGACCATATGCCCAAAAAGTGAAATAGATTCATACGCTGCTGCTGGAACCACTTAAGCATAGCGCGATCTAAATCTTCGTACTGAGGTTTCCGCATCTTTTTTCTTGCTAGCGCTCTTTATCTTCACTTCAAGCCACTTTTTTTGTGTCCTTCCATATTGGAGCCACAGTTGACTGAGACAACCCGTATGGCAAACGACATCCAGTTGCTTTTAACCTTTCTCTATTGCTTAAGTTATCGATAACTTTATTTCCACCGAGAGCACTTTACGGCGTTTTGAAAACATGTTGACTCTTGACACACTAAAACACAACTCAAACTGGAAATGAAAAGGCGCCAATAGATGACAACATCTGTGTGATAACAGTTAGGCATGCCGCCCGAGCAATAAAAGCAAATTCACTTAACCGTCTGATAAGAATAAGTAAAATGGGTAGCTGCATTTTTTAAGCGCAAAACAAAACAACTGCTGGACAATGACCTTGCCACTCGTGACTAAGGTAATCTGATTTTTAAACCCAATAACACATTTGTCATCGACTATTGAAAGCTGATCAAACAACCGAAATAAAAGCTAGGATAGAAATAGCAAGAAATGCGTTTCTAAAAATGAAAACAATTCTCTACAACAAAGATCTTAGATTAGAACTGAGAGTAAGAGCACTGAGATGCTACGTATTTTCAATACAGCAATATGGACTTGAAAGCTGGTCATTGAAGCAAGAACACATAAATAAGTTACAGTCGTTTGAAATGTAAAGTTACAGGGGGATGCTTAGAATAGCATGCACGACGCAGGAAATTAACACATTAAAGGTATTGCGAGAAATGGGCAAAGAATGCGAAATAAATAAACACAATAAAAATAAGAAAGTTACAATATCTGGGACACGTATGAGGAGATAGCGATATGAACTGCTAAGGCTGATAATACAGGGAAAGATAAGAGGAAGGAGTTATAGGAAGAAGAAGAGTGTCATGGTTGAAGAATTTAAAGGACTGGTTTAAATGCCGTTCTATAGAAGTTTTCAGAGCAGCAGTAGATAAAGTAAAGATAGTGATGATGATATCCAACCTCCGATTGGGACTTCACTTAAGGACGAAGATTAAATGCTGAAAAGTCATCGCTATAGAGAGAGAACGATATCGGTATAAAGAAAGAATTAATACAGTCCTTATGACGAACCAACAAACGTTTACGATTTTCATCGTTATAGAGAAAATTATCGTTATATATGGAATCGGTATAAAAGAGAGACTACTGTATCCCAAATGCCTTATGTTTGCTGCCAAAACTCAAAATCAACATTTTATGTTTACAGTTTTAAAGATTGGGCTCTAACAATAGAAATTCTACTACGAACTTCTTCTTAAAGTGCCTATCCGTTCCGGATATTGACGATCATCACGGCTATCTTAATCTTTACTTACTGCAGCGCGGAACAGTTCAGTGGTAGTCGTGTTACACCACTTTCGTAAATTTTGAAACCAGGAAATACGTCTTCTTCCCGGTCCTCTCTTACCATTTACCTTCCCTTGGAGAATCAGCTGGAGAAGGCCGTAACGTTCTTGATTTCTCTTTACATGTTCTAGATATTCCAACTTTTTAGTTTTAACGGTCATGAGAATTTCACATTCTTTCCCCTTTCTACGCAGGACCTCCACATTAGTAACTCTGTCAACCAAGGATATACGTAAGATGTGCCCATAACACCACATTTCGAAGCTTCGAGCCGATTCATACATGCAACAGTCAGTGTCCACGCTTCCATTCCGTAGAGCAGAATGCTGCTTTTGCTTTTATTATTCGCTGTTTTATTTGTGTTGAGTGGTCCCATTGGCTATTTAAATTGGTGCCTAGATATGTATATTGTTCGACTCTTTCGATATTCTGTTCGTTGATTGTAAGTTGAGCGTTTTAGTATTGGGTTTTTACTACGAACGGTCAATGAAATTGATATCTTTTAATGATCTTATAAGGTCGAGAAAAATGTCAAAAATCGCGCAACGTTTAATTATTCCGCAGATTTATAAAAACTAAATTTATTGAGTACAAAAACTGCAATATTTGCCTTTAAAATGCATTTTAATTTTTGTCGATAAAAAACTTTGAACAAAATATATCGAATTTTTACTGTCGAGTTAATACAAATTTTATTTAACGTTGATTTAACGCGTAACTGACATTCAAATCGCCGGTCGCTTCAAGCGTTGTTTCTGAGGAAAACGGCTAATCGGACACAGAAAGTTCTAGTAGACATTTTTTTTCATAATTATCTTAGAATGCTTAGTAAAAAAAAAAAGCATATTAATGTATGGAAGTGACGTGTGGCAGTTAAAGGCAACTACTGAAAGAACACTACAAGCCACGGAGATGGACTACTGGAGACGGGCCGCAGGAAAATCAAAACTCGAAAGAATTAATAACGAACGTATACGAGAGGTTATGGGAGTCACACATACGATTGTCGAAGATATCCAGACCCAGAAAGAGCTGGAGAGAAGGAAATAGACAGAGAGATCCGAGAGAGAGGTTTAGACGAAGATCTTTGGGAAGATAGAGATGCATGGAGGTTGGGCATCGGAAGACGTCGGAGGACGTTTTAAAACCGATTATATATATATATATATATATATATATATATAATATATATATATATATTATATATATATATTATATATATATATATAATATATATATATATATCTATATATCTAAGAATAATAGGCCATAATACGCCATAGAAGAATATCTCTTCTATGGCGTACAGATTCATAATAAATCGATTTTCCACTTTACGATGGGGAGTTTTAGGGGGAAGCCAGGGGTTAATAGTTCTAAACTTTTTTTATACTTTTTGTGGTCCCAAAATTGACATTCTCAGTAAAATTAAGCTTTTTCGTACAGTTTTTAGAGGTCAAATCTTACACAACAAATTATAATATTGTCTATAATCTATTTAATAAACCGATAGCACAAAGTATAATATCAATATTAGTAGCTACACCATTGGCAAGAGCAATTCACATTATTTTGTAAAATGCAAATATTGATTCCATCTCTCTACTGACTTTAATGACGAAATGCTTCAATTTATAATGTGACAGAATGAAATTAAATTACCAACTTGAAGGCAATTGAGTTTCCTTAATGCAGCACATCCATTCATCTCGGTGGCTTTTCATCTATAACTGAACCAAGTTTCTCATACGTGACTTTCTGTTTGCTCATAACTAAAATAGACAGCTCGTGCATTGTTCTGACACCAAAGCCGAGAAATGCGCTTGGTTTATGGGATCGGGGTTTTTATTCTATTATAAAACAGTGAACACTTTAGTTCCGTTATTAATGTGGGAGAACTTTACAGGTGATGAGGTTGTTTACAACGTTCAATTAAACTTGTTCTTTTATAGAAACTAATAAAACATTATTCAACTCCTAGACAAAATTAAAGTTTCACTACAAGTTTTTTAAGTATTAAATGATAATTAGAATTGAACGTATTTATTAGATAATTAGAGCAAAAATAAAATCAGTCTTAATAAGATGTTTGAATAGATTTAGAGTTGCCGGGTCTGCTACCAGACAATCGGGAAAAACAAAATAAAATACTTCCAGAAATCAAAAGGCTAGGCACATATTTATAGTCTTAAGTAAAACAAAAAAGGGTCAAGGAGAGGAAATTATAAAGAATATACAGACATATCAAGTGGGACTCGCAAACATTAAAGGGAAGCAAAAGCACTTGAACGAAGTGTTAGGTATTGAAGAACACGAAAATAAATATTTGGAGAAATACAGTGACAACCTAGAAAAGATGATTAAAAGAAAAAAAATACGTTTCATAAATGGCTTAAACGACAGAACTCAAGGCACACGAAAAGAATTTGGTACATATAGATAATAGGAAAAGAAAAAAAACAAAGCTTGAGAAGAACGAATAGAATGTGCAGAGACATAGACACGACAGTATTTAAACAGATCGACGGAGACATAGAAAAAAAACGTCAAAGTTAATAAACGAAGTAAAAATATCTCACAGATTATTTCATCACAGAAGTGGACAAAGCATTACATAAAATCTCGAAGCAGAATAGACTGAGTTTATCTCAATAAAGCCTTTGTCGATAATAACGAAGGAAGCCAAATTCACAGAGAAAAATGTAACTAAAGCATTAAAGAAAACCAAAAATAACAAAGCACAGGACCAGGGAACATAGAAGCAGAAGAGAAGATTTTAAATAAGTAGTATCTATCATAAATGTCCTCCATTTTTAAAAAAGATGACAAAAGGTCAACAAATAACTATAGATGGATCAGTACAATGCCTTCAATAGCAAGAATCTTTTCCAAGGTTATAAAACAAAAAAATAGAAAAAAAAAACAAACCATTATAGCGAAGACACAACTAGCAGGTTACAACTATGGAAAGTAATGAAAAGAATGTACGCTACAGAGAAATGGGTAAATAATAATACAAACAAAGACAAAGAGACAAAGAGTGAAGACATTTTAGAAATCATTGAAGAAGTCCCTGAAACAAGTACGAGGGTAATAGCTGTTCAACTAAATGTTCCTTACGTAAGGGTTTAGAAGCGTTTGTAGGATTAGCTGCTTAAATCCTATCACTTAATAACGGTTTAAGAGTTATTGGATGAAGATTATCCTAAATGGATTGGATTTTGCGATTGGTTGTAATTGTAAAACACTCAAAACGTTAATTTTATTAGAAATATTTTGTTTACCGACGAGGCTACCTTCAGTAGGAATAGAATAACAAACCATCATAACGAGCACATTTGGGGTGACGAAAATCCTCACGCCAAAAAAAACCACTCATCACCAAAGGACTTTCAAAGTTAATGCTTGGATAAGAATTTGGAAAACAATCTAATAGGCCCAGTATTTCTTTCAAACAATTTAAATGGTGATAATTATTTTCAGTTCTTGGCAAACGATTTACAAGAGTATTTGTAAGAAGTGAATATTGTAATAAGGCAAAACATATGGTTTCTACAAGATGGCGCTTCACGCATTACAGGAATGAAGTCCGCGAATACCTTTGCAGGCAGTATCCTAGTCGGTGGATTGAAGGGGTCGTGACGCACCTATTTCTTAGCCACCCAGAAGTCCAGGTCTTAACCCCATGGACATTTGCTTTTGGGCGTTAATGAAATTAAATTTTTTGTATTTAAAGTTGGCTCATATTTTTTCTAGGACTCTACAGGAACAGAATAAAGAAATACATTAAAGCAGCAGCAAAAGATGAAATATAAACAGAAATTTTGTACTAGTAAAAATCATTTGTTTGACGATAAATGCCAGAATGTAACAGAAAGATGCTTATTCGATTAACTAGAACAACTGTAGAGAAATACCATACAAAGAAAGAGAAGAAAAATGAAAACACAAAAGAAAAAACGAAACCACTTTAATAAGAAACTAAAATATATAGGAAACCTCGACAGAGTGAAAATAATTCAGAGCATACTATAATAAAGAGTTTTTGTTGTTGTGTTGTGAAAGAGTAGTGGCTGCTTCCATTTCAGAATTATTTTATTTTTATTAAGTTAAATATATCCCTTACTGTATGTTTCCAACTCCGTCTATCTTGCGCCTCTTATCCATGTTTTTATTGAGTCTTCTTAAATCGTCAGTCCATCTTGAAGGTGGTCGACCGTCGCTTCTCTTGTCTTCCTTGGTCTTCATTCAATAACCTCTTTGTCCATCGCCCATCTGTCATTCTGGCTATGTGTCCTGCCCATCTCCATTTTAGTCTGGCTATCTTCTCGATGATGTCAGTCACTCCGGTTCTTCTCCTGATGTCTTCGTTGGTTATTCTGTCTCGCAGAGTTATTCCTAACATGGACCGCTCCTTTTTTCTTTGCGTGACTCTCAGTTTGGTAGCTGCTGCTTTTGTTAAGGTAAGTGTTTCTGCTCCGTACGTCAAGACTGGGAGGACGCACTGATCAAATACCTTTCTCTTTAGACATGTGGGCAGCTTACTTTTAAAAGTTTCTCTCAGTTTTCCAAATGCTGCCCACCCAAGGCTGATTCTTCTCTTCAGTTCATGAGTCTGGTTATCCCTGCCAATCATAATTTCATGTCCCAGGTATTTATATCTATCTACGAGTTCTATTTCTTTCCCACCAATACTGATGTTCTGGTTGGGTACCAAATTGGTAATGATTTTTGTTTTCGAGATATTTATATTTAAACCTACATTTTCTGTAGCCACAACGAGTTCCTGTACCATCTCTCTTGCCATACCTAGATCTTCAGCTATTATAAGTATATCATCGGCGAAACGTAAGTTGTTTAGATATTCTCCATTATTTTTTTTCTTTTGTCATCCAATCCAAATTCTTAAAAGCATGTTCTAGCACCGTATTAAAAAGTTTAGGTGACATTGGGTCTCCTTGTCTAACCCCCGTTCTATTTTTATGCGATTACTGTTAGTATGTAATCTGACAGTGGTTGTTGCCTGCAGGTATATTTTGTATAATAATTTAGTATATCTATAATCTAGCCTGCATTCTTTAAGCGCCTGTAATATTTTGCTTAGCTCAACTGTGTCAAAGGCTTTGTGAAAATCGATAAATATTAGAACTAGATGTTTATTGTATTCCACTGCTTTCTCTATTAGGGTTTTTATACTTTGTAGATGGTCATTTGTTCCGTAACTTTTTCGGAATCCTGCCTGTTCCCTTGGTTGATAAGTCTCTAATTTTCTTTCCATTCTCTTACTAGTATTCGCGTAAACAACTTATATGTATATATATATATATTATATATATATATATATATATATATATGGCTGAGGAGGCTAATCGGTCTGTAATTCTCTAAATTGCTTTGTCTCCTGCTTTGTGTAATAGAATCATAGTAGCGTTGTTCCAGTTTGTTGGAATATTGGCGCTGTGAAGGCAGATATTGAAAAGTTGTTTAATTTTTTCAAGTAATACATCCCTCCAATTTTTAGTGCTTCTGATACTATTCCATCTTTATTCGGGTTTCGATTATTTTTCATTTTCTTCATTAAATCTGATCCTTGGTTTAATACCCCAGTTTTTAGTGTAACTGGAGGTTCCGTATTGTTATCTTTTTTTCTTGATCTATATAACTCTGTGTAGAACTCTTCGACTATTCTTAATATTTCATCTCTGTTCGTTGTTTCTTCTCCAGTTCTGTTTCTCAGTTTGTTAATTTCTATTTTTTCCCTTTTGTACGCTCCTCTTCAATACTTTCATGTTCTTATTTTGCTCTACTGCCTGTTTTGTTCTTTCTACATTGTAGTTCCGTCTTAGTTATTTACTGTAGAAATATTGCAAAATACTCCATTTTCCACTGCTTCCTTATCTAGAGTATCAGCTTTTTCATTCCCTGGTATACCTACATGGCCTCTAACCCAAATAAATGTTATATTTAAATTTGCAACCATTTTTTTATTTAACATAATATCGGACACTTAATTCCTTCAAATTTTGTATTTTTTATAGAGTCTAATGCAGATTTAGAATCTGTTAATATTACTCCTTTGAGTATGTTATTGGATGTTAACCAGGTAACACCTGATCCATTTTTTTCGTTAATGGTTATACTTAATTATTCATAAAAACGTTTCTATCTGTTTAAGTCTACCTTGTATATCGATTGTATTGTTTGGATAGTCTAGTATACATCAACTATAGTTTATACAATAGAAGAGTTCATTATTCCGATATAATTTTTTGTTTGAAAACTTCTTGACAGTAATTCATGCTGTAACAATTTCTTGCAAGATTTATGAAAGTACATAAATTATTAATTGACAACAAAATGAGTACCCAAAGAAATCTTCCGCATAACAATTAGGGAACTACTTATTAAAGCCACGTTAACTATTTGCTTTTCCTTATGCTGGTAGATTAATTAGGACCGCAGGACAGTATTTTCAATATTTGCGGTACGCACAGAAGAAATATAATATATTGCACAAGTTTTATTGAAAATAAGTCACAATGTCCACTGTAAGATTGACGTTATTTTGAGGTTTTTTTTGCACTTCGCAAATTGTTCTCAAAACACAAAACATTAATAAATTTAACAAATTTGGAATTTGGTACTTCGTAAAACATGACAACCACATGCAATGAAGACAGTAAAATTCTGCTAATATAATATTAATTAGTGTTATCCAAAAGTGCAAGAACAAAATCAGACTTAGGCAGTCTTAGTCATGGTCTTGTGTCAATACACCTGGTCTTGGTCTTGATCTTTGTCTTGGTCTTGCACCAAAAGCCTTACAACTCCTGCAGTTACCTATTAGCCTATTGCTGTTTATTAAACGTTACTTTAGATCTTAGAACAACGTAACAGAGTAGGTAAATTTAGGCTTGAATTAACACAGCCATAATAAAGACCAACCAAATTGATAAATGCCTACACAATTGATACCAGGTGAAGTTTGAACCCACGATCTAAGCGATCCGTGCCTATGCTGTAACTAATTGAACTATCTACCATGTCCCAAAATAGTCAATATGTTTCTTAATATTCTTGCATTTAATAAGCTCTCATGTGCTAAAACAGTATTAAAACAAAAAAAAAATTAATGACAAACTTGACTGTATTATAACATTAGGTGAAAAGAATGACTACATTAGATTCGAAGAAAAGCTCAATTGGAAATGAAGTTTTGTGATGTCAAAACTACTAACTACTCGTTACCGAATACCGAGAATACCGAGAATACCGAGAATTATATATCGTTACTTCGTTACTTTCAACTTGTTTGTTTACACTGTGGCCGGTATTATCTATTATTAATTTGTCTTTACTTTTGAATATTAGCCGAGCTCTTTCAGCAAATTTTGATTAAGTAAATTATCTCATCGCACTCTCAGCAATGGGATGTAGAGTTGTGTTATAGAGGTAGTACCTTTTATCGGAACGGCCACATCGAGCGTCATAGACGGGAGATGGTTCTTGATAACTGGTCCTCATAAGACAACTAACTCTCACTTATGGCTCCACGTGCCACACACCGGGCAACTGCATTGGTCTGCAGGCTAAACTAAGTGAGGGTAGCCAGATATGGCGACAATTCCACCGAGCGATTGCCGGTATAAGCAATCCCCCACTTACCTACCAACGGCTTCGGGCGGATGAGTTGGTAAGTGACAGGGCACTCTTTTGTCCTGAGATAGAGAAATCTGTCTCGAAGGCGGATGAATCAAGGAATGGTCAACGGCGTAAGGATACAGAAGGCAACGGGAAACCACTGTATTAATGATCTTTAAGATTCCCTAGTATAATCATGATGGCAAATGTCACATCAATCACTCATGTTACTGATCATGGACCTCGGAACCCAAGATCCGGCAGGAGAGGAAAACCACAGACAGACCATAGGGCCTCTCGGGTCGTGAACCAGCGAAATCCCTGTGTAAGTAATATCAATCACCTTAAGATATTAAGAATAGCGACGTGGAATGTAAGAAGCCTCTTTGCAGCAGGTAAATTAAATAATGTAGCCCTTGAAATGGAAAACCTTAAAATTGATGTCCTAGGTATAAGTGATGTACAGTGGCCAGGATCAGGAAAATGCACGAATCACAGTGGAACACTTTATTATTCAGGCACTAACAGTTCAACTCATCGTTACGGTGTCTCTGTCTTGGTATCAAAGAAAATTAGTAACTGTGTAACAAGCTTTACTCCCTTATCTGATAGAATAATGACACTACAACTTCAGTCAAATAAACAAATTATAAATATTATACAAGTATATGCTCCTACGGCTGATAAAGATGATGATGAAATTGAAAGTTTCTATTACGATCTGGAACAAATTCTAAAATCAATGAAGAAACATCATACTACAGTAGTAATGGGCGATTTTAATGCCAAAATTGGACATGGATGTGTGGACGGTTATGTGGGTGACTATGGATTAGGAGAACGAAACGAACGAGGAGACCGTATGGTACAATTTTGTCAAGCGGAGGAGTTAGTAGTTGCTAACACTCTTTTTAAGTTACCTAACAGACGACTGTACACATGGAAATCTCCGAGTGACACCAAAGGTAGAGTAGTCAGAAACCAAATTGACTTTGTCCTTGTTAGTCAAAGATTCCGCAACTCTATACTCTCAGCTAAAACCTACCCAGGAGCAGATATAGGCTCGGATCATAATCCTGTAGTAGTCACATTAAGAATAAAACTAAAGATCATTAAAAAACACATACAGAAACAAATTGACGTGAGAAGACTGAATGAACAACATATAAAAGAGAAAACAATAGTGAACATCAAAGAAAATTTACAAAATATAGAGAAACTGAATAGAAATACTGATAACATAGACCAAAAATGGGAGAATATTAAACATGCCGTAATGTTGGCAGGGAGAGAAAATTTAACACCGAAAGAAAGGAAACATAAAGAATGGATGAATGAGGAAATACTACAGTTGATGCGTGAAAGAAGGGTACACAAAACAAATAATCCGATAAGATACAAAGAAACAGATAAACTGATAAAAAAGAAAATAAGAGAAGCTAGAGAAAGATGGCTAAGTGAGCAATGCCATGAGTTGGAACAATTGGAGCGAAAATATGACTTTTTTAATGTACACAAAAAGATTAAAGAAATGACAGGAAGGAGAAGAACAACACAGACAGGACAGATCAAAGATACAGATGGTATAATTATAACAGATTTACAACAAAAAATGAACCGATGGACAGAATACATATCACAACTGTTTGATGACAAAGATAGACAAGAAATCTCAAACGAATATACTGATGATACAGGGCCTGATATAATCAGAGAAGAAATAGAATATGCAATCAAACAAGCAAAAAGTGGTAAGGCCCCCGGTCCTGATGAAATTCCGTAGAACTGCTCAAACTTATGGACGATGAATCTATTAAAATACTCCTAGATCTATTTAACACAATATATAGAACTGGAATAATACCTAGGGAATGGCTCCGTTCGACCTTTATACTACTGCCAAAAAAGGCAAATACAAAGGAATGCAACGAATATCGTACGATAGCTTTGATGAGTCATGCTCTAAAACTGTTCTTAAAAATAATCCATAATAGGATCTATAGGAAATTAGACGTAGACATCAGTAACACTCAGATGGGATTCAGAAAAGGGCTGGGTACAAGGGAGGCTCTGTTTGCAATGAACGTTCTCTCACAGAGATGCTTAGACATGAACCAAGAAATTTACGCCTGCTTTATTGATTTCGAAAAGGCCTTTGACAAAGTACAACATGAACCACTAAGACAAGTTCTAATAAAGAAAAATATAGACAGCCGAGATATTCGAATTATATGCAATCTATATTGGAATCAAACAGCAAATGTCAAGGTTGAGGGCAGACTAACAGAAGAAATTCAAATCCGTCGAGGAGTCCGGCAGGGATGTATCTTATCGCCACTTTTATTTAATCTGTATAGTGAAGCTATCTGTGAACAAGCACTCGAGGAAGAAGATCTTGGTCTGATAATAAATGGTGAGACGATCAACAATATAAGGTATGCTGACGATACAGTTCTCCTAACGGGAACGCTAGTAGAACTACAACATCTCGTTCAAAGTCTCAATATATACTGTAACAGTTACGGCTTGAAAATTAATTTGAAAAAAACTAAATTTATGGTAATCACGAAATCAAAGAACATCAGAGCTAATCTTGTAATAGACAATACAACGATTGAGCGTGTGCCCTGTTATAAATATCTAGGTGCTTGGATCACAGACGATACTGATCAAACAAAAGAGATTAGATGTAGAATAGAAATCGCTAGATCAGTCTTTAATAGAATGCGCAAACTCTTTTGCAATCGTGATATCAATATAAAGTTACGAATACGAATGCTGCGGTGTTATGTCTTTTCTACCCTGTTATATGGAGTTGAGGCTTGGACACTAAAACAGTTGACCATAAAAAACATCGAAGCTTTCGAGATGTGGTGCTATAGGCGCATTCTCAGAATATCATGGATGGACCGCGTCACTAACACGCAAGTACTCCAAACTTTAGACAAAAGATGCGAAATTCTAAATGAGATAAAAACTAGAAAGATGGAATACTTGGGGCACATTGTGAGAGGTGAAAAGTACGAACTTTTAAGAAACATCATGCAGGGCAAAATTAAGGGCAAAAGAAGTGTGGGAAGAAGAAAAATATCGTGGCTTCGTAATCTACGTGAATGGTTCGGGTGTAGTTCGATTGAACTTTTCAGGCGCGCTGCTAACAAAGTCGCAGTGGCCATGATGATTTCCAATCTCCGCTAGGAGTGGCACGAGAAGAAGAAGAACTCTCAGCAGAAACTATGTTTAGTCTTTGGCCGATAAGATTTATGGTATAGGTTCCTCCTAATTAAATTATTAGTATTAGTAAGAAAAAAATAAATTATTGAGTAGATAACCTTAACAATAGGAATGCTAATCTTATTATATTTTTTATCAGCTAGAGTGACCTATTTTTAACAAGTTTCGATAAGATATTACGGTCGGCAACATAACGCAAGAAGATTATTTTCGCAAAGAATGTACAAAATATGTTATTTTTACATTGTAATTATGACCTCTGAGTACGTGTCAAATGTGTCAAGTGTTATTTTAATGAAATTTTGATTCGCTATGTCAGTTTGTGGTATTGTTCGTAATGCGTATAAGTCCAATTTTTCAAATTTTTGTTACATATTCTTTTGCATCTCATAGAGTCTCTAAGCATATACCCGAACTACTATACTCCCGAAAACGACACTCACTCGTAACTGCAAGACGCAAGAGTCTCACACACTTCTTGTCCTTGCTCAAATCTTACACGGTCAGTCTTGGTCTTGGTCTTGTTAAAATTAGGCGGTATTGGACTTGCGAAAATGCAAGAACAAGATCAAGACTGCAAGACTAAGACCGATTTTGGGCAACACTAATAATAATAACTAAAAAGTTAGTGATCGACTTTTGTGGCAAAACCCAAAAAGTCAAGTGCAGTATCCTGCTCAGATCATAGAACAATAGCTTTAATGATTCACACACTTAAAACATTTTAGAAAATGATACACAGCAGAATTATTGTTAAAACTCTTGAATATGAAATTAGTGACACACGATTTGGCTTTTGAATTGGTATGGGCACAAGAGATGCTTTGGTCGGCTTAAATGTGTTGGTTCAAAGATTTTTGGATATTAACCAGGACATATACTTAATGTAAAAACTTGTAGAAATATTAACAAGCAAAAATATTGACAGTCATGATGTAGAAATTATATCTAATCTATATTGGAATCAAACTGCCAAGATAAGAGTTGACAACCAGAACACCCGAAATATCACAAAGAGGAGTCCGCCAGGACTCCTCTTGTCACCACTTACGTCCTGTCAGCACTACTCTTGAATGTCTACAGTGAAGCGGTATATAAAGAAGCCCTCTTTGCTTTAATAGAAGTTATATCTTTCAATGGAGAAGTTTCGAATAACTTGCGTTTAGCATACGATACACTAATGATGAGCAATTATATACCTAACGATATACAATAACTTAATAATGCTGTCTAAAGGACATGCGGACTAAAGATGAATTTGAAAAAAAACCAAATGCATGATCATGACTAAAACAGCAGATGCAAACATTCAATTGATTGTTGAGGATACTGTAATTAAGAGTCTGGATACCAACAAATACCTAGGAACATGGATAACACCAAATATAGACCAAACCAAAGAAATTAAGACACGTATTGAAATTTCTTAAAAGTTAAACGTTAAAAGTTTCTTTGTTATGTTAGAAGACAAAGAATCTCGTGCCTTAAGAACTTACCGAAATGGTTTGGATGCTGTAGTACATAACTATTTAGAGTGGTATAATGATAAGAAAAAAACCTGGACAATAACCTCATAATACTATCCCTACACTATTTGGCCTTATATTAACTTTATTTTTAATATTAATATTAAACTCTTTAATACCTTGAATTAAAAACTGGATATCGCAAAGTGCTTCCCTAGTTCGAAGATAATTTCTAAAGGCAAACTAAAATTGGTCTAGCTGTTGTATAAAGATTGCATATTCTGTCCTATAGAACGATATTTATTATATGGCTCATTTTTGGGAGATCATTTATTTTGTAGTGGTATAAATATACAGAGCAGAGAATCTTAGGAAAACTTTGCTGTCTGGTAAATGGTGTTAAACAAGGTTTGTATAAGATTGATATAATTATCTTCTAATAGTTTAAGGATATCTTCATATATTTTATCAGGACCAGGAGTTTTATTATTTTTTATTCTTTGGATATATCTAGTTTCTTCTGAGTTTGAGATATAAAGGCTCTCTTTTTCTACTTTAACCTCTTCCTGCGATTTTATAAATTTGGGTATTTGGTGAAAATCATATGAAACAAACAATCTACGGATCGGAAAATCAATAAAAAATGAATAAAACACGATAAAAACGAAGAACAGAAGACTATAGATAACAAAACTTAAACTTTTGACCAGAAGTTGCAAGAAAAAACAGAATAAATATCGCAAGAAATTAAGAAACAACTTCGGCAATTGTTTAAATAGAGATACTAGCTTGGTAAGAACATGTTACAAGAGCGAACTCAGGACGATCGATAAAAAAATTGCAGCGTGGAGTTCGATAGAAAAAAAAAGATAGTGAGAACAAGAAGATCATTTATAGACAAAGAAAAAAAGGCACTAGAAAGAAAAAACCTACAAAATAGATCTAAGTAGCATAAAGTGAGGTGAAGAACAGTCAAGAGGAGTAATACAGCGAAAAGTATAAAAATCCTTATTACCCGTAATACTCTCCTTCTTCTTCTTTTAGCCTTCTTTATGTAGACATGACTCTGTCTGTTTTTCAATGAGCCTCTAGTTAGTTGTGGTTCCATCGTTTTCGTGGTCATCCTACTATGATCGTCTACCTATAGTATATTTATTGCCATTCGGCTTATATTATCGTCCAATTTGACTTTTCTTTTTCTTACGCCGTTTTTGATATTCTTTTGCATCTACGTTGTATATCTGTACTTCTAACTCTTTAGACTTTAGACTTCATGCACTGAGTATTTACATATTAATTTGAAAGTTCTTCCATTGACTATGGATTCAACTGAACTACTTGGATTACAACCCATTTATATATTTTGCTTTTAATTTTGATTTTAATTTTTAGCAATTCAACTGAATATTCAGATTTTCTTTTTACAGTACTGATAGCACTTATTGGACCATTTTATTGTAGTCAACTATCCACTGTCTAATATATTGTTTAGTCTATTTCTTACATTCATACTTTATGTCAACTTCAATTGCTCTCAAACTAACATCCTAATTATTATAGACAGGTTTGAGTGTGAGATCTGGATTATTCAATCTACATAAAAATATTAGATATAATTTTATATTTCTTCAGTTGATTCCCTATAGTGGTGTCAGTTGGACCTTTGGTCAATACTTAGTTTCATAGAATCTTGAAAGGCGCAGATCACTTATCTATTGTAACTGCCCTTTACAAGCTGTCATTTGTCACCTGTCATCTCAATATTTCCGCCTCCGCCAGGCTGGGAGCCATTCTGTCTCCGGCTTCTATATAAAATGTAGCTTCTCCAACTTTAAATTTTAAAGTGTTTGTTTGTCTTTGTTTAGTGTATTTGTTATGTCCCAATTTACATTTATGACATTCTGTTACTGCTGGATAGGCCACAACTGACGAAGTAAGTCTATAAACGTTAATCACATAAAAAACTTTTTTCAACTATAAACTTGGAGTTTTTATCCAAGTGAATTAATTTTCCTTTTTTAAAAAACGTTTCTTGGCTTATTTCAGATGCCCCTGAAGATGATCTTGTGATCGAAAGTACTTGGACAAGATTTGATTAAATACTGTTTGTGTACCATCAAATTTTCGTAATAGTTAACCTGATTATTAATCTTGATAATTCCAAATAAACTTTGTGGTACACTAATTAAAATTGTTTTACAAAAATATAGTAAACTAAGGTGTTTGATACAAAACTTTGCAATATTCAAAATGCAGACCTGTACTATTTGTTTGCATAATAAAAAATATAGTTATGGCTGAAAATTATAGGCCGTGAATAAAGTTTTTATCGAGTGCCCCGGGGGCTTACATCTTTATTGAAGGGTAACAATTCTTTATAAGTTTATATCAATCCAAATTTCTAGGAATATAATCGACTATGATGTTTTAAATGTATGACAGTAAATTATTAAATATATCGGAAACACACTAGGAATATGCTAAGAGTGCTTTAGGAATATGATCTATGTACTAGGCAATATAAATTGATAGTGGTTGATAACCAACTAAAAGAGCTCTTAACATCTAGATATAAAAATAATAAATATGAAAACACCACAAAGGTGTAGACGTTAAAGTATACTTTTTAATAGAATTTTAGATTAAGCTATAAAAAAACAAGTATTAATAAGATGTCTAATTAGATTTTAAATAAAATTGAAGGTCACGCAAATCCTTAGCAGCAAAGGACAAATTTTAGTTACTAAAAGAGTCTAAAAAGAGTCTAGGATTTTCTTCTTCGCTTTAATCCTTTGAGAATTAAGGGGCTTGTAGTTGTAGTTTTATCCCCTTAGTGCCCTCATGGACACTGTCTAGCCTGTCGCCTGCCAATGGTCGTAAATAGTGAGTGTGTGCACGTGCTTTAATTTGGTCAGGTAATGTAAAATTTTAATGGAAATATGAAAATACTCAGAAGAAAGCTTTGTGATGGTAAAAAGGAAATTGTTAAGCTAAAAGACAGGGAAGGTAATATAACAACAAAAAGAGAGAGAATAGTAGAGATAGCAAAAAGCTTCTATGAAGAATTATACAAAAGCCAGTTAACAGAAGAAGACGCAACACAAATTAGAGAACGCAGAGTAATGAACCAAGGATCCGAACTTCTGCCTACCATAACGATAGAAGAGGTGAAACGAACTCTAAAGGAAATGAAAAACAACAAGGCTCCTGGAGATGACCAAATAGTAATAGAGGCTGTTAAAGTAGAAGGCAAGAAACTGCTGGAAGTAGTAACTGAACTATTCAACTTATGTCTAAACCAAGGTATTGTCTCTACAAAATGGAACAATGCAATTACTATCCTGATACACAAAAAAGGAGATATATCAGACCTAGAGAATTATAGACCGATAAGTCTGTTGTCACATCTCTACAAATGGTTTACCAAGATCATCACAAAACGTTTAGAACGAACATTAGATTTCTATCAGTCTAAGGAGCAAGCGGGTTTAGGAAAGGTTATGGAACAAATGGCCACCTACAAGCACTTAAAATACTAATTGAAAAATGTGTTGAATATAATAAACCACTCACGTTGATTTTCATAGACTTCAAGAAAGCTTTTGATACCGTGGAATTACCGGCAGTATTAGGAGCATTAGAACAAAGTCGAGTAGACTATAGATATACAAATTTGTTAAAACATATATACAACAACG
The DNA here is from genome assembly GCA_918026665.1 of Diabrotica balteata. Classification (NCBI taxonomy): domain Eukaryota; kingdom Metazoa; phylum Arthropoda; class Insecta; order Coleoptera; family Chrysomelidae; genus Diabrotica; species Diabrotica balteata. The sequence goes on along the minus strand of OU898276.1, from coordinate 197,886,393 downwards.
CAACAGCATCTGTTAAACTCCATGAATTTACCGATAAATATAGAATTATGCGAGGAATTAGACAGGACGACACTATCTTCCCCCAACTATTCACTGCAGCTCTGGAATATGCCTTTAAAAAACTAGATTGGGCTAAAAGGGGAATAAATATTGATGGTAAATACTAAACCACTTGCGCTTTGCAGATGATATTGTCATTATAGCCGAGAGTTTAAATGAAGCTCACAAAATGATGGAAGAACTAAAACAAGCAATAGAACAAATAGGCCTGAACATAAACTTTAAAAAAACAAAATACATGACCAATTTAGTTCCAAGTGATGTTATGAGGGTAGATGGGAACGAAGTACATCAGGTCTTTAGCTATATCTATTTAGGGCATAAAATTAGAATAGGAAAAGACAATCAAACTTGTGAGATCCAGCGTCGCATAGGCTTGGGATGGGCAGCATTTGGCAAGATGCGAGATATTCTAAAAGGAACGCTACCGATTTGCTTGAAGAAAAAGGTTTACAACCAATGCATACTGCCAGTAATAACATATGGTTCCGAAACAATAATTTAACCAAACATTCTGCAAATAAATTGAGAGTAACCCAAAGAAAAATGGAAAGAGCAATGTTGGGAATAACTAGAAGAGATATGGTACCAAATAGGATAGTGAGAGAGAGGACTAAAGTGACAGATGTCATAGAAAAAATTGCACAAGCCAAATGGAGATGGGCTGGACATATAGCACGTTTAAATGATAATAGGTGGACCAAAAGACTCATAGAATGGAGACCTAGAGAAGACAAAAGACACCGAGGCAGACCACCAAAAAGATGGATGGACGACTTGAGAAAAACAGTCGGAAATTGGATACAGAAGGCGCAAGATAGAGAACAGGGAAGAACATGGAGGAGACCTATATCCAACAGTGGATGCAAGAGGTTGAGGAATGATGATTATGATGAATGTAAAATTTTATTTTCTTAAAATTCTGGTTATCGTTGTTGCTTTATACGGAACTGAAACTTTTTTGTTGATTGTTTTTCTAACTTTAGCTATATTTTAATGTTGCTTAACGATTTTACAATTAGGAACTTATTTTATAGCTGTCTTAATACATATACAAAAGTCTGCTACGGGGTTTAGTTGTACCAAAGCCTTGAGGCTTGTTGTAACATTTTACAACTTGACTTTAAATGTCGAGAATGTTTTTCGACGTCAAAAGAAGTGATGTTAAAGTTGAATTCGAAAATGGCTAGTATCCTACTTGTGTGCTGACAACTATTACTCTAGTTTACCTTTAGCCAAATCATTCTTTAAAAACCAAATAGCTTGGTGTGGAACCCTGAGGTCCAACTGAAGAGGTATTCCCAAAACAATACCTTAAAATATTTATAAATGGAAAATTTGGCGTACTCAGAACAACCCCTTACGTATTATAAAATGGATGGACAAATGGCCAGTTCTGATGTCCAACCCATACAATACAACCCATACAAATACTTTAGAAAGAACAGGAAAGCGAAACTGTCAACGTAAGCTTGCATTGAATCCAAAAGGAATTGATTACAATCAAGAAAAAAAAGGAGTACTTAGACTTTAGTGATCAGATGCGTTCTTATCATTCCGTTTTAAGAAAAAGTTTAAACTACAGTAAACTACAGTACAGTAAACTAGCCTTCGAATTTTTGCTTGGAGCAGCTATTGTAAATGTCTGGATTGTTTATAACAGAATAAGGTGTTCCACACAATTATTTATAATGGAATTTAGAAGAGGATTGGCACGGGAGTTACTTATTACTTCAGTTGTACACGAGGAACCACTACTCCAAGGGAGTTCTACATACTTTTGTTAAACCGTCAGGACCTGGTAAGAAACGGAAAACACAATGTTAAGGATGCTATCATAAATTAGGAGAAAAACATTCAAGCAAACAGTCAAGCAGTAATATGGTGACAAAAGTTATTACAATTGCAAAGTTATTGCAATAAGTTTTTTTGACAAGCAGAGATCTATCTCTTATGCTTTAATAGCATTCATAAAAAATAATTTATTTTTCTGAAACTTAATTTTTTTTGTTTAATACTAAGAACATATTATTTAGTTTACACATTTTTTTTTCTGTTTTGAAATATCATTTATACTAATAAAATATTAAAAAGTATTCTGTCATTTGATCTTTTAATAAGGGAGAGCGCCCACCAAACTGTCATGGTATGTGGCAAGTAGCAAGTAGCGCGCGTCTAGCTTGTTACTTAAAATATAACCAATGAAAACGAATGATTCAGTGCACACCAAAATAACTAACGTAATTCATTCTAATCATTCGTTTCCATTGGTTACATTTTAAGTAACATACTAGACGCGTGCTACTTGCTACTTGCCACTTGCAGTTTGGTGGACGCTCTTCCTAAACTCTGTAAAAAATATACTCTGTCTTGACACTAAAACAGTCTTAAGGGGAAACCTGATCAAAAAACGGATAACAATATTAAGTTTTTAAATGTTTTTACTTTTAATAATTGATCTTAAAACTCGTATAATTTATATTATAGAACTGTAAAAATATAAAAACTAATTCGATATTGACTATGGTCAGTACCGGTCCCCGACAGTCGGTAAGGCATCGTGTTCGCGCCAAGAAACCGGTCTCGGGGGACCGGTAATGCACAGTTCTGTGGTTAGCATATTTTCTAAACGCAGTTAACCTGTTAAAAAAGTTGTTTTAGGTTTTTCATGAAAAACTTCCCGTTTCCAATAGCATGTGTAAGGATTTTTGTATTCGATGAAAGTTGTTCGCGAAAAATCGTTTAAAAGCATTCTTTTTTGGACGTGTATAACTAAAAAAATATTTGAGAAGAGACTTTTTAAGAAAACTTTAAGGAGCATGTTTTTTTCTTAAAATTTACCATTCTAGCGATTACCACGGTTTTTTCTTGGTACATTTTTTCCACCCCTACTGTTAAAATTTCAAGCAAGTCGATGCATATAAAAAGAATTCTGAGCAGACAACAGTTATATCCTGGACTGTAAACGCTCTTTGTACCTCTGATTTCATATTTATAAAATTTCAGATGTAATTGCTGTATTTGTAGACGTATAGATGTCGGTTAAAAATATTTTCGATTGTATTTTATTATATAAAGATGGAAAAGAAAGGTGCATAGGATGGGTATAGAACTTAGCAATAAATGTATATATACGCTCCAGTTTGCTGATGACCAGGTAGTACTAGCGACCGACAGGGAAGACATGCAGTACATGCTTAGAAAACTGATAGACAAATATAACGACTGGGGAATGAATGTCAATACAACAAAAACCAAATATCTTTGTATTGGAAACGAGTCAGATAACATAGACCTCGAAAACGGACAACATATTTACTGCTGTCAGAGGTATGACTACTTGGGTGTTGCCTTTGACAATACAGGAACTGATACACGGGAAATAGAAAAACGAATCACTCAAGCAAAGAAAGTCTTAGGATGTCTCAATGGTATACTGTGGAGTAAAGAGATAACGAAAGGAAGAAAATTTAATATATATGAGACCATGATTAAAACTACTCTTCTTTATGGCGCTGAAACATGGAGAATTAGTGAAAAGAACAAAAAGCGAATAGAAGCAGTAGAGATGGATGCAATGAGAAGATCTTTAGGTATTTCCAGACGAGACCGAATCAGAAATGATGTAATAAAACAACGTATAGGAATAGAAGGAAATATAACCAAGATATAGAGAAGAAACAATTAAGGTGGTATGGGCATGTTTTTAACGGATGCCAGCAACAAGACTCCCCAAAAAAGTAGTTGAATGGCAACCGATAGGTCGACGGAAAAGAGGAAGACCCAGATTAGAATGGCAACACGGCGTAAACAAGTCCATGAGCGAAAGAAATTTTACTACAAACAACTGCGAACATAGGAAGAGATGGTGTTTAGGTATCGAAAAACGTCGAAAGACGTTCTAAACCGATGTATATATATATATATATATATATATATATATATATATATATACATAGCAAAAAATACGACCGTTGATTAAATTTAAAAAATATTCAATAGTTGAATATCAGAGGTTGTATCGGTCAATAATAGGCAAATGAAAGTCGTCAACTACTTCATTGATTTAATCGAATACGTTTCGCTTTTTAGTTTTCAAAAGCATCATCAGTTCACTACAAATAAAAATAAAACGATGTAAAATATAAGTAAATAACCAAAAGGGTTCATACTTACAAAAACAATTTGTAGGTTTTGTAAAAGATGTTAAAAACACTCTACGATAACTTAACATTAAAAAATTTAAAAACTAAACGATAGAATCGAAACAAAAAACACACAGGAAAAAACTGAAACAGCACTATTGTTTATTTAATTTTTACCGATGGCTTCATCTCAATGTGGGTGTAAGCTCTTTCGACGACCCAACACAATAATCTCTTGGAATGTTTTCTATCGGTTTTAGGCTGTCATATTTGCACATGTGGCATGTGTCGTCCATACGTTTCTTCGGAAAGCAGTGAGGTACAATTATTAAAAAAGTTAGTAAGCAGAACGGGGACAGCCCTATTTTTCAAAAAGGAATATTTTTTCTACAAAAAAAAATATTTTGAAAATAGGGAAAGAAGAAGGGGAATGAAGTTACTATCTTGTAAGTGTTTATTTTTTAATTATTATTTGTTGTGTATGATGAGAGAGTGATATATCTGGCTCAAGTTGTCAATGTCGGTTCTTTTATTTAGGGATGATGGATGTTTAAGAATTTGACACATTTCAAGGATAGAACGCTTATGATAATTTTTTTGTTTGCACAGTATTTTGGTATTAGTGAAGTCGATACTGTGTTTGGTTGAAATGGCATGTTGTGCAAGGGCACAGGATGGTTTTGAAATCCTAATGTCGCTTTTATGGGACGTTAGTCGACCTTGAAGAGAACGGCTGGTCTGGCCAATGTAGCAGGAGTTGCACTCCGCACAGGGTACATTATAGACGACGTTAGTTTGTTCTAGAGGGGCCAATGGAGTTTTTGTCTTAGAAAATAACTTTCCTACGGTTCTGGTGTTTTTTAAAGCTATTTTGACAGGTAAGTTTTGGAAAAGTTTGATTAGCTTGTTCGTGATTTGTGGGAAGTACGGGAGCGAAGCATATTTTATGGTTTGTTCAGGAGTGAGAGGGGACTCATTCATTTGTATTCTGTTAGAGATGGACGCTAATGTTAGCCCGTTGGGTGTTTCAGTGATGGACTGCCCATAGCTTTTGGAATATAGAAATTTATTGATAATGGATGCCGGATAGGAGTTATCTATTAGAATAGACTTCAGTAGATTGAGAGATTCTTCTTTGTAAAGCGGATGTGTCAACATGTGTACTCTAAGGCTGAGGGCTTGTACCAGGTTAAGTTTATATCTGATTGGATGTGTCGAATGGTAGTTTAAGAAACGGTTGCTAGCCATTTCTTTTCTGTACCAGGTAGTGACTAATCTGTTATCTGGAGTGCGAATAATTCGCATATCTAAAAACGGGATACTGTTCTCAACCTCCAATTCACATGTAAATTGTAGGTGAGGATCAAAGCAGTTAAAAACTGATAAAGTGTCGTCCGTCTTGTTCGACGGAGTTGCTAAAATCAGATCGTCGACATACCGTTTTACAAAGGGAACCTGGAAATCTAACTTCTTGATACTATCATTAATAAGATCGTCTAGAACAAAGTTGACTAGAATAGGAGAAATCGTGGATCCCATAGGAGTTCCAAAAATTTGGCGATAAAATTTGTCATTAAAAATTAAATAGTTGGTGTCAAAAATCAATTTTAATAATTCGGAAAAAGTTTCCCAAGGTATCGGACTGTGGGGTTGGATTTGATTCCAATGGTTACGGAGAGAAGTTAATACACTGGAAAGTGGAAGATTTGTGAACAAGGATACTACATCAAAACTTACTAAGACAAAGCCTCTGGGTAGTTGATAATTATTAATAAATTCACTGAACTGGAAAGAATCTGTTATGTTGAAGTCATTATTATAATTGTATGCTTGTGAAAGAATGTTCGTTAGAAATTGAGCTATATTAGTGTTTGGAGCATTTATTGAAGATAATATGGGTCGCATACTTAGTTGTGGTTTGTGAATTTTGGGGAGACAGTAAAATCTAGGAGCATAACCATTGTAATTATGGAGGGATTTGGCTAGTTTATCGTCAATAATTTTTTTGTTTTTTAGTTCAGTGATATATCGGTTGATTTTGTTGGTGTAAGTAGAATCCCACTTCTACTTAACTTAAAATACATATTTTGTCTTATACAGGATGTTTGAAAATTTATATGCCCGTGTCTTTATGAAATATCAATAATTTTAATTTTTATTTAAGTAATAAAATTTGTATATCGGTTTTTTATTGCTTATGGACATTCAAAAGCACAACAATATATATATATATATATATATATATTATATATATATATATATATATATATATATATTATATATATATATATATATATATATATATATATGAAATTTTATGTGAAAATTTTTCTTTCTCCTGTCTATATTTTTCATAATTTCATTAACATTACTTTCTGCACATTTCCAAATCATTTTAGCATTTTCTAATGTAGCAGTTAATAAATGGATTTGTTTGTCACGCGTTTTGACCTTCTGATTAGTTTTAAATTTAAGAAATATTGACAGATCTGTTAGTACAACTATAATATAGACGTATGTTGTGTTTATAAACGAATATTTAACAACATATCGAACTAAAACCAGTCAATCGTCCTTCACTCAACATCCAGCCTGATCATATTTCGAGCATCTCGGGCATATTTGTCTCTCATCCATTGAAACCTATATCCGTTACAGTTTACAATAATGTCAACGAATCCTCTAGAGACTGTCAAGAACTTGTGCACTTTGGACAAATCTGTGCTTTGAGGCGCTTAGTCGTTTGTCCCGAGGTATGCAGCTATCATACGATCGTGCCGAATAGGAGCTTGTTAAGATTTAGGATGGTTTAGTGTACAAGGATTAAACAAATTGATTGTTTGATGAATAATTGAGTGAGAACGAGTTAATAGAATACAATATGTAACTATTTTAAATACCAGATTTTTGGTCTGTTTTCATATTTTTAAACTTTATTCAAACAAATAGATGCACAAATAGATATAGAATAAATAAAAAAGATTGAATTGATATTAGTTTTCAAAAATATAAAACAACTTTCGATATAACGTTACCCAAATAATCGAAAGCAGAGAGAAGCGACACTCCTTTGATCTTCCGTGGGCAAGCCGCCATTGAGTGAGAATGACAGGAAAGCAACCAGCTAACTAATAGTAAATGGGCATATCACACAATTTAAATTCTTAAATAAAATTGAGCATTTATGTTGATTTTCAATAAATATGAAATATTGCACTGAAAAAATAATTACATGCAGGGCCGGCTTTTGTTGACATTCTAAATGGTGTAATTATTTTTAATTTACAGAGGATTGCAAAACTATAAAGCTTGCTTGGTACTCCGGAACCTTTAACTTCTTGTAGTAGAAATGTATATTTGGAGCATTTACCTTTAAATAATTGGTCAAATCTTCCGTTGTCTGTTGTGGAATTATATTATGGTGTAAATAAATAATGATTGATTGGAGTAAGATATATGCCTGTCTACTCTTAATATTGGCTATGAGCATATGTGCTTGGTTGTAAATATAGTAATTGTCATCCAGTTCTAGTCTGTTAAAATGTAACTGTTTATCGTATTATATTGAAATTTGGAAGGTACTGCGTCATGCACCAATGTTTTTCTTTTATTTTTTTTTTTGACAATAAGATTATCTTCAAAATGTAGTTCACAAATCCTACAACTATTATAAAGTATATCACATGTAGTAAGCTTCTATCCACATTTTGGCACTACAAATTTTTAACAGAACAAATTTTAAACAAATAAATTTTTGTATTACTTCATTACTTACAACTATAAGAGTATTAGTATATTCTAAGTATATTGTAAGTAATGAAGTATTTAACTTTTGTCAATATCTCATCTTAATAAATTTACAGTTTTCTCCTAATTAAGTCACAAAATTGCCACTAAATATTGAGATATACAACAAATAAAGTTTTAATATTTTTTATTTGTAATTCCCATTTAAATATTTATTCCCTAAATATGTTGTGTACTCCGATCCATATATTTGATCTTTGTTATTTATATTTAACGAATTAAACATTGACAGACAATTTTTGTATATAGCAAAAAGTAGATGAGTATTTAGTTTTTTTTATAATTTAATGTAAGTTTGTTTATTTGCAACCATGTTTTTATTTTGAAGTCTTGTTCTGTTGTAATTTTAAGATTTTCCCAATTATCGGTCTAATTATGTTTCCAACAATTTTTAGTTTGAGCATTTTAGGAATTTCTTTGTTTCATTTAAATCAAATATTCTCGTGTATAAAACTCTCTATATATTTTTATTTCCTAAAAATACTATATTCGTATTGTTGTCTGCGAACGCTTTCACATCAGTAGGCCAACATCTGTTGATTTTTTGACCTGAGCCTTCGGAGATAATAAATTTAATGATTTTATTTTGAACTATCCCTTGGCAGACCAAAGTTTATTTTTTTATTGCTCTACTTAACGAGAGCTCGGACGGACACGTCGGCGTCGGCTTACTGATCGAAAGTCAAATTAATACTATTATGTAATAACTAATAATAATTACAAAGCAATAGTAATTACCTGATTATTATTCTTAGGAAATCTAAATAAACTTATTCCTTTTCCTGTCACAGATGAACATCCGCGAAACGCACAACAATAACCAGAAGACATTTTAAATACTTATAAATTAAACTTTTAACTATAAACTTATATATTTAAACTTATATATTTTAACTATAACTATAAAACTTTAACTACTAAGTAAATTAGATAAATGGTTAAATGCACTTGTATAGTCGAGTATTTACCACAGGTGCCTACGGACTATCGTAAACAACCAGAGTTGAAGAAAACGAACGTGTTGTTGACAGTAAAGCAACCAGGTTTGGGCATGCGTATACAGAAACGATACACGGATTTCGGGGCTCGTGTCGCTTCTCTGTGTTCGTAGTTCTCTGTCGAAAGTACAATATCATTCCGAAGCCGGGCGAGAATAAGAAAGGAAAATAGACTATACATACCATCCTGTAATAAATAGAGATAAAAAGTTAAATGGGTTAAAAATGAAAATAAAAATATACTATTTCTTTGTAGTATCATAAAAATTTTCCAGGTGTGGTGTAAGTTTTGTTAACTTTTCAGGTGCTCCGGTGTATATTTCGTCAAAATCACATTGCCTCTGACATGCCATTGACAGTTTTTATGCCTCTTTTTTTATTGTAGGGTTAATCTAATTCCACTGAATAAATTCTTTTTGAATCCTAACTAGGAAAAAGTATACAACATGTAGTATTGACTAAATGTTGAAATGCTTATTTAAGGGAAATAATCACCACGAAGGCGCAAACTTTTCATATGTCTTTCCTTGTCTATGCTCGATTCGTTTACTTCCTCCAGTGGCAGCTATCTGTATTCGTAAAGAGGCCGAACTTATCACCGACACCGTATCGGCCAAACTCATCGGTATTATTGCTACAATACTGGGAGACGTGAGTGGTCTCTTTATTCCCTTCTCATCGCACTTTACCATGACGAACGTGACTTGCACAATTGAATTACGCATCTGTGTATCACAAAGAGACGAATATTAAAAATTTCGTAGTAGCTTATTTCAGGCACACGCCAAGAGCAATGAAACCGAGTTTACCCTTTCTATATTGATGTTATCTATCGTGATGTAAATCTTGTAGCATTGATTTTAGTTCATAGATATATGTGCTTATTAGTACTGTGTCGTCTGCGAAACGCAAATGGTTAAAATATACTCCAACTATTTTTAATCCCTTTTCGGCCCAATTTAGTTTCTTGAAGACATTTTCTAATACCAAAGTAAATAACTTGGGTGAGATGGTGTCGTCCTGTCTCACACCTTTGCCAAGGTCTATTTTCATAGTTTCCAGATCATCATCTATTTTTACGAGAAAATTAACATCATCGTATATATTCTTAAGAAGGGCAGCAAATCTTGACTCTACTTTCTTCTTCTTGCAGGCCGCCTCCTATCGGAGGTTGGCTACCATCACAGCAATCCTTACTTTATTGGCTGCAGTTCTGAACAACTGTATTGAACTGCACCCATACCACTCCCTTAAATTTCGCAACCAGGAAATCCTCCTACGTCCGACATTTATCTTTCCCGAGATTTGTGCTTGGATTATGAGTCTAAGCAGAGAGTACTTTTCTCCTCTCATTATGTGGCCCAGATATTACAGTTTTTTCGTTTGTATGGTTTTTATAACTTCGCATTCCTTCCCCATCTTCAGCAGAACATCTTGATTTGTTACTCTTGTCCATGATATTTTCCACATTCTCCTCTATCACCACATCTCGAATGCCTCAATGTTTTTAATGTTTATCGTTTTCAGTGTCCAGGCTTTCATGCCGTACAGCAGAACGGAGAAAATATAGCACCTTAACATTCTCGTTCTTAAGTTTATATTTATGTCCCGGCTGCACAAGAACTTTTTCATTTTGACAAACGATTGTCTAGCTATCTCTATTCGCCTCTTGATTTCTCTTGTCTGGTCATTAGTATCAGTGAAGCAAACCCCTATATATTTGTAGGACGTTACTCTTTCAACTGGCTGATTATTTATGGTTAAATTCACATTGGTGTATAGCTTCTTTGTTACAATCATGAATTTAGTCTTTTTGATGTTCAGTTTTAGAGTGGTATGAGTGTTTATGTTTTCCATCAAAAACTGTAAATTTGCTAGGTTATCTGTTACTATTAGCGTGTCATCAGCGTATCGTATATTGTTAATTAACTCTCCGTTAATGTTCATACCAATATTTTGCTCTAGGAGTGCTTCCTGATTTGGCGTTGTCCAATGCTATTAATAAAGTCCATTTCTCGATACTGTCGAATGCTTTATGATAATAAACAAATGCCAGATATAGTAGTATGTTGTACTTTATTGTCCGGATTGTTTGCAAGTGATCGATATTGCTAAAACCCTTACAAAAGGCTGCTGGCTCCACTGGTTGGTATTCATCTAGCTTACCTATCTATTTGTTATTATTCGGGTTAGTAGTTTGTAAAGTTGTGACAATAAGCTTAAATAAAATTAAAAATGTTAGCAATACTTTAAAAACCACTAAAAAGGCATACTTATTTTAAACCCTATAGATAATTTGATTTGTTTTGTTACAAAATCTTTAAACCTTTCTAAAAACCAAATTTCCTTTACAACGAAATACTAATTCCTTTGTTCCAATTTTCAGGCATGTCGCTTTTTTGAATTGTAACAATCAATTAACTTTACTGACATTCATTAAAAGTCCCGAAGATGCTAATCTATATAAAAAAAATCTTTCACAAACAAAAACCCCCTAAGCCTTTATTTGAAAGACGTAATTAGGGAGAGGTGACAAGAAAATCCCACTTCACAGTAAAAAGATAGGGATAGTCTTATTGGGGAACCGAAAACAATGGATTGTTAATAAAAGGGACTGTATTAAATTGAGTAAATGGGAAGAAAATGGAGGAGTGGTTGGGACTATATTGTTTTTTATTAAAAACATACAAGGTGAATGAAAAATAGTTATATTGAGAAACTAAAATTAATTTAAAATTGTCTTTCATTATAACGTGTTTTATTGTTAATTTTGTCATAAATCCGTTACACGTAATACCAGTTTACGTTGTCATTTTGTTAAAGTGTAAACTTATACATTTAATCATAATAAACCACTATTTTAGTTGAAAATACGTTTTTATAATAATAATGGTTTTTGTAAATTTTTGTTTATAATGAAACTTGTAACATTGAAAAAGCAATTCTGCTTGTTCAATGGCGGATTAATAGCATGGAAGTTTTTCTCTCCATCTTTTGCGCGGTCTTCCGATACTTTTTCTGCCAATTGGTGACTTATCTCTTGTTGTTTTGACGACAAGGGTCTCCTCCATTCCGTTCCCTCACTTACATTTACATTTCGGGCCTCTTGCAGACGGTTTCTTGCAGCAATTGCAGCGGAATGGTAATTTCTTAAAAGTTCCATCTCAATACAACGATCCTCTCTTTGCAAGGTAACTATTCTATGACCACAACCAGGTCTCTATAAACTATATATATTTATAACGTCTTACGACGTTGTCCGACTCCCAAACGCCACTGTATTCTGTCTTGAGTTAGGTCTTCGTCCAGATTTCGAGCGCTAATCGCTTTCCTAACTCCCAGGTTCCAGCTCTGTGGTGGTCTTCCTCGTTTCCTTTTCTCTGGGGGTTGCCACATCATCGTTTTTTAGGCAATCTAATTCGTCCCCCATCCGGCTCACATGCCCATACCATATAAGCTGTTTTCTCTCAATATCCTCAACTATAGTGCCCTCTATACCTATTTGTTGTTTTATACCTATTTGTTGTTTGATGCCTTCTGATGGCATCTATTTACGTGGCTTCGACCTTTTTCGTATATTTTTTGGTTATTTTCCATGTCTCAGCTCCATAAAGTAGGCTAGTTTTAACCATTGTCTCATAGATGTTCCATTTTCTTTTCTTTGATATTTCTTTACTCCATAGAACTCCGTTCAAACACAATACAATTCGATGTTCTATTTCTCGTTCGTCTTTTCCACTACGGTCGAAGATGACGCCCAGGTATTTATATTCGTCACATGGATTTATTTTTTGATTGTCATCGATATCGAGTTGTTCTGCTTCGTCTCCAATTGAGAGGTATTTTGTCTTTTCTAAATTGATATTTAATCCCCATTTCTGGTATTCTTCAATTAGTTTTCTAAGCATGTATTCCATGTCGTCTTTGTCATTTGGGATCACCACCTGATCATCTGCAAGTTGTAAAGTATATATGTAATCCTGATCGTTCAATTGTATACCCATTCCTTTGACTTTCCTTTTCCATTGTTTATTTTGAGATATAAATCTTAAATAGAGTCGCAGAGATACAACATCCTTGTCTGAGACCCTTAGTAACTGCAAATTTTTCAGCTAAGAGGTTTCCGAATTTCATTTGGGAGTTTGAACCATAATATAGATCTTTGAGAGCACTAACCAATGTTTGATGTATGTTTGATGTACCCAGGACTTCCCATAATTTATTTAGCGGGACTGTTTCATATGCCTTCTCAAGATCTACAAAAGTCATATACTCTATAAAATAATAGAATAACTAAAGTTTTGGATACATAAACTTGAGCTTTTTCGTCTTGTAGCAATGCAATAATTCGAGCACCACTACTATAGATTACACCATATCTTATTTATTCGCTTAGTCAAAATCCCCGTTTAAAAAGCTAAATTAGTGTTTAATTAAATGTTTTCACTAAGAAGATCAATAGCGACTAAAGAAAACAACAAAATATACGTCAAAACTGTCAAAAACAAGCATACATGATCGCAATAAATATTTAAATTAAGACAATTGAGAAAAACTTCCAATGAATTTTTATTTTCGGAAATTTATAGGTTGGTCACTTTTTTCCAATCAGTGTAGGTTTGTCTGAAGGAAATATACTGAACCCTCTATAATTTCAGCCCATCTTCAGGTTTTCGGTAAAAGAGTATAATCACTAATAGTACAAACATTAACAGTACCAAGAAAATTATTTGTATAAAGTAATTATCTACTTATCAACAGATTGGGAAAACAGAGGAATATGTATTAACGGAAAATACCTAAATCACCTTAGATATGCGGATGATATACTCCTGATCTCCTCGGAACGACAAGAACTGGAATTAATGCTGAATGAACTTCATGAAAAATCACTGCAAAAAGGCCTAAAAATTAACTTCAACAAAACAAAAGTAATGACAAACACGGAAGACCAAGAGGCAATAAAAATACAAACAGAAAAAATAGAACAGGTAAATGAGTATATCTATCTAGAACAAGCAATCAGAGCTAACAGAAAAAATTTAACAGCGAACAGCCGAAATATCGAGACGACTAAGAATGGGATGGGCAGCGTTCGGCAAACACCAATTTACACAGACCAATTTGGATAGGATAAGGAAGGCACAAAGAGCGATGGAGAGACAAATGTTGGGTATATCACTTAAAGATAGAAAACATACCCATTGGATCAGAACCAGAACAAAGACAGTAGACGCGATAGAACAAGCAGCAAAACTAAAATGGAAATGAGCTGGACACAATGAACGTCTTCAAGACGGACGATAGAACAAGTGGCGTCCATACAATGCAAAGAGATCAAGAGGCAGACCACAGATGAGGTAAATAAATGACATCAGGAAACAAGGAGGTCCCACATGGCAGAGGACAGCTCAAGATAGGGAAAGATGGAGAGAACTGGGGGAGACCTATATCCAACAATGGAAGGATAGAGAATAGGTTAACAAAAATTATCTAATTATAGTTTATTCGTCTTCCGGGTTTGGACCGTGTCATTTGTGAGTGACCCAAAAGTGGGTTCATGAGATGAACCCACTTTTGGGTCACTCACAAATGACACGGTCCAAACCCGGAAGACGAATAAACTATAATTCTGACTCTGGCCGTGGAAGCCTACGATTTCAAAAATTATCTACTTTAAACCAATATTTTTGTGCTGTTATCTTCAAATTCTCAACTGGAACACTTTATATTTTAATAGTTTTAAATGTTTAATATCCTAGAGAGCTATAAAGGATATTCATTATTACTTGTTTGATGTAAACAAGTTAAATGGACGTATATTTAAGGTTTTATATTGTAATGCAAGTACCCAAATAACGATAATAATTTAATAACTACCATACGATCTCCAGCATTACTCTTAACGAGTCATAAAAGAGCTTTTTGACATTATTGAGGGACTTAAATGCACTGAAAAGGAACTAAATTGCTGCCCTAATTGCTAAATTTAAGTACGTAATTGCATACTATAGTTTTTGCATAAGTTTCATATAATGATAAAGTAATTAAATGATAACTTATAAAATCTATCAAGAAACTAAGGAAAACTGAAGAAATATCACTTTAACCTAGAACACTAACCTTAATTTACACCCTCGTAGACACTAACCATTCGTAATATTTACGATTTTTTTCCAATTCCAAAAAAGTAAAACAAAAAATTTAGATGAAGTTTTAATTAATTTTTTTAATGAACAAAGGAACATTTTTATACCTAAAATATGCAAAAAAAAATTCAAAATTTATTTATCTACATCACAGGTCACGCAACAACGAGCACGGTGCTCAAAATGCTCGTTTGCAATGATTTCAATGAAGTAACGTCATTCTTCTTTTTTTATGAGACAGATGTAGCATATAGTACGTTTGTTAGCAGGTTGATTGAGATCAGCAACTTTCAAAGAAACTTAAATGAAATCGCTAATCAGAAGCTTCACCAAGCGTTGCAAAGTCGGCATCACAAGTGCTTTTCAAATCATATTCTTGTGAGCTGTTGATGTAGATTTAACATAAAAGCCTTTCTCGTAATTGGTTCCTGATTATACATAATACAAGAGTTTAAACAGGCCATGTTGATCATACGATAGAATATACAAAGCGGCCATCTTCGAGTTTTTCGGGAGCAGCTTTGGTCGCCAGACATTTGGTCGAAAATGTCCACACCACCGTTTGTTTAATTATAGTGCAAAACTATTTCTGGTAGTTCGATAAACAACTGAATCTTCATGCATTGTTTACAATACAAGAACGGTTTTGTTATTTATAGATTTATAGGACACCAAAGTCTTCTTTTGGTCAAAGTAAAATCTTGACTTTTCGATTTATGTGTTTTTAAGATTAATCATTTTAGAGGATATCTTAAAAAGGCTTCAAATGAGTATACATAAGGTTTACTAAACTAAACTAATTATACATTGTAAAGTTTCTTTATTTTCCGTAAATAATTTCAGTCAACTTTTTAACAGTCCATTTCAGTCCATTTGTGTGCGTATGATTGCCGAGGTAAGGGTCTGCGTTCAACATGTACTTGGTACCCACGTCGCAAGTGATCACAATTTTAATTCCGTACTTGTCCGGCTTATCCATAATATACCTTGAATATACATCCTAATAGGGCACCGGTCCCTAAAAGCTACTAACTGCTCGTTATATAGTAATATTTAATTGTAACTCTTTACAATTAAAAATAAATGCCTCTCATATTTTGCGATTGAGAACAAACCTGTCTATATTTTTTCTTTCGGTTCTTGTGGTTTTATTATCGAATCTAAGGTTATATAGAAGAAAATCACATTTTTCGTAGCTCATTGTTGGTTTATAAACGGAGCCTTACATTTTGGAATCAAACATCTCTCTACCACAGAATAAAAAACAATCAGAATGCCCACTTTCCATAGAACATTAAGTACGCACATCTCGTTCGAGCAGACGTTGCGCCATGTTTTAAATGGAACCAGTGTTATTTAATGAAAATATATGTCGTGTGCATAGAAAAATTAACCTGGTTTAATTGACTTACTGTGGACAAGGAAGTGAAAAATCAAGTACAAAATTAATACCGACGTGAAATCAAGAATCGATAAAGCAACAATAAGACCAATAATGACATACACTTCAGAGACAAGACCGGATACCTCCAAAACTCAGCAACTACTAGAAACAGCGGAGATGCGTTTACTGAGGAGAATTACAGGAAACACACTGAGGGATCGAATGAGGAGTGAAGAGATCAGAAGAAAATGCAATATACCAGAAATAAATGAGTGGACACTGAACAGAAAAAGGAATGAAACGAACACATAAATAGAATGGAAGTGACCCGATTAGTCAGAATAGCGAGGGACAAATCACCAAAAGGTAGAAGAAGTATCGGGCGACCAAGGATGGAGTGATAACCTCCAATAGAGGCATTAATCGACATTGAACAAGCATTTTGCTTATAAAAAAGAAGAAGAAGAAGAATTTACTTACGACAATCATAGACATACTATACAATTGTTTTAACATTGTTAAATATAATAACATAAATATAAATATAATATAATTAAACATAGATATAAACAATTAACCCCCTCTGTGGCTCAGTGGTAAGAGCGCCTACCTTCAAACTTAAAGGTCGTGAGTCCGAATCCCACCTGGGTGGAAATTTTCGTTTATTAAAAAAAATTAATAAATGAAAATAATTTCTATCCTTGTGTGATCGGTACACAGACCGCAGACGTTCGGATACAATTAGCGTCTCTTAGCAAAGACAATGACGTCGACTTTGCTAAGTATCAAGACAATTACTCTACACACACAAAACACACACACACACACTACATTAATAAACTTATCTTGATTGAGACTGGCTGAATGACAATTGTCCAAGCCAAAACACACACAAAAAAAAATATAAACAATTACATAACCTCACAAATCATATGTCGATAAAGACCCATTATACCAAATGTGATTCTTAATTCGAGTCTGTGTTCTGTGTTTCCTTCTAAAACATTGCGCGCGTGCTGAAACTGCAAAGGCGGCATCTGAGAGTGGGCATTCTGATTGTTTATTATTCTGTGTCTCTATTATGAAAATGGTTATCTTTTTGTGCTTCAGAAAATATAAGTAGTCGAACAACAGCATCTATTTCATCCCTTGTTGTGATAAAATTAGTATGTTTAAAAGCTATTTAAATTTTTAGACTTTAGGCTGATTTGAGTATTGGTGTGCAACAGAATTTTATCGGTAATGAAACACTGAAATACATCGAATGGTGTATTAGCATCTTTTGCCTGTTCAGTTTGCCTTGAACAATATGCAAAATAGTCCTTTTTGTACTACGTTTTCGAAGATTAGATACAGTTGTAACAAAATGTTTTGCCTTCCACATAAAGCATTACTATGTGGGTTGAAATCTTGGGACATAAATTATTGGGGGTGGAGATGAGGCAAGCCAAATAAACGTACGGCACTTATGCGAACAACACTCTGGGTTTATTTGGGGAGCTGGGATCGTGGATAAGAGAATGAAGCAATGGGATTATATAGGGACAACTAAAAGAAAGAAACAAAAAGAGGGTAATTACATGAGTCTCCTGGAAAAATGAACAAAAAGCAACAGGAAGGACCTCTAGCTAATTAAAATATATGCAGATTCGAAGGATCCTCCTGTTGGATGAAGGAAAACAGCTCTTCCTTCCTAAAAAAGCAGCACAAAAGGAGTAAGGAGACTTTTCTAAAAAGGGAGATAAACAAATTGGTTTAGAGTAATAAAATAAATATTTATTGTTATCTCAACATAACAAAAATAGTGATCACTCTTTCTAAACTGACATATTACATAGAGTAAAATTCCACTATTTTCAACAAATTTTACCGGCTTCTGGTAACTACATAACGACGTCTGTCTCAATCGCCCATCTTTTCAAAACTGAAAACTCGAATTCATTTGACCCTCAATATCGGCCAGGGCTATCAATTTTGAGTCTCACACTCTTCATCGCTTCTTACTATTAAACAAACCTAAATTTTTGTTAGACCGCTGTAAAACTATCTTGCAAAACGACCTTAAATCACTTACAGTTTTTAAAACTGTGGAAATAAACACGTGTTATATTCTATGGATTATTAAACTTCGTAAACGAATTCTTTCTTTGGGACATTTGAATGTAAACAAAGACACCATAATTAATATAGAGTATACGAGAAAATTCTTATACTTAAACATTAAATAGTTTAAGGAATTTTCTGCATGCTACACAGTAAACTAGCTATGACCATTTTTGCTTTTAAAACTCGTTGTCAAATTGTAAGTATGCAGTTCAGGTTCGTCCACAATGTTTTTAGTTTCTCGCTCTTCAACTTGTTGAAAATACACTCTGTTACCTTTTTCGTTTTGATGAGGCTAAGTTGTTATTTGCCAAAAAAAGGGCTTGTTGAATGTCGGTTTCGATAGAAGAAATCTAATATTAAACTTGAAATGAATTGCTAGGCATAGAAACAGAAGTAAAGTGGTTATTTGGCTTTCTTTTTTCGTTTTAGGACTGCTACTCTTAAAACCGCTGCTTCCATCACCAGAAAATTCTGGCTCGTTGTGACTCAGAATAAGACCCGATTAAACAATTTTGCACTCTGCCTTCACTTTCTGAATTACTACGAGTTTCATCATTTGATTGTAGGCTTCTTCTTTAAGTTAAATCTTTCTATCGAAGGTTAGAAATTAATCATCATGGCTATGCGGACTATGTTGACTGACTCTCTAAAAAGTTCTGCACTACTGCATTCAAACCGTTCCCTTAAGTTCTTAAGCCAGGATATTCTTCGTCTTCCCACATTTCGCTTTCCTCGGATTTTGCCTTGCATAATAAGTTGTAATATTGCGTATTTTTGCCCTCTCATCATATGTCCTAAGACCTTAAGTTTTCGTCTTATTATTTCGTCCTCATTTCCTATCCTTCTAGTTACTTCCACGTTTTACATTCTTTGAATCCATGATATTCGTAAGATTCTTCTGTAACACCAAAATTCATTTTGGTCACTACATTTTGGAAGCTACCTTTGTAGGCTACCATCATCTAATTCACGCATAAATATTTTTTCGTTCTCCAATTCTAACTCTAATTGGATTAAGGGTGTTTTACCATCAAATTTTCTACCCATTTTTTAAGTAAATTTTCTGTGAATGGAAAAAGAAAATAATATTACAAAGATAAAAAACTTACGTTTACACTTACCTTTCCTAAAAAATAGGAAGTAACTGCAATCTTGCGATTAACGACTGCATAAAGAAAGGTAACTACACTGTGAATGTACTCTACAAACTGATTTACTGAAGCTACTCCAATACCTACGCTTCTACAATTCATGCAATGTTACCAAATCTTAAAAAAAAATAAGTAGTGTTCGTAAATTTTACGAATAGTGAATGTTCTAGGGTTCTGTTCTATCTTTGGATGCTTTCTTATTGGCTTATTTATTTAATACGGAACTTAGATGATCTAAAAAAATTGTTTGTTGGTACAAAATGCACAAATTAATAGTTCAGTTAGATTTTAATTTATACCATTTTCTTATGTCTCGTATAAACCTGTTCGTATTTAGCATAATACATAACTTTCTTTAGTTAGTGAACTTGATTTTGTGCCATTACCTTTTTAACACGCAGAGATACACATACACACATAAACGTACAAATACACACAAAATGATATAAACTTTTGCAAATAAAAATGAAGCAGTATCCAAAACTATAATCGTCATCCTATAAAACCACAAAATTCCGCCAAATTGAAAATTTGATTGTTCCGCTCACTGATTAACCGTATTATCCTTCCCTGTATAAAAAGCCTACCGTGCCTGAACTAGCATGCGAATTGGCAGGTGAAGCTGATTTCATTTTGAGCATTTTAAGCTTAGTTGAACTGACAGAGGACGCTGTGCTTAAATACCGTAAGCGTAATGTTGAACAACGAGCAGTTTAATTGCCGCAGTGCGATACGGGGTATGTCCAATTTTTAGCCCTTGTTACGATGATGATAACTATGCATAGTATATTAATATATTTAGTAAATATTTACAAAATCACACTGTATGAATATTTTAAACAATTCTATGGCCAAAAAATTAAACAAAATTTCAAAGCAGTGAAATTACTAGGAATAACAAATAAATTAAACCAATTGGTAAAAATACCCATTTAAAACAGCAAAATAACTCCAAAAATGCGGAAAACTTGTTTATTCTATACTTTACGATAAACACTACCTTTAATAAACAACATAAAAGTTGTTGAGTTACATTTAAGCTAGTAAAGGGCACGGGCTAGCGACTCTTGTCTGCAAATTACATATAGATCTGTGAAATAGATGTTGCTATTTAGCTGAAATATGTGTAAGCTGCTACACAGGCGCGTACACATCTGGCGAACACTTGTGACCAAAGCCCTCTGACCGAATTCATTCGATCTTTTCGGCGTTCCATGAAAAATTTGGTCTTTTGTCCACATTATAGCGAATGAATTCGTTTTCAGTCATTCGTTTAGTTTCGCGGGTATTTTTGGGGATTTCTGGCACGGCTGTTATGTACATTGTAAACATGACTTCGCTTAAGGATATAATTATTGCAAGTGCGTTTTATATTTTTATTAGTGAGGCCGAAGAAGTGAAAGACCTCCTCAAAAAACGACGAAACGGCGGAAAATAGTTTCAAGTTAATTAAGTAATTAATCAAGTAATCAAGTAATTAATACAAGGGGTAGAAAATTGGGGACTAAAATTAAGGGGGTGGAGATAAAGCAAAATAATCGCTACTTGTGAGAACCGCACTCAGGGTTTGTAAGGAGAGCTGGGGTCGTGGATAAGTAAAAGATAAGGGGGGTGAAATAGGTCAACTACAAAAATATGAAACAAAAGGTCATGAATCTTTTGGAACAAACAAAGCAAAAAGAAACAGGAAACACCTCAAGTAATTAAATATAGGGCGACACTTTGAGGTGCCCAATTATACCTATTACAACCGCTAGTTGTAACTAGGGAAATAATTTTAAAACATCAAAAACATATCTTTTTCAAATAAAACTCAAAAAAGGGTCAGTTCAGAAAAATAAACAAAATGTTAAGAAAACAAAATTTAACATTTATTGGTGTCTTACCACAAACAGTTTCACAAATACAGATGACACAAAAAATAAACTATATAAATAGTTGTAAAATACACAAATACAAAAAAAAACTTACATGTTCATCTGTTTACAAAGAAGCTTGCTACAAAATCTTTTAAAATGGCATAGAGGTTAACCTTCTTTTAAAATAAAATAAACTAAAATAAAAAAAATAATAAAACGTGCTGTCATAAGTTAACAATAAATTAAAAAAAAAACTGAACACACAAATTGACAGCTAAAGTCAAACTGTAAAATTTTATAATTTATTAATTATTATAAATCCTTTAAATTTCAATCAAAGTAATTATTGTTATATAAAATAAAAGCTATTTTACTATAAACACGTAATGTTACCTTTTAGTTCACAAACTTTGCCACTTAACTCTGAAAAACTTATGGGATTGGAGATGCAAGGACGAAATTCTTAAATGAGAACAAAAGGAAACCATTTCCATACTCAAGAACGAAGATCTGACGTAGATGAGGTTGGATCAAGCCGGCAAACGACAACACATCTGGTGGGACATCCTGTATACTGCTTCAAAATTCTACCATGTTCTGGTATACTACACAATTTATTTTCCACTGCTCGACATTTCCACAAAAAGGGGCAAAAAAACAGAAAACTACAAATTCGACGGCGAATATGGATTCATACTGAGCCTACAGCGACCCAAGTAAGAATTGATCCACAGCTGAGCTTACCGCTACCCAAGTAAGAATCTAGATCCATACCTGAGACTACGACGATCCAAGTAAGAATGATGAAATTCTCCTAAGAATTCGTTCACCTAACTTGAAAATAAACAAACGCTGAAATAATATAACACTTTTCACATTTCTATACACATTTCTACGGCGTATAAAAATTATAAGGCGACTTCGAATAAAACCTTAAAATAAATACCGAGGAAGTAACATCTGTAAAATATAAACACACTCTAAAATGGTTTTTATTACTTGGCGACGCTGAAAAGAACGAAATATTATTTGGGTTTCAAACTAAAGGATACGAACGAAAGATACATTAAAAGATTTTTCAAACATATATGAGGGGAGTTCAATATATTACATATACGAGGGGATTTCAATATACACCAAAAAAATAAATGAATTGCAAATGCTACGGTATAGAGAGATAGACTTATTCAATGGTTTAAAAGCTGAAATGAAATACGAGCGTTTTCAAAATTTTTGAAGAAAACAGTCTACTAATTTTAAATGGTTATTAAATAAAATTGGTCAAATATAAATTGCGATAGAAGATACAAAGTGTAAAGTAGCGATACCGCCAACACAAAGATTAATGTTAACCCTACGATATTTAGTTACTGGTGACTCATTTACAAGTTTTATGCACTGTATTCCATAAAACTTCCCACTCTCGATATAAACCAATAAGTTTTACAAAAGAAGAATTAATCCACTTCATTATTGCAAATTAGAAAATCTAAATCAAGTCGCGACGATGTTAGACACCTTCACTTGAAAGCGCACACACTAAACACAACCAAAAGAATTACACAACCAAAAGAAATACAGTGAGCGCATTCTAGCGAAGGTAAACACATGCATTTGCTATTGTTTGATGGGGCGTGCACATTTACCGAAGGCGTTTGGTCGCAAGGCTTCAAAAACATGCGTTCGCTAAATGTGTACACGCCTTAACCCTTCACCACTGACATGCGGTATACTATACCGTGCCGAAAATATATTTTGTTGTAAAACGTGTTTTATAAAAGATTCCTAGAAAACCATCTGTGTACCTTCAAGTGGTGTGTAATTATTCCTGCTCCCAACTGCTGCAGTTTAAGCACAGTATATTGCTTTATAAAGATTTCTTTAGCAATATACTGTGGTTTTAGTATGGGTTTAGTCTTTGAACTACGTTGACGTAAAGTTTTCTTGCGGTATCTAGTACCGCATGTTAGTGTTTACGTTTCTTTAGTTAAAAGCAGTCCAGTGTATTCTTTCGCTATTAGTATGGCAGTGAGTTCATGAAGTTGTTCTAAATTTACTTGCACGTCTGTAAAACCTTCAGATTATGATTTTGAAACTGTTTTAGTTCAGTGGGCTGACGAAATACCTAGCGAATTAGAATATTTTAGTGATAGTGATATTAACGATGTAAGCAAAGAAGTAGGCATTGAAAATCAACACGACACTGAAAGTGAGCAATTGGAAGTTTCTGAAAACGAATATGGTTCAAATACTACCGATAAGTAATATTTGTACGGCAAAAATCGTTTTAAGTGGTCTACTACGGAACCCTCAAAAAATGTAAGACCCCCGTTACACAATTTTAAAACAAAACTACCAGCTCTTCGGTTCAAAGATGTAAAAAACGAGACTTCTTCATTTTTTTTAATCCTCTTATTTCCGAGGATATAAAAAAAGAAATACTTAAATGGACAAATAATAAATTACCTGCAATTTGTAAAAACTATAGAAAAATCAATAGACTAGAACTAAATAAAATTGATGAAATAGAACTGAAAGCCTTTATGGGATTGCTTTTATAAACATTAGCTTTCAAATCCGATGACGAAGATATAAACTCTATATTTGCTACAAATGGTGGGTACACTAGTAGGGTTATATTCAGATTTGTTATGTCAAAAGAAAGATATAGAATATTTCTAAAGTGCTTACGTTTTGATTACCCCTTTGGATAGAGAGGAAGGAAGGAAAATAGATCCAACAGCAGCCATTAGTAACATATTTAATATATTTATATCAAATTAGCAAAAACTGTATTTCGTAGGTACATGTGTTTGTATTGATGAAATGTTGGTCGGCATTAGCGGAAGGTGTAGGTTCAAAATGTATATGCCTAATAAGCCTGTGAAATATGACAGTAAAATAATGTGCCTGACTGATGCACGAACGAGTTACTTATACAATGCCCATATATGGACGCAAGGATACTGACGTAACAGAGTTGTCTGCGGAAGAAAAGAAGATAAATAAACCAAGTCAATCTGTTCTTCGGCTTGCTACACCTATTTATGGAACCAACCGTAATGTTACAGCCGATAATTGTTTTAGTTCTATAGAATTAGTACAGCAGTTAGAAGTAAAGAAATTAACCTATGTGGGAACCCTTAAGAAAAATAAACGGAAAGTCCCTCCGGAATTCCACCCACACCAATGTAGGAAAATAAATTCGACTTCTTACGGATTTACGGAAAGTTTAGTCCTAATTTCCCATATGCCAAAAAAATCGAAGGCTGTTTAACTTATTTCTTTAATGCACCATTCAAAAAGCACGGATCAGATTACTGGAAAACCAGAGATTATAGCTTATTATAATTTTACAAACGAAGGTGTTCATACTTTAGATGCCAAGTGTGCCAAATATGCTGTTAAACGTCGTTCTCGCCAATGGCCACTTACTGTTTTTTACCGCATCGTTGATATAGCTGCTGTTAATTCGCATGTTGTGTACCAATCACTGCAGAAAAAGAATACGGAGAGGTTAAACTACATAAAGAAGTTGGCGAAGCAATTAGTTTTAGCAAATCTACAGAGAAGGCTCAAAAATACCAGAATCCCGAAAGAATTGATATGTTGTATTGAACGAATACTAGGACAAAATGCCAAAAATAAGCAGATTTTAAAGAAAGGCTTGAGAAAAAGAAGACATGTAACTTATGTCCAAGTGCATTAAAGCGAAAAACCTTTTATGTTATGTGTACTTTTCTTGTGAAACACCAATGTGCTTACAGTGTACAAAGAAAATTTGCGGACCTTGCGCTCAAAATAACTAGTTATTTTATTTTGATTTTTAGTTATTGCCAGTATTTTATATTATATTCTTCGTTTATTTATATTATTAGTCTGTGCCTTGCAATATTCTTTTACCATTTTTAAGTTACCAGTACCTACTCAAATTTTTTTTGTAATTCAATTTATAATTTGATTTTGTAATAGATTATGTAATCGCGTTCATAATAAAAAAAAATAAAGTTTATTTTATTTGGAGCAGTAGAAGGATCATTCCGTAGTTAATGTAAAAAACAAATACAGTGATATGTGACAAATTCATATTAAAAATAAATGGGCGTAGGCAGGAGTATGACATATTATCGCCTGTCAGTGTCCTGAAACATCGACGTTAGTAGTTAAGGATTAAAGAGTGCTTAGTTTGCATAGTTCTTGTCTTTCATAGGTTCTGAATTTTACAAGAGGTATTGCCGGTTAAGATAGTAAAAAATGCTTTCAGCGATATTTCAAAAATTAAAGTACCATGTTCTATATCAAAAAGTATCCGACCAAAAAATTTTTTACAACTGTAGAGCCAAACATAACGTCAAAAAAAAATTAAAACGTGTTTTTTTCCTTTTTTGACGATAACTTAGGTTTTAATTAATATAAAAACTCATTATTTTTTATTTATTTATGGGATATTTTTTTTTTTCTACATCATAGTATTTTTTACAAAATTTTTGGCAAAAAATTCAAATTTTAGAACTCTTGAAATTTTTTAAATTTGTTAAAAAAACTATCTCGAATGCCTTTCCAAGTAATATATACAATATTGCTTGAGTGTCAAATTATCTCCATGATTTCTTTCTGATTTTTATAATCTGAAAATCGAAAACCGAATTTTCGGTTTTGCCGGTTAAGGAGGTAAAATTACCCCCGCCATATTCCAAAAATAAAAATACCATATTGTTCTACATCAAAAGCTTTAGACCAAAAAATTTTTAGACCCGCAAAACCCAAACCTAACACCAAAAAAAAAATAAAAAGTGTATTTTTGTTGTTTGGGTATATCTTCCATTCTAATCATGGTAGAAACTCATTTTTTTATTTCTTCACTTTTATTAACATTTTTTGTAGAAAATTCAAATTTGTGAATGCTTTTGAAATTTCGTTTAAAAAAATGAGTATACCTAACCTTTAGTTTCGTTGTAGAAACAAAGTGTGAAATATATTGACAATTCTAATTATTGTGTAGCAAATATGCTTCTGTGTATAACACAGAATAACACAAATAATAACAAC
Organism: Diabrotica balteata; assembly: GCA_918026665.1. NCBI lineage: Eukaryota > Metazoa > Arthropoda > Insecta > Coleoptera > Chrysomelidae > Diabrotica > Diabrotica balteata. The sequence goes on along the minus strand of OU898276.1, from coordinate 197,859,685 downwards.
AAGAAGAACAATAACCTATGAAGTCACCTGGAAATAACTCAGCTTAAACATAATTGAATGCTGGGTCAAAGATTACGATACTTTTGAATTTGTCACTTAAAATAATAATTTTAAAATAGCGGATAACTTTGCAATAAGAGCTACATAAATACAAACTAGGACATATAATAAAGGTGATAATGCAGAAAACAAAAAAAATTGGGCTGGAAATAAGCCGGGACGTAAGATGATTTTCAGAGATACAAAACAAACAGAAGAAAGTTACTGAGCGTAGGCGCAAAATTTCGGGCCAAGGCTATTTAAAGGCATTTATTTTTTTTCGAATTCTGAGAAAACTAATAATTATTTTTAAAAAGTTTAGACGCTGAATAAAAGGTTACATTATTACCGAGGGCACAAAGTCCCTTAGAACTTAGTCCCTTTTTTACCTCTCTAACTTACTAAAATAAAGATTATAAAAATTTTCAGGGACTGTCGGTGCTCCATAATAATGTAACCTTTCATTTTGCGTTTACATTTTTCAAATTTACTTGTTCGTTTTTTCAGGATTCGAAACAAATGTGCATTTAGAAAGCATTGGCCCTACGTTCTTAAGGAAAATTTAAAAAAATGTAACTAAATACGCATTTGAAAAAGTGCTGTCTGTTTTGGAGTAAAGATAGAACACAATAATGGTTTTGCAATTTTCGATAGAAGTTTACACACTTTTATTGGATGATGAATCGGCACTTTTAGTAAAATATTTTGATTTATCCAACTTCCCTTGTAACAGTACGTGCAGTTTAACTCGCGCGTCGTCGTATTAAAGTTGTTCTAATTTTCCTCCCCGGTGATCTTTCCTCTTTAACGAAAATTTACAGGCAATGGTTACAAAGGTTTTGTTGATAATGCAATTTTCTTGAAACAATAGAACAACAGAGAAATCCCGGCAATATTTTTTTAAAACCAGGTAAGTGAGTAAGCGTTAAGTAGATCACACACAATTATCAAGACCGTACTTTTAATTAGTCATAACTGGGTATTGCTTTTAAAGTAATTTCTTTTGTTTTGTATGTATTTTCTATTTTTATTGTTAATAAAAAAAGCATAGTCAAGAATTGGAATATATGGGGTGCGCGAGACATCTGGCATTCTTTTATTATGGCTAAACTATGGAGTATATATAAAATGCTTATAGATATAGATAGAAATATGCATTATTCTCACTTGGGAACGTAAAATTCTTCGAATGATATATGGCCCTTGCAAAAACAGCGTGATAAACGAATGGAGGGGCAGATACAATAACTAGCTAGAATCTCTAATCGGAAAAGAAAATCTAGTCAGATATATAAAGGCCAATAGACTCAGATGAGCAGGACATGTGAATCGCAGTAACGACAATCGCCTTATAAACAATGTCTTCTGGGAAAGACCATATGAAAAAAAGGTCTGTAGGGCGGCCTAGAAAACGGTGGAAAGATGCATAGCTGAGCTTTGTGCCCTACAAAAATGAATTTGGCAGGACCCTGGTCTACCTGGCCTTTCGGCATACGACCGTTAGCGCACGCCACTGCCCCTACGAGTCCGACACCAAATGGAGGTGGCACGATGCTGGCGCATCGTGGGGCTCCACCTCCCCCGTAGTACCTGTGTTGCGGGTCACGCCACCCTTCCGTGAGTCCTCCCCCCGGAGGCGGAAAGGCACGCAGGTGGTGTAATACCACCTCGCACGTGGACAGGTCGCCGCCGAGGAATCACTCCTCTACCACTCGTTAAATCATTCCGAGGTGTGGTTACGTGCTGGGTCACCCGTTCCCCTTCCGCGGTGTCAGCTTCCGGGGAACCTCCGTACCTGGCTCGTTTAACCACACCCGGCTCTTGTGGAAAATGAGAGTAGAGTGGTCCCATGAGGCGCTCGTCTCGGATACTAGGAATGTAGACCGGTGACTGAGATGACTAAGCATCTCTGTGCGTTTCTACCAACCCGACACCTCAAACGACGGCCCTCCACCTCTCATATCCGCCCAATAGTCGCCTCTTACGACAGGCAGGGTCTTCTGGCCCCGGCCGTATTCTTATCTCCTCGAGCCGGAAGGAGGGTGGAAAGATGCAGTCAGAGAAGATCTAGAGAAGATGGGAGTGTGACAATGGGAATTATTGGCACAGGACCGACAAACATGGAAGGCAATAGTAAACGCGGCAAAGACTCACGAAGAGTTTTAGTGCCATTGATGATGATAATTATTCTCAATGAAAATTGTATGCACAATGGATATGGATATGGATATATTTTATGGACAATGCTTACAAAAAAATGTTGTAATTTAAAAATAACATCAGATTGGGCAGCTGTAGTAGAACCCCAAAAGAGAAGACCATATTGATGATGAGACTCAATCAAAGAAAAATATGTTATTTTGGAAGATGCTTCTTTTTCTTCATGTGCCCTGTCTGTTCCGAATGTTGGCAATCAACATGGCTATTCTAATTTTGTTTATGGCAGATCTGAATTGTTCAGCAGATGACAATCCGAACCATTGCCGCAAGTTTTGGAGCCACGAGTGTCTTCTCCTCCCTGGACCCCTTCCGCTGTCTATTTTTCCTTGAACGATCAGCTAAAAGATGCCAAATTATTAATTTCCTTCGAAAAAGATTTTATTGTACAGCATGCTGAGGCTAGTTTCTTACTTAACAAATCTTAAAAAACAAACAAAAAAGTACAGAATAAACGATACTGATCTGTCTGTTATTAAAAAGCCATAGTTAAAGAGCTACTTTATAGGATTATCAACGTTAAAAGAGTAATTTAGAGTCAGACCAGGTTTTTATTTTAAGTAAATCAGAAGACATAGTTACATATATCAGAACTTACAGTATTAGAATTCTCCTAGTGATACTTGTTTACGTCATCATACGGTTTAAGTTAATTTCATGCATTCTTTTTCAATTGCAATGCGGCAGTTTATGCAGATATAATGTGTCATATGTAAAGATTAAAAAGAGTCAGGAAAAGCATATCAAACACATCCAAAATCGAGACCAGTGATCCAATCAAATGCAAGGCGAAACATAATATATACATACATTAGCGGGATGGGCACCAACCGTCATATATTCATGTATTGTGTTAATTCAAATAAAATTCATTTTTTTACACTGAGTTTTGATTTTTTATCAGCGGCACATTCGAAATGCAAATCAAGATTTTCATTTAGCTCAGCTTTATTAACTGGTCTTATAAAGCAGTGGTTCCCAGCCTTTTTTCCATGATCGCCCCCTTAAACAGGTTTAACCAGTTATAAATACTACAATCGACCCCCCTCCCACCCAATTAAGTTGAAAAAAATAAATCTATAAATCTATAAATAATAAATCTATACAGAAGGTAATTATCCATATTTATTTATTTTTACATTTCGTAAAATGATAAATGGTTATAAATGTGTAAAATAATTGTTAATGGCTTCCTTGGGCTTGGTGTCCCTCACATAATTTTTTTATGGCTGGCTCAATGTTAGTTAATAACAACCTCAAATCCCCTCTTTCTATTGTGTCGAGCCTATTTCTGTGTCTGTTTTTTAGCGATGGTTATTGCAAAGAAATGACTTCATTTGCATAAAAGTAGTTTTAGTCATTGCTATTCTACGTTTTATTTCTATGTCTGGATCTATTTGGTCCGTTGCAGTTCCCAAATATGTCATTGTATAATCTTTCTCAACTTGGACTTCGTTCAATTAAAGCTTGGCATCGGGATGTGTTTCACGACTAAACACTAAAAATTTGATTTTTTTTAGGTTTATTTTATTGCTCATTTTCTCTCCTACCTCGTGAATACGATTGAGCAGAATTTGAAGACCTTCAATATTATCTGATAGAATTACTGTATCGTCTGCATATCTAATCACATAAAGTAGTTATACTCCTCGATGTATGGGGATTTCATCGGTGTAGTTATCTCCAATTTTTACGATAGCAATTTGATTCCAGTACAAATTTTTAATGACACGAATATCCTTGTCATCTATTCCGATATTTTTCAGTATTTGCATTAATTTTACATGCTGTATATAAGGGATTAAAAAGTTATTTAACTGAGCCATTTTGAAAATACAATTTAACTTAGGATAAATGTAGTAATGCAAAGCGATCATAATTTCATTTATTTGCTCAAATTGTATTACAAAGGTAACGCAAATCTTAAAATTAGTTGTTTATTAATTTAATAATTAATTTATGGATATTAGTTACATTTATTCATATGGTAAATATTGTTTTGTAACATGATGAATTTGTAAGTGACGAATTAAATTAGTGTTTACTAAAAAACATTTTTTCAACCTCTAAAAATTTTATTTATATTTATATAAAATTAGTTAAATTTTTATAATTTTTGTGTTAAATACACAAAACTCCATTATTTTATTTTCTTTTTAATTTAAAACTTCCATTTAATCATTTTTAATGTAGCTTCATATTTCCAAAGGTTATTTATTTTTCAGGAAACAATTAAGCTGGCTGCAGCTATTGGTTTTCTGTTCAATAATTAGGGCTTTAATTAATTAAAAGGATTCTTCGAAGATTGCTTAAATGGATTTCATATTAATTAAAACTCGCACTTTCCCGAAGAACTTAACTTTCAGCTTCTTTTTATCTCTTCCAAAGGTTTCCTTCGAACTTCATCGATAAATAATAAATTATTTTCTCAAATGTAATGGTTTCTATGAAAATTAATTTAATTTGCTTTTTTGTACGAGAGGGTTAAATATAAATATCCTATGCATAAATATTGCCTAATTTTTTGTACTTTTTTTACACAATTTTTAAGACGAGATTTAAAATCTTAATTTTACCTACAGGAACATGTAAAATATTCTCAGAAAATAGCATAAGGAAAAGTATTGTGTGGAATTATTACACGAAATTTTTAAAGATAATGTGACCCAAGATCTTCGAGCAAAAATACAGAAGATGGAATGTAAACTCAGTGGGGACAAAAATATTGTTAGACGGGAAGTGCCATTTTGAGAAGCCACATTAAACAAGTAAAAAGAGTACCGTACTTTGTTTAACAAATCAAATTTAGTTGGGTTATGTCATTGTTTGTAACAACTGTCACATGAAAGCTTATTTATATTGAAGTTTTTGAACAATTTTGTCACGTTTTAGACTATTATCGTTATTATTTAATTGAAACTTTCTCGTCTAAGATACATTCTGAAAAATATTTTATAGCTACTGTTTTCTGACTATAAAAAAACATGAAATATTTTCCTAATTAAAACAATTAGTATTAAAACTTTCAAACTTTGTACTAATTCCATTATATAAACTAGTACCTCTAGACCACTGCAGAAAATTTAACACCGAAAGAAAGGAAACATAAAGAATGGATGAATGAGGAAATACTACAGTTGATGCGTGAAAGAAGGGTACACAAAACAAATAATCCGATAAGATACAAAGAAACAGATAAACTGATAAAAAAGAAAATAAGAGAAACTAGAGAAAGATGGCTGAGTGAGCAATGCCAGGAGTTGGAACAATTGGAGCGAAAATATGACTTTTTAATGTACACAAAAAGATTAAAGAAATGACAGGAAGGAGAAGAACAACACAGACAGGACAGGTCAAAGATACAGATGGTATATTTATAACAGATTTACAACAAAAAATGAACCGATGGACAGAATACATATCACAACTGTTTGATGACAAAGATAGACAAGAAATCTCAAACGAATATACAGATAATACAGGGCCTGATATAATCAGAGAAGAAATAGAATATGCAATCAAACAAGCAAAAAGTGGTAAGGCCCCCGGTCCTGATGAAATTCCCGTAGAACTGCTCAAACTTATGGACGATGAATCTATTAAAATACTCCTAGGTCTATTTAACACAATATATAGAACTGGAATAATACCTAGGGAATGGCTCCGTTCGACCTTTATACTACTGCCAAAAAAGGCAAATACAAAGGAATGCAACGAATATCGTACGATAGCTGTGATGAGTCATGCTCTAAAACTGTTTTTAAAAATAATCCATAATAGGATCTACAGGAAATTAGACGTAGACATCAGTAACACTCAGATGGGATTCAGAAAAGGGCTGGGTACAAGGGAGGCTCTGTTTGCAATGAACGTTCTCTCACAGAGATGCTTAGACATGAACCAAGAAATTTACGCCTGCTTTATTGATTTCGAAAAGGCCTTTGACAAAGTACAACATGAACCACTAAGACAAGTTCTAATAAAGAAAAATATAGACAGCCGAGATATTCGAATTATATGCAATCTATATTGGAATCAAACAGCAAATGTCAAGGTTGAGGGCAGACTAACAGAAGAAATTCAAATCCGTCGAGGAGTCCGGCAGAGATGTATCTTATCGCCACTTTTATTAATTCTGTATAGTGAAGCTATCTGTGAACAAGCACTCGAGGAAGAAGATCTTGGTCTGATAATAAATGGTGAGACGATCAACAATATAAGGTATGCTGACGATACAGTTCTCCTAACGGGAACGCTAGTAGAACTACAACATCTCGTTCAAAGTCTCAATATATACTGTAACAGTTACGGCTTGAAAATTAATTTGAAAAAAAACTAAATTTATGGTAATCAGGAAATCAAAGAACATCAGAGCTAATCTTGTAATAGACAATACAACGATTGAGCGTGTGCCCTATTATAAATATCTTGGTGCTCTTTTGAAATCGTGATATCAATATAAAGTTAAGAATACGAATGCTGCGGTGTTATGTCTTTTCTACCCTGTTATATGGAGTTAAGGCTTGGACACTAAAACAGTTGACCATAAAAAAACATCGAAGCTTTCGAGATGTGGTGCTATAGGCGCATTCTCAGAATATCATGGATGGACCGCGTCACTAACACGCAAGTACTCCAAACTTTAGTCAAAAAATGCAAAATTCTAAATGAGATAAAAACTAGAAAGATGGAATACTTGGGGCACATTGTGAGAGGTGAAAAGTACGAACTTTTAAGAAACATCATGCAGGGCAAAATTGAGGACAAGAGAAGGGTGGGAAGAAAAAAAATATCGTGGCTTCGTAATCTACGTGAATGGTTCGGGTGTAGTTCGATTGACCTTTTTAGGCGCGCTGCTAACAAATTCGCAGTGGCCATGATGATTTCCAATCTCCACTAGGAGTGGCACGAGAAGAAAAAGAAGACACCACTATATGATTATTGTGAAGTGTCGTAAAATTTAAATTTGGCGCCTTTGCATTTCCGGATATGTCCGCCATATTAAGACCCAACTTTTATGAATTTTGGTCTCCTTTTCAGAACGATTACATTCCTTCTTTTGTTTTTTTGCTCGATGCCCAAGATAGAGATGATGCTATTTGCAGGAATACTATTTACTGATATGCAGAATGTTCTATTTTTGGCAGTACAACAAAGTCAATGACAACAGTCAGCGAATTGTTTTTTAAAGGCTGCTTGATGAAGTACTATCTTCGTCGTAAATTGTTTCTTTTTGTAGGAAATCCTAATATATAAGCTAGAGAGGTGGCTATACCGCTCTGGCAAGATCTAAAGAAGTCGAAATACGTATAAGCGACTTACCGCCGCTCAGTATTGAAACAAAAATCTAGTACTGTCTTTATATGTTATTTCTTTACTTAGTTTGGAGTACTACTCACCATTATAAACGGCATGTGGAATGTAATCTTAGATTCCCTTGCCGAGTTATTTATCAAGCTGTTTGTTTTGCAAGTTTTAGAAGCACAGAGGTCAAAATTTGATTTTGATTTCACCAGGTAGAAATCGTTTGACTTCTCTTTTTGTCATTCGTATAAATTTAACTAACTTATTGGGTATCCCCAAAATAGATAGTTGCTTTAACATCTACATAGATGGAGTAGATCAAGATGCATTGTCGATATACTCCATCAAACGCCTGTTTGAAATCGATATTCAAATTGTAAATAGGTATGTTATATTCAACCCATTTTTCATGTATACCTCTTAACATATGTATTTGGTCTATAGTTAAGTTTTGGTCTAAAGCCACATTGGTATTCACCAATCATCTCCTCTGAAACCGATTCCAGGCGGCTGTATATAATCCTCGATAATATCTTGTAGACGATATTTAAAACTGTTATGTCCCTAAATTTTTTGCACAGTCGTTTGTCTCCCCTTTTGTACATAGGAAGTATGATTTCTACTTTACAATCTTCTGGAATGACTACTGGTGTCCATATGCGGTCGATTAGTTTATGGATATGCCTCCATAGCACACGTCCACCATTCTTTATCAGTTCTGCAGTTATTCCATCTGTGCTAGATGCTTTGTTATCGCGTAGTATTGACAGCGCAGTGATCAGTGAACAGTGTAGTAGTGTCTGGGGGCTCGGGAGACTGAGACCTGGGAAGCCCTGAGGAAGGCATCAGAGAGGATGCCGAAAACTCGGCAAAATGGATATCGACACGGTTCAACCCGGAAGACTGGTGAGTTTGATATTAATTTTAGTAATAATATTAATCTTAGCTCTAGGTTTCATATATATATATATATATATATATATATATATATATATATATATATTATTGTGAATTTCAAAATCTTCGTGCGCCAAGCAATTAATTAGCTAATTAATTAATTAATTAATTAAAATTATTTAAATGATATGATTATGATTCTATCACACTTTTTAATTCTCTTATCTCAGGGTTATATTCGTGATTTAATATCTATGCTTCACATGTAAAAGGTAAGGTCCAAAGAATACCGGAATAATAAAAAAAACAACATATATGATATAACACTATATATTGAAATAAAAATAATGAAATAAAATTCACACTCAAATGTTTTCAATAAACAAAATCTCATATAATGATTCTCAAAATTTTGTTCTACGTACGTGAACCTTCAAAATGGTACCAACAATATTAGTTAAAATCTCAAAATCCCAATTATTATTATTCTAAATCTCCTAATCAAAATATTTATATATTTTCTAAAGTAATTGTAAAAATTGTGTTATCAATAAAAGAAAAACTGCAGAAAAACAAAACTATCTCTCTTTGATGATGAGTGGTCCAAATCCTTGTTCCTTGTAGCCTATACTATCTACTCTTAGCAGCTCCCTAGGTAATCATCAATCTTACAACAAATTGTTGCAAGTTTATCGTCCTTAATGATCTCCTTCAAATGTACGAATCGTTCAAATTATGCTAGCCTCTTCTCCTCTCGATAAATTGAATCTTTCGTTGGCCTGAGTGAAACATGACTCTTGGAATATCTTCTCTTTACGATACTGAATCTCTCGTTGGCCTGAACAGTGACTCTTGGAATATAAGTAGAAAAATATGACTAGTCACTAGTCAGATACACTAGTCACTAGTCAGATACACTAACTACACGAAAACTCACAAACTTTCACTGCTACTGCTTCTTACCTCTGGGAAACTATCCGAGAACAACGGCCCTTCGCCTTGCACCCTTGAAAAAACCCACTGCCTATCTTTTTTTCTTCAAAAACTAACTAAAGTCTCATTCTCAAACCAACCATCCCATCTTTTTCAATCTCATCCAATTAAAACGCGTCATACATCTCCCATTTCTTCATTTCGATAACACAAACAAATTTTTACGTACAATTATAAAATTTCCTAAAACTTATTTACAAAATAATCTTTGTCTACCAATTTTTATGAACTAACAAAAACATATATCTTTTTAAAATCTATTCTATTGTCCTAATTACTGCACAAATTTATTTGGAAAACCCGCTTCCATTGTCTAGGATTTCACTTAAGCTTATGCAGGTCACTCAAATATATTTTAACAAAGAAAATAATTTATGCATATCTTACGTTTTGTTCAATACAGGTAATCCAAAATTAAAAGACTTTCATTCTTCGAAATGTTTGTAGTTTATTGTTTGACTTATCTGAAATATTTTAATTTTTTTTAACTTTGAAATATTTTAAGGAAACCAATATTTTTCTCGATTTTACATATCATAAAAATATATATCTAAACTTAAATTATTATCAACTACCTGAATTGTTCACGTATTTTAATTTTTTACAATGTACACTTGTTAGATCTCGTATATACTATAGCACTCTTCCCTTTCTGGTCTAATTTTTGTATATTATCATTCATACAGCGGACCCCTCTTCAACTCCAATTCATTAGCCTAATTAATGAATCATTCAGAGGCTAAGAGGTAGAGGGCAGATAGCTACTGTACCTGTTATTGCATAATTAAACAAGCACTTAAGGGCTAAGTGTCGAAGGTCACCCTCGACGGCTTCTACGAGTACGTAGCGGCGGGAAATGGCTCTAATGACCGCATTGCCGAATATTATTTTAGGGGCTCTCCTATGGGTATTATATTTAAAAAAAAAAGACTGTGAATATTGGTTTTCTTAAAATTTGTTGCTAATTTTCGGAATGCTTGTTTTTAATGCACTTTTACTATAGTCTTTTCGCTATCGTCACGGAGTACGTAAATTGTAGAAACAGTCAGTTTCAAGTAAGGATGCCTATATAAATAATTACAGGATACATAAAATGAGCATTTAAAAATATTTGCTTTGGATATGTAATGATATCTACTTTTATTTTTTTTCAGTTGTTTATTTCACTGGTAAATACACAGTTTGCTGCCAGAAATTTTTTACTCTTTCTAGGTAATTTGGTTCTGTTGAATCCAAAAAGCCACCAGTTTTGTTTCATTAGATCGTTTTCAGAAAATACAACAACAGATCACATTTCTAACATATAAGCTAGTTTAACGCAGTACTACCGACATATATGTAGTGCTGTTACTTATCAAATAAACAAAATACAAATAAAAAGTAAGATATTTATTGCACAACAATGTACTTAGAAAAATCATCACACATATTTGCCGAAAAATCTTAACTTTTCATCTAACCTAACCAGCATCGCAACACAAATCTGTTATTTGGCGTATAAAAACTGCGTATAAAAATGCCTTTTATGGGATTTTTTTCCAAAGGCTTTAAAAAGACGGTCCCTTTAAAGACTCTAGCAGTAATCCACCATCATGTGAGTGTCCCATCTCCCCTGAAAGCTCTCTTCAATCGTTTTAATATCTTGGTGGTCGTCAACTGATGACGACTTTTGTTTTTGGTGTTTTTAATAAATAAAATTGTTTTGTTCTGTCCACTTACCACATAAACTTGAAAGAGTTTTAGTTAAAAATTGGCAAATTCTCCTTAGCTTCTTTTCAATTACTATATTGACGTTTCTTTGAAGTGCCTTTAAATATTACTTTGCAATATTAGTGCGTATATTTTCGTATAATATTTATCCAATACGTCATATCGTTTTTCACTAAATCTGCATCATACTATATGGTTATAAAAAATAAGATCAATAATTTATACATAAAAAGTAACATCTACACCCATTACCTTTCCCCTATATTGAAGCTTCTCGTTTATTACCACTCCAGAACTGATAAAAACAACCGAAACATCAAGGATCCTATTTTACTGCGCCATTAACTACGAACAGAACCTTAATTTGCCTCCATCTCGCCGTACCAAAAATCTATCAGGTATTTCCTCCATCGACTCTCCGACCTCGAAGGACAACGTGAGGTAGAAAGAGAGAAACGGGAGATTGGAAGGCTCGATAATGAACGATCAAGTCGAATCCCAGTTTAATGTAATGTAGTGTTACATAGCTAAATGTCTCCGCTTTATTTGAAATTGTATGTTGGTCGATCGAAGGAGTTTTTCTACTTCAGAAGTTGATTTGAATACTTTTGTGTAAAATACGCAATTGAAAATTTTTTGGGGAGTTTTTGGCGAATGAGCCGATTGATTTTGGATACTTTATGTGTTGGATTAGACGCTTTTATTGCAGTTTTAAATTGGCAATTTCGGCAAAGTTTTTAAGAGAGGCTCTTTTAAATCGATCTGGATTAAGCAATATTATTTTTTACGGCAAAGTTAATAAGGAAAGGTTTTTCGCCAGCTATTTTCTTTGAAATTTGAATTGGGCGGGTGGCTTTAGTCGAAAAAGGTCGATTTCATACTCACAAGCTGAAACTTTTTCTAATCAATAGATTATGATGCCAATATGCTCTATTTAACCCTTTAAGCCGCAAGTTTATTATAATAAACTCTTTCAGTTTTTGTTAGATAATAGTTTGGAGTACAGTATAATAAGTACATCAGCTACTAGATTTTGAATATATTTTTGTTTTTTTTTTATGAAAAAAATGCTGGTCAACCTTTGTAACAGAGTTCAATCAAGAAATAGTTTCTCTGGTATATAGGGTGTGCCAAATGACAAAAAGTGTATTAGTAATGAGTATAGGACTTTAAATAATACAAAACAATCCAAGCACAAAGCCCATTTACAGTCGACGCATATCTCTGGGCCTCTGAAATCTTGTTTTTGGGCACTGCTGGCATCGTTTTATCGTGGTTTTCTACGGCAAGTAACCAACATTTTGAAAATACTTTATGTTCAATAGCCTCCCAACTTTTTTTACAGAAAAATTTTTTATAAGAATGGTAGGCAATTTTCAAGGTGAAAGATTACTTATTTTACTGTTATTTTCCTAAGGGATCATTTATAAAGTATGTAAGAATTTACTATGGATGCGTCAAAGGGGTAATAAATAACTTCATTCACTATTGACGACTTTTCCAAGCTACTTAGTATGTCTGCATTCGCTAGTCAAACTGATGAACACTGCCCATATACAGTGATGAGTGCCTTACCACCCGGCTTTTTAACGTAAGAGATAGAAAACAGAGTTACCTTGTGAAATAAAAGAGATGAAACTCGTAGAGGTGGGAAATAATCGATAGAAACCTATAATTTACATTACATTATATTACCACTATTGATAGTCTCATACCTTTAGCCTCACTAACGAAAATGTACAAAAATGACCAACACAACATATGAAACCAATTTAGCATATTTTTGATAGTTATAAATATTTATATTTTAGACGGAAGTCTAAAGTTCATCATCATCATTGGCTTCACAGCCCATGGTGGGTCTTGGTCCAATCAAGGATAAGTCTGCATTCTCTCCTATTCTTTGCCTTGGCTGTCCAGTTTCATACTCCCAAAATTCTCAAGTCTTCCTGCACCTGATCCTTAAATCGTGCTCTGGGTCTGTCTCTCCTTCTCTACATCAGTGTGTTAATTTTTGCACTTACTGCATCATTCTGATTCATTTGTGAGCCTAGGTATATAAACTCTCTTACTCCTTCGAAAGTATATGTTCCGATCGTTAGATCTTTGGGTTGTGCTGCGTGTATATAATTTGATACTTTCATATACTTTGTTTTACTAGTGTCAACTTCTAGTCCCATTCTTTTTGTTGCTGCTTCAAGCGCCTTGAATGATTCGACCACGCTTTCTTCTTGCAATAATGTCGATGTCAACTGCTTTAATCGTAAAATGCAAATAAATAATTAAATATGCTGAAAAAAGGCCAATTTTAGCAATTTTCGAGACCATTTTTCAATAAATTGGACAATATTTTTAAATATATATATATATATATATATATATATATATATATATATATATATATATATATATATATACAGGGTGGTCCTTAAGTAATTGTACAAAAAGAAACCGCAGATTCTATACTTTAAAATATTACGATTTAAGCTAACTTGCTTTAATAAAATGTTGATATTAAAGAAGATACAGGGTGTTAAAGTGGAAATTTGAAATTTTATTTTTCCCTATAACTTTCATGTTTGTAAACATTTATATACAAAAATTTACAGCTCGATAATATTTAATATCTGGAATTATAATTTGATGAATATTTTGATATAGCTAATAAAGGGCGCCACATATGCCACATACGTGGCATAAATTTCCACTTAACTTTTTTGTTCTTTAAGCTACCGGTATTTAATATAAAAAATATTAAAGATACATTATTTTAACAAAAAAAAGGTATACTTGTTAATAACTTCAAAACTAAATAGTTTTCGAGATAATCGCATTTTACAAATCAACTGCATAATTTTGATTTAACGCAATTACTCCAGGCAATGAAAGAAAAATAGATAAAAACATCAATACTTCTGAATTTTGTTATAAAATACCTTAATAAAGTCAATAATTAACGAAATATTAAATAAAATAAATATATCAGCAGGATAATTAATACTAGGATTTTTGATAAAATAACAAAATAATTGAATTTTACAAATTTGTATTAAATTAAAGTCATAATCAAAACATTTTATTTACAAACCAAATTAAGAAATAGTTAAACTAAATAAGATTAAACTTTTTGTAAAAGTAAGTGTTCACTATGTCCACCATTTTCTTTAATTCATTTGTCAATACATTCCATAAAAAATCGTCCCATATTAAATAGCGTCATTGGTTCTAAAGAAACTGCTGCAGTATTTATTATAAGTGTTATAAGTATAATAATAAGTAATTTTTTGAAATGTTTATGAATTAAATAATTATATTAATATCTCACCACAAGAAGGTGACTAGCATGAACAATCCAACGCTCAGGAAAGTTTAAAGGAGTATTTAAATACTGTCTCACTCCGCTTTCTCTGTAATGTAATGGTGTACCATCTTGTAGAAACCACATATTTCGCCTTAAGTTTGATGACAATTCTTCCAATAAATCAATAAAATCATTTTGTAAAGAATGTAAATAAATCTCAATGTATTTAAATACAACTTTCCTGAACGTTGGATTGTTCATGGTAGTCTTATTCTTGTGGTGAGATATTATTATAATTATTTTATTCATAAAAATTTCAAAAAATTACTTAGTATTATACTTAAAACAACTAAAATGAATACTGCAGCAGTTTCTTTAGAACCAATGATGCTATTTAATATGAGAAGATATTTTATGGAATGTATTGATAAATTAATTAAAGAAAATGGTGGAGATATCGAACACTTACTTTGACAAAAAGTTTAATGTTATTTAGTTTAATTATTTTTTAATTTGGTTGTTAATAAAATATTTTAATTATGATTTTAATTTAATACAAAACGTAAAATGTTTGATGTAAAATCCAATTATTCTGTTATTTTATCAAATCTTATTATTAATTTCCTGCTGATATACTTATTTTATTTAACATTTCGTTAACTATTGACTTTACTAAAAGTATTTTAAAACAAAACTCACAAGTATTGATGTTTTTATCTATTTTTCTTTCATTGCCTGGAGTAATTGCGTTAAATCAGAATTATGTAGTTGATTTGTAAAATGCGATTATCTCGAAAACTGCTTAAGTTATTTAAACGGTTAAAGTTATGAACAGGTATACCTTTTTTGTTAAAATAATATATCTTTAATATTTTTTATCAAAAATACCGGTAGCATGAAGAACAAAAAAGTTAAGTGCAAATGTATGCCACGTACGTGGCATATGTGGCGCCCTCTATTAGCTATATCAAAGTATGCACCAAATTATAATTCCTGATATTCAATAGTACCCAGCTGTATATTTTTATACATAAATGATTTCTAACACTCTGTATCTTTTTTAATTTCAACATTTTATTAAAGCAAGTTGTATTAAATCGTAATATTTTAAAGTGTAGAATCTGCGGTTTCTTTTTATACAATTACTTAAGGACCACCCTGTATAGACTTCACGAACGTCTTAACTTTCGAAACACATTGATTATTTTTTACCCACAAGCTGAATCTTATTTAAGTCGAAAGAATCTAATACTACAACATTGCAATAAATTTTAGCTAAAGTTTATCCAAATAGTTATCCCGGAAACCTGCTTATTTATTACAAATTTTTCAATAAATAAAAAATTTATTTGAAACCAATTTATTCTTCCGTTTATAATAAGCAGGTTATTCTTTTTCTCCTTGTATTAAGTAGAAGGATGTAATTCAAATTTAAAATACAGTAACTTTAACATCATCCACCTCCTTATTCTATAAACTCAACATCGCCAAATGCGTCAAACTTCTACCAAAAACCTAAACCAAATTACCAGTCCCCATCGCGTTTCCATTTTCCCCTTTGATCGTATTCGCCTAAACAGAAATACATGTGGATCGCAAAATATTTGAATTAATTTACATAGGTAATTATTATTTCCAGTTTCATTAAAACACAACAACAGCGAAAATTTACATCCGACGCGCCATCTTGCGGCAAAACCCAAAACGCCGGCTGTCAAATAACTCAATTAGAGGGAGAGGAGCGGCGAAGTCGAAATAATTTAATAACTAGTAGGAACTAGTATTTATTTGGGGTCCTAATAAATACGGAGACTGTTTAGGTCGAACTAAAAAATGTCAAAAGCGAAGAATTTAAAACTAACAATATATTTATACAATACTAAAATAAAATACTGGCATTAATCTTTGCCGTAGACTTTTGAATTTACTAAATCTAGATTTTGACAACTATGTACAACTGTAAAAATGCGTCACTTAAAAGTGATCATAAACCTCATCGAAGCAAAATACGTCCCTTACAAACAAGTAATTTTACTTAAATCTATTGTTAATAGACTAAAATATAATAAAAAATGAACCTCATTATATCGTATCAATGCACACTATGTTTTACAATAACATCTTAGGATTACGAACCGAAAAGTTGATTTA
Organism: Diabrotica balteata; assembly: GCA_918026665.1. Taxonomy (NCBI): domain Eukaryota; kingdom Metazoa; phylum Arthropoda; class Insecta; order Coleoptera; family Chrysomelidae; genus Diabrotica; species Diabrotica balteata. The sequence goes on along the minus strand of OU898276.1, from coordinate 197,843,073 downwards.
AGTGAAATATTAAAATCTAGATCCAAATTTAACAATAGGTACTTATTGAACTTAAACCCAAGAAATTCTGACTTTTTTAAGAAACTCAATAAAGCCATATATGGAGACCTCTTTGTGGGAGATATCTTTGTCGAAGGTAACTGTATGCCGTCACTTCTTTTATAAAAACAATTTGGCCTTTTTTAATTTCTATGACTTCTCTGGTAATAATTGGCTTATAGAAGCGGAAGGAGGCTATGATTCTGTAGTTTTCAATATCAATTTGGTAACCTGTATAAAGATGGTGTCGACCTATTACCTTTATTCCCCTTGATTGAAGAACTTTGTTGGTTTTTTCAGTGACACCTTTGATAAAAGTAAGAAAAGTTTCGAATGAAGAGGGTCTGAGTCTTTGGGTTGAGATTGATGTCTGTAGATGCTACTATTGATGTGATTTAGAGAGCTTAGAGGGTCTACTTGTATCATCACAAAGGCGATAGGATTAAGATGATCTGAAGATAAGGGTATTAATGACTGAATTAATTTGTAAAAGTTGATGATGGGTGTTAGCGTGCAACTAATGATTGGTATGGCTAGGTTTTCAATAAAAAGAGTGATGAAAACCTTGGTATTGGTTTTTCTTGATGATGGGATGACTGAGTTTTCACCTTCATCGTGGAATAAAGACCACATTAACCCACCAACAAAAACTTTCTTCTCTTTTCTGATCAATCAAAGATTCCAAAATTCCAAAACATTCCAAACGAACTTCACGGAGTTTATGAAATTCCTTGTGCTGACTGTCCCTGATTCTAGATAGGACAAACAAATCGTAGAATCCTAAATTGGATGTATGACCATTCCGTTTCTGTTCGCAATTTCGATTCAGTTTGAGCTGTAGGTCAACACCATCTTTATACAGGTCACAAAATTGAGTTTTAAAAACTTCAGAACCTTATCCCCCATCCCCTTCTAATTGTCTCAATAAAAGAGATGACGGCATACAGTTACTTTCGACACGGAGATTTCTCATAAAGAAAATATCGTCCACTCCACTTGCCAATCAAACTCCTACTGTCAAAAATGTTCGCGCTAACCTTCGTGCCAATTCTCGTGTCAATACATACGATAAACCCAACTCTAACCTCCACCTAAACCACGTCACCATCAACGGTAGAAATGAAGCGTTTTCTGTTCCCAGTACGAGCAACGCATTGGTTAGTGATCAGTGTAATAGTGTCTGGGAGCTTAGAAGACTGAAACCTCGGAAGTCTTGAAGAAGACTGAAACCTCGGAAGTCTTGAAGAAGACATCAAAGAGGATGTCGAAAGCTTGGCGCAATGATAATCGACGCAGTTCAACCCGGTAGACTATTGAGTTTAATATTATTTCTTGTAATAGAAATAATCTTAGCTTTTGGTTTAATTGTGCTAACCACGAAAATCTTTTGAAACAGCAAAAAAAAATTAAGGAAAACCTTTTTCAAAATAGAAAACGACTTTTACGGCGTACAAAATCAGATATGCAGATGGATCAAATGACAAAGAAAAAAATGAATGAACTAGTTGACATGAATTAAATCCTTAAGGAAGAATAGATCGATAATCTCACAGAACTGTACAAGATGTGGAGGAATTGTTGAATACTTTAGAAATAAGTGAGAACCTTGAAATCGAACTGTAGGACATATAATCAGTCCTCCAGAGATTAAAGAATAGAAAAGGTTTTGGACAGGACGGAAGATCAAATAAACTTCTATGACACAATTAATTTAGAAAATCCCCTAATAACCAAAAACCACCTCCTAAATAAAAGACGAACTAGCACCACCATAATCATGTTTAAACAGCCTACAGAATAATAAAGATATTATTTTTGTTATACTTGTATAAAGACTATGTCAAAAGAAGAGGGAAGGACGAATATTTCGCGCAATATTATCGGATCGATAAACTAAAAAACATGTTAAAATGAAGAAAGGCAGCAAATATTCCATTTCACGCAAACAAATCCTATGTATCTCTTGATATGTATTTCGACCTAATAGGTGTCGTCAGAAGAGCTATTCATAGGAGTCCTCAACGTGAAAAATCAATATTTTCTGCCTTTTAAGAAGCAACAATAACATGGCTTCAATACGGACGCAATAGCGACATCTAATTACAAAAATCGTAAAATAGTTTCGAAACACAATTCAGATTTCTGCTTTATAATCTGAGCCTTCTAAAAGTTGCAAGGCAAACAGACGTTGATAAAAGATGTTAAAAGAGACATGGGGAATCTAAAATTTGCATTCCACGACATGTCTTTTACAACTAAGCAGAAATCCTTAGCGAATTGTGCCTTTAGTACTCACACAGAGTAAATCCGAATATAATGAAGAAAGGCAGCAAATATTTGATTTCACGCAAACAAATCCTATGTATCTCTTGATACGTATTTCGACCTAATAGGTCTCGTCAGAAGAGCTATTGATAGGAGTCCTCAACGTGAAAAATCAATATTTTTTGCATTTTAAGAAGCAACAATAACATGGCTTGAATACGGACGCAATAGCGACATCTAATTACAAAAATCGTAAAATAGTTTCGAAACACAATTCAGATTTCTGCTTTGTAATCTGAGCCTTCTAAAAATTGCAAGGCAAACAGACGTTGATAAAAGATGTTAAAAGAGACATGGGGAATCTAAAATTTGCATTCCACGACATGTCTTTTACAACTAAGCATGTCGTGGAATGCAAGTTTTAGATTTCCCATGTCTCTTCTAACATCTTTTATCAACGTCTGTTTGCCCATCTTTTATTAAAGCCATGTTATTGTTGCTTCTTAAAAGGCAGAAAATATTGATTTTTCACATTGAGGACTCCTATGAATAGCTCTTCTGACGAGACCTATTAGGTTGAAATAAGTATCAAGAGATACATAGGATTTGTTTGCGTGAAATCAAATATTTGCTGCCTTTCTTCATTTTATTCGGATTTACTATGTGTGAGTACTAGAGGCACAATTCGCTAAGGATTTCTGCTTAGTTGTAAAAGACATGTCGTGGAATGCAAATTTTAGATTCCCCATGTCTCTTTTAACATCTTTTATCAACGTCTGTTTGCCTTGCAATTTTTAGAAGGCTCAGATTATAAAGCAGAAATCTGAATTGTGTTTCGAAAACTATTTTACGATTTTTAAAAAACATGTGTTCAATATTTTTCAAAAATTTATCGAATAACTCCAAACACAGTCCCACTCCCTCGAACAAGGACTGGGTAACCTTGAAATCTTAAAAGAGAACCCCATTTTTATGGCAGATTTGGATTCCTCGTAAAAAATAAGTAACATTTTTTTCAAATTTTTGATAGATTGCGCCATAATAAAAAAATAACGTTTTATCCTGATACCCTAAGAAAATTTGGGAAACGCTGTAATATCTCAAGAAAGTTACTTCCAAACGAAAAACCAACAAACACAATATTGTTTAAAACCTATCGAATCGCAGCAAAAGCCTGTGGGTGAGACGAGGGGTAACTTGAAAATCTTAAGCAGCAAACCTCATTTTTTTATTGCAGATTAGGATTATACGTGAAAAAGTAAATGTTTGAATTTTTTTCGATTAGCGATAGATGGGGTTGTAAACGTGATTTTCAGGTTTTTGAATCGATGTAACTTTTGCGAAATATTTTACCGTCCCGCTCCTTTTGGCACACCCGGTATGTTAAGATTAAATTTATTCGTGAATTCCACTTTATGATTATAATGATCATAATACGGCTATTTATAAGATTAATAAAAAACATCCACCCTTTGCGCTTTTTCTTCTTATTAACCTAGTTATCTTTGGGTGAATTTTCCTGACGGTAAAAACCAAAAGGGTCGCTTGAAAGATCTACGTCTAAGCGGTTTTTAACACTTCTAACACGCATACAAAAACCATTTTCTCTGTCTCTAAGAACATTAAGGATCACCACTGATGGTAGGGCATGAGTACTGTATGAATATAAAAACAGAACAGGGTGGGATTAAATAAAAAGTTTCAAAATTACTGTTAATGTTTATCAATTGTTTTTTTTTTAATTTATAAATTCTTAAGTTTTATTATATAAAAAGAACGTACCAATTTCATCTGTGTAATTTACTTATTATTATAAGATCACTCAAGACACTTTATTAATATGTTTGGAAGACAGAAATGGACACAATGTTTGTTACATTTTTAAATTGTTTTTTATTGATAAATTTTGTTTTTGTGGGTTTATTTGGTGATGATAATGGAAATCTACAACTAGACCCCCACAAAAAGGTTAGAATCAGGGAAACTTATGTGGAACAACTGTTTAATGATGACCGTCCTAGTGAGTATACACTGAGCAATGATGATACTAGCTCTTCTATTCTAAAATCAGAATTAATTACTATTAAACTGGGAATAAGCCACAATTAAAGATAAAAATACGTTTATTGATGTTTCAATTTCCGCTTCGGAAATCGTTCTCAAAATACAAACAGTAAATTACAATTTACTGTTTGTATTTTGAGAACGATTTCCGAAGTGGAAATTGAAACGTCAATAAACGTATTTTTATCTTTAATTGTGGCTTATTCCCAGTTTAATAGTAATTAATTTACAATGCCACAAGAAAATAGCTTCAGAACAATACTAAAATCAGAAGTGGAGAATGCTATAAAGGGTCTTAAAAATAACAAAAGACCGGGCAACGATAACGTATACGGGGAAGTATTGAAAATGCTATGCGAAACAAACAGTCAATTTCTAGACTCACTCGTCAGACTCTTTAACAATATTTATAACAGCGGGGACTTTCCTGAAGACTGGCAGAGTCAACTTTTGTTGCCATACCGAAAAAACCAAAAGCAAAGTCTTGTGATCAACATCGGATGATTTCACATCAACCACATTTCGAAGGCATAGATCAAAGGTATTTACAACAGAATAAGCAAAAAATGCGAGGATAACATTGGAGATTCGCAGTTTGGGTTTCGGAATTCTCTTGGGACAACAGAAGCACTTTTTAGTCTACAGGTACTCATCCAGCGCTGCAGAGATATGAACAAAGACGTGTACATATGCTTTATAGACTACGCAAAAGCATTCGATAACGTAAAGCACAAAAAGATAATTTAAGTTCTCCATAAGATCGTAGTCAAACAGCTAAAGTAAAAGTAGGATCTACATTGACCAATAAAATTGAGGTCAAGAAAGGGGTACGACAGGACTGTATCTTGTCTCCAATTCTCTTTAATATATACATAGAAGAAGTATTTAAGACAGCGCTGGAGGATAGCACAGAAGGCATAAAGATAAATGGAGATAATTAATAACATAACGTATGCTGATGACACTATGATTCTAGCAAGTAGCATGGAGGAACTGAGTTGCCTAATGAGTAAGATACAAAAAACAAGTGCACAATATGGACTCAGACTAAATATCGCAAAAACCAAATGGATGTTATTAAGCAAAACCAACAACTACCACAGCAACTGATATTAGACAATGAAAGAATTGAACACATGGATTCGTACATCTACTTGGGAACAACAGTTAACTTAAATTGGGATCAAGCGAAGAAAATACGTATAAGAGTAGAAAAGGCAAGAGCATCGTTCACTAGCATGAAGCAAATTTTCACCTCTAAAAGCCCCACCCTACCTCTCAAAATTCGACTTGTGAAATGTTATGTATTCCCGGTTTTGTTATATGGAATGGAGGCGTGGACAATGACCGCAACATTGATGAAAAAAGTAGAGGCCTTCGAAATGTGGGCTTACCGACGTATATTACGTATATCCTGGACTGAGCACGTGACCAACGAAGAGGTACTACGCCGGATAGGTAAAGAGAGAGAGGTAGGAATAAGTATAAAGAAAAGAAAGTTGGAATACTTGGGTCACGTTATGAGACATAATAAATATAGAGTACTACAGCTGATCGTTCAAGGGAAAATAGACAGCAGAAGGGCTCCAGGGAGGAGAAGACACTCGTGGCTCCAAAACTTGCGGCAATGGTTCGGATTGTCATCTGCTGAACTATTCAGATCTGCCGTAAACAAAATCAGAATAGCCATGTTGATTGCCAACGTTCGGAACGGACAAGGCACATGAAGAAGAAGAAGATGGGTTTCTTCACATATTCTGTCAATTTTTCTTGTGTTTTTCGTAAACGAAAGATACGAGTTTATTATGAGATATGATAAAGTTCGTCATGATCATCTAATATAATTATTACTGAAAACAAATTAGATACAGGAAACATAAACATTCTTGTAATCTTAAAATAAAAGAGCAGTACAAATAGATAAAAAGAAATCAAAAACATATAAATAAAGACAATGGTTCGACAAGATTACTGCAAAAAATTTGATCCGTATCTTCTTCTTTTTCTTCTTCTCCCTCTAATGGTTCTACACTCCTTGTGGGTCTTTGCCTGCTTAACAACGTTCTTACATTCTGCCCTGTCGGATACTTCCCTTTGCCACAGCTTGATGTTCATGGTTTTAAGATCTTCCTCTACATTGTCTATTTACCTTTTATGGAACCTTTCACTTGTCCTATTGCGTCAGCAGGTACTATTACAGTCCGAGTATTAGTCATTTTTTTAAGTGGTTAAGCCAGTTTAGTCCGCGCTCTGCATTAATTTATTCAGCACATAGCTCAATTTTATTCTCTACGAAGTCCAAATATATTTCTTAATATTTTGCGCTCAAACATTCTTAAAAGATTTTCATCAGTGGCTGAAAGGGTCCACGTTTCACATCCATATGTGGCCACTGGTCCATGAGATGTTCTATTTATTTACTTCGAGTTTTAAAACTTGGTTATTTGTTTAAATTAAGAATGGTCCCAAAAATGGGAATTATTTTGAACTTTTAGACAAAATTATCGTGTTTTTTATTACGGAAACATACAAAAGATGTAAAAATGTTAAAAAAATTGAAAAAAGTTTGTAAAAAGTAGAAAATCAAAAATTAGCAGGAGAAAAATGTTATTAAAATACTAAATCGCCTTAGTACTTATATAAAATTTATAAACTAATTGTAAATACCAATCATTTGTCTCCGTTAAATTTTACAGAAATAAACAATATTATAATCAATATTATTTCTGTCTATCTTTCTGTAATGAAAAACCCCAGCGCCACCTATCCTAAAAACTGCAACTAATTCTACGAATACATTGTATTAATAGTCATATGTCACAGGTTTATGATAAAGGAATATTTAATAAATAGTTATTTTTTATTTTGTTTGGAAAAGTGTCAAGTAATTTAAATATTTTATTTTTATTATTACGAATATGACCTTATTTAGTTTTAAATTTTATTTAATCATAATATATTACCTAATTGCAATATGGCTTTAGTTTATTTTTAAATTCTCGAACTCAAATTGGCTGATTAATTATTGTCAAGTTCTGAGAATTCACTTGTCTGAAATTCAACATGTTTTTGGGAAACATATATCAACCCAAAACACTTCAGATTCCTTAAGAAAACGTATCCGCCTTTGTGTAGCAAGTAAAGAATGTCAGTTTAAGTTTAATTTACGGCTATTCACGGAGGTCTCTAAAAACAGTACCCTCTAGTCGATTTGGGGTAATAGATACGTGCCCCTTTGCATATTATGATCGACCATTCTTCAAAAAACTCTCGTCCTGTACGGAAGCAAGCGCCAAGCAGATCACCACAGCAGTGTATCTCACGCCAACCCCAGCCGGGCCCAACCATAGACAAAAAGGTAAGTGAATCTCATATAGAATTGACAATAAGATATAAAATCTGCCAATTGTTATTTGAATTCATTTTATTTTACATATATTTGCTACAAATATTCGCTATTTTCGCTAATCTTATATACAATCTAATATTGCATTTTTTCGTTAAAAATTATTTATCCAATACAATTTAACCAGCGATCTCTCAAGTTTAATCACTAAACATATTTCATACAGCAAAAATGTTGTTTATAACGAAATAAAAACTTTTATTTCATTTATAAAATAATATTTCTTTTCTTTTCAATAACTAGACTTATTTAACTATTTAACTAAATAACTAGTTATTTATATTACTAACCCAACGAAACCTGTTTGTTTACAAAAAAACTTTACTAGAGTAAACTGCTAAAATGACTGACCAACGGATAACTTTGCAATAAAATTGTTCTTCTACCGAATGTTCCTTTTTGTCAGCTGAAGAACATAAATAAGCTAATGCAGCCTCACCAGCTCTGGGATTATCTGAATTCCACATTTCTAAAATAAAATAATAAAAATTAACAAAGGATGGACAGTGAGAAGCATATAATCCACTTACAAATATAGATTAAGCATAATTCAAATACTTTCTATTATCATTGATTTTATACAAATGCCTGTATAAAAGTCAAAATGGCAAAATAATATTTAAATCCTTAGCACTCACCTTTATTTTTGTGTAACTAATTATTTATTCATAACTAAAACATAACCGCACAAAAAACAGTCAAAAGGTTCACCCAGCTTTAGAGTAATTTTGTCTAGGTTTACTGATATCATTACTAGGTGGCAGCAGCCTCACACGATGGAAAAATCTATGTACACTGCCTGTAGACGTGATATTATATGGTGGGAATTATCCTTCCCACTGATTATTAGTGGACTAAAAGGGTACTACACCTTATCTTCGTTATTAATGAACGTATAGCGATATACGAGTTATCACATGTATTTAATTTGCTCATTCTGTCTGTTGTAATCTGTTGTTGTAGTGTCTGTACAAACAATCACTATTTAAATGGGAATAAGCCACAATTAAAGGTTTAATTAAAGGATACGTTTATTGTCGTTTCAATTTCCACTTCGGAAATCGTTCTCAAAACGCAAACATTAGTAAATTAAACTAAAACAAACAATTTACCAATGTTTGTATTTTAAGAACGATTCTTGAAGTTTAAATTAAAACGTCCATAAACGTATTTTAACCTTTAATTGTGGGCTTATTCCCATTTAAATAGTAATTACTTTAAAATGCCACAAAAAATAGCTTCAGAACAATAGAAACAAGCAAGGCGACTACCAAAAGAGCACTACACCTTATCTTCGTTCTTAATGAACGTACGAGAAACATACGAGATATCACATAACAGTATAGATAATAATAGGCACAGTTTAAGATAAATTTGCTTTATTAACCTGAAGAAAACCTGTTACTAAATACAAAATAAATAACTGACGGAATCCCAACATGTAATATAGCAAATGAAAGGGATTCGTGTAAAAAATATATTAAGAAAAAACAAACAATAACAAACAACAATGAAGACGAGTATTAAAAGGGCACTATAGAGCATCTGCATTGTTAATAAACATATAACGACATACGAGATGTCAGTATGCTATTGATAAAAATAGAATTATTTACGATAAAATAGTTACGATATATTTTTGGAAAGTACCCACCTTTGGGAGGCTACCTAGCAACCCTCATTTAGCATTATTCCGTTTCCAGTCTTCTTTTTTCTTTTTTCTATATTATAACAGTCACATAAAAGTATTAAATAGTTTCATGTACGGTCTTTTGTTCTTTACTAAAATCACGGGAAGTCCAAATAATATTTAGCAACAAGTAACTGGAAGAACTCAAGATTCTCGTTTTCCACTGAACAGTTAGCAACATATTTGGTCCTTCGATTTGGATGCTTGCTGTTTTGGAAATACGAAATATCAAAGGTTAGTGCTTTTCCTTTTACCATTATTTCGTTTTTTTACATTTTCACATGAGATTTACATTTAATTTGTTTCTATTCGGTGGAAAACTACTTCTATCTTAATTGTTTGTTAATAATCACTATTTTGTACAACACATTACTTCAAGACAAATTTTAATTTATTGACTTAAGTCTGAGTACAAAATAAACAACTGATCAAATCGTAACATGCGATATGGCAAATAAAAGAATAGGATATAATGACTATATTAAGATATAAAAATAAACAACACGACTAACAATAGTATTTATCTTCATTAATATTGAACGTATAGCGACATACGAGATACCGTAGGGCACTATGGATAAAAATAGATTTACTATAAGACCAATTTTGATTTATTAACCTAATCTAATCCTAACATGCGACATAACAAATAAAAATAAAGGAAATAACAAATATAGTAAGATAGAAAAAATCAATCAGTTTTTTGTTATTATTACCTATGGATAAACGCTGACGACTATTAGACCGAAGTCTGTTACTAAGTGGCGAACACGATACTAGAAGTGCTCTTGCCAAAGATGTGCATGTCTTCGAGCGACTTTGTCCGAAAGGCTTTTACGTTTATCAGATCATGCTCCTCAGAATATAAACATCGAAGTACCACCCTTCGATGTTTATATTCTTGAAAAATAACAGTTCCATACCTAACGGAAAGTAATACTATACATGTACCTATAATTTTTTTATTACATTTTCTTTATTGGTAACAAATTTAATAAACGGCAATAAAACTTTACTGCTTTAATATACCTCATGTTAAATTTAATATTTGCAAATACGGTATTAAATACCTCCTTTCATGAGTAATTCCGATAGAAATTAAACTGGAAAATCAGTAGTTTCAATAAAACTGGAACAATATAATAACAGCGTGCTTGAAAATAACATATTTTTGTGCAATTTCGGAAAATATAATATGTATTTATAGGTAATAAAATTTTATCGATCTACATAAATACGCCATGGGAAATAAATTGCGTATATACGAGGTTTAATCAGAATCAGAAAAGGAAAAAAGTAGATATACATTTATTTGATTTTTTTTACTACTTGTAATTGTAGGATTACTTACCTCATTCATTATTATCATCACAGCCTTGCTAGAGAATGGCAATGTCAAACAGCATGTAGTTTTTTAAACTCCTTTTATTTGAGAGATGTAAAAAATTACTTAGTGGGAGCTATACCCATTGGTGGGCACCCTTTACTTATCTTTAGTTTACATTACCAAATATCTTACTTTTATACAAATAGTAACTTCTATGTTATTTCTAGCGGTGGAGAGATCTAGAGGATGCAACCTTTTTTGTCTTGTAGTGGAGTCAGGAAGTCGTTGGCCAGTGGATTTTGATAACACGGTAAGTCTCTTGAAGTAGTTTGTACACTAGTCACTAAGTGACGGTTGCTTTTTTAAGAGTTTTAATATTCAGGTCATGATGAATAACATAGTTTGTCACATACCATGGAATCTTTGTACTATTTGCATATTTGTATTACTGGTAGTTCCCGAGATTTGAATCTTAAACATTCATACCCGTCGTAGTATTGCCTTATAGAGAAGCAATTTGTTTTGAATACTTAAACCTAACCAACTAACTAACTAACTAACTAACCAACTAACTAACTAACTAACTAACTAACTAACTAACCAACTAACTAACTAACTAACTTCTGATTCATGGACAGTACATCTTCTTGTAAAGCATGCCCAGGTGTAGTCGTTTAGACCATATATGTTTTCCGTAATTTCTCAATTTTCCTAGCAAGTAGTAATTTTTGGTTTATAGATACCAGAGGCCAATTTTTTCCTTTTTAACGTGATCTTGAACGTAGTTCTTTATGTTGATTTAGTATTTACTGTGACACGCCATTGTATTAATCAATTTTCTAACTACTGTAAATGGTTTTGCAAATTTCTGGACGCTATCACAATAATCTCGACTTAACTGAGGAGGAACCAAAAGCATTTCTAAGGGTTCATTTATATATGATATTTCATATACTACCTAGTTTGAGACAATATTGGTCAACAGATATCAAATAAGTACGTGTCAAGAGTTCTTCGTCTCAATAATAATAAAAATGTGAAAAAATGAACATATCCTTAATTTTGACATACTGTTCAAAGTAAGGCCTTTGATCTTCTTCTTTTTGTGCCACTCCTATCGGAGATTGAAAATCATCAAGGCTATTCTGACCTTGTTTACGGCTGACCTAAAGAGTTCATAAGTGGTGCAGCCACACCACTCTCTCAAATTCCGCAACCATGACATTCTTCTACGGCCTGGATTCCGTTTTCCTTCTATTTTTCCCTGCATTATATTTTGAAGTAATGCGTATTTATGTCCTCTCATCAGGTGACCAAAATATTCAAGTTTTCTTCGCTTTAGCGTTAACAAAATCTCTGGGTCTTTTCCTATTCTTCGTATTACTTCACAGTTTGTTATTCTTTCAACCCAACTAATCTTCAGCATTCGACGGTAGCACCACATCTCGAAACTTTCAATATTTTTCATGTTGTTCTGTTTGAGAGTCCAGGCCTCTACACCGTATAATAGCGTGTTAAATACATAGCCTCTCAGAATTCTTAATCGTAGAGGGATGCTTATATTTCTGTTGCAGAAGAGTTTTCTCATCTTTATGAAGGTGACCTGGCAATTTCGATACGTCTTTTTATTTCACTGTTTTTGTCTCCAGTTTCGTTTATTAAAGTTCCCAAGTATTTGTAACTTGATACTTTTTCAACTTGAGTGCCGTTTATACTAATTATACGCTGGTTGTGTCATGTTTTTACTGAAGACCATATACTTGGTTTTTTTAATATTGATATTTATACCATAATTGTTGCAAGCAATATTTATGTCTGTAAGTAATCTTTGTAATTCTTCTACTGTTCTTACAACTAGTACAGTGTCGTCCGCGTATCGAATATTATTTACAATCTCTCCATTAATTACGATTCCTTCGTTTGCTTGTAAAAGGCTTTCTGACAGATGCTTTCACTATATACATTAAATAAAAGAGGTGACAAAATGTAACCCTGTCGTACTCCTCTACGTATTTCTATTGCTTGTGATATTTCAGTTTCTATTTTGATGTTAGTTTTCTGATTCCAATATAGATTGAGAATTATTCGCAGATCTTTATTATCTATGTCCTTCCTTTTAAGAATCTCTCTAAGCTTATCATGGCGTACTCTGTCACACGCTTTTGATAAATAAGGCCAAAGTTTTCCTACTAATTGTTTTCCTATTGGGGAATTGTACCTTGCTGTCTTCTATTTTTGTTGTCATTCGGCTTATAATCGTTCCATTCTACTCTTCTATTTTTTACCCAGTTCTTGATGTTCTTCACTTTGGATCTACTTCGTATATAATATGTTCTTCCAGCTTTCCGATTCCAATATAGATTGAGAATTATTCGCAGATCTTTATTATCTATGTCCTTCCTTTCAAGAATCTCTCTAAGCTTATCATGGCGTACTCTGTCAAAGGCCTTTGATAAATAAGGCCAAAGTTTTCCTACTAATTGTTTTCCTATTGGGGAATTCTTCTATTTTTTACCCAGTTCTTGATGTTCTTCACTTTGCATCTACCTCGTATATATGTTCTTCCAGCTCTGTCCCATAGAATCTTACCATTAATTTTTCTGTTTTTCTAAATAAAGGACAAAACACCCTTTTTGTCTTCTCTGTGTCAAGTCGTGTTTTAATTAGTAGTTTCTTGTTTAATATTTTTGTGTTTATAGGAATATAAACACGTATGTATATAAAATCGTTTTTACAATTAATATTAAATTCTAAAGAGAGTTTCTGACTAACCCCATATATACCTGCAGTCGTAAAGTAAAAAATCAGTACACATAATTCAAAGAAAGCTTCAATTCAAGAGTTACAATTCCCAAGACTGTTTCCCTAAAACGGTATTTTGAGGATCCTAACTTTTTATGGAAAAAACTTTACGAGTTTAATGCAAATTTTTAAAAGCTACCCTTGGCATACTAAAAAAGGTTATTACTGAGGGAGATTATGTAAACTGGATATGTTTTTTAAACATATATTAAGAGCTGAGAGTATACCGTGAATGAAACTCACTTAGGCGCAGTTTTTATTCTTTTTTGTTTACTTCTACTAACTGAACGCCACCTGCTAGACAAAACTGAACTAAACACAAAAACAATTTGAACTATTTACTAATATTATACCGGTTCGCTATTCCCAGTCCGAACTGTCTAGTGATTTTAGTAATTATTTTTTTTTCGAAGTTAGTAACTTTTTGACAGACTCGAAGTGGCTGGAAAATACTATACAACCAAGCATACGTGCTCTTAGTCAATATTAATGTAAACAAAAGTAAATAAAATAGAACTTTGCCGACAATCAATATTTATTTATACCGTATAATGTATTGATAACAAATAATAACATTATTTATTGTACAAAATAAAAAAGTGGGAATAAATTCTACAAAATTAAGAAGTCAAAGTGAGGTTAAATAAGAATAAGACACAGCAAGTTCCTTATGTATTTACAACAATTACATAATTCGATAAATACATTTTAATGATCAACTTACCTCAACAGGGTTTTCATTCGGTAAAAAAAATGGTAGGCATTTTGAATAAACCTTTGTGCAGTTACCTTGTAATCTAGGAACAGCATCCTTACTAATCTAAAAATATTAACTTTAAAAAAAACTTTTTAAAAAACATTTTATCATATTTATTAAGAAAAACTTACCAACGCATTAGCTGATGGAACAAATGGAAAACTTTGACTATCCATAATAATAAAATTTTAAATATAACTAACTAATTAACTGAATAGAACTAACAAAAGAATTAAACAAAGATAATAAAACAATAAAACTATATTAAATTAAATAAACAACGCGAATAATACAAATATTTACTACAATATTTTAAATTGTAACAATTCAAATATTATATTTTAAATATACAGCGAAAATTTGATGGGTTTAGTATACACTTCCACTATTTAGAATAATTCTTCTTTTTTTCAAAGAAAGAGGTCTGCAATAGTAGTATACTTGAGCTATTTATACTGAGAAGTAGGAATTGTTGTGTTGTAGGTTTCCTACAATGAGTCTGTCAAAATATGCCCTAGCTAAGCGAATAGACAATAGCAATACATCACTTAGAAAGTTCTATATAAGCTGGGCCAGTTTCAGTCGTGAAAAAGTAAAAGTATTTACACAGGATTTTACAATAAAAATTGTTTTGTTTATATAGGTGTACCTGTATTTTACATATAGATGCATATCCACCGTGTTACATCATCTCTTTACTCAATTACAAAGTACAATTCTCTCTATCATTATTCCATTTATATTCTACAAACACTAAACATAACTCACATGTATCGGTGTATTTTACTGTAATAATTTTACGCAATAAACCAGTCGAGTATATGACGTCATCCGCTTGCAAGATTTTATCTTATCCTTAACTTATCGTCTACACTAGTCTTTTCTTATCAATAATATAACGATACTACATAATTAATTTTAATGTACACCCTTTAAACAATAATGTTATTTACTATAATATAATTTAAACGCAATTATATAATTTCCACCTAAATTTGGTTCATAACAATATCCACAGTGACAGTTAACTGTCACCTGTCTTAAAGGACTTGTCACTTGTAATTAATTTTTAATTCTTGATCTAGTGAGTTTGTGGTATCAATCATAGGACTAGGTCGTTTTTTCTAATAGGAGTGTATGTTTTTTGCCAAATCACACTGGCATGCTTAAATCCAGATTTTATCGCACTCTGTAGTCAAAAACTTTATTTTATTGTCAGTGCATCGTATACTGAAGGTTGTATACTGACATCCTACTATAACTGACCATACATTTAATTTTTGTGGTCTTTGAGTATGGTTTTCACGCATTCAGTGTGAATTTCACACGAGTTCAGCTATTCAATACGAGTTCAACCATATGTTCACTTGATTTTATGTAGTCTGAAAGATCTTAAATACATAAAACAGTGCAAAATATGTAGATTTTAATAAATTTAAATATTTCAATGGAGAAAATGCTAGTGATTTTGACATTGGTTCAACCATTTAGAAGATTAATGAGAACTAAAATTTGAACAGTAGTTGTGGTTCAAATTGGGTACATACAGATGTACGTCATTCTTCAGTCTTACGTTTATTACGTAAAAATAAATTTAAATCATACAAAATTAACTTATTGCAAGAATTAAGTGAAGATGACTTTGGTCGTAGATTAGAGTTTACTGAGGTAATGATGGATAAAATTGAAAAAATATTAAAATTTTGTTAACAGAATATGTTTTTCCGATGAAGCAACTTTTACACTGTGTGGAAGTGTAAATCGACACAATTTAAGGTACTGGTGTGACGTAAATTCACACTGAAGACTGAATGCGTGAAAACCATACTCAAAGACCACAAAAATTAAATGTATGGTCAGATATAGTAGTTACTTATTCAATTGGGTCATTTTTTGTCGAAAGAAATTTAACGTCAGATAGTTGGTGTAAATGTTCGGCGATATTTAGATGAAATATTTCCTGGACGATAAATTGGTAGACAAGGTAGAATTGAATGGCCTTCACGTTCACCCGATTTCAATCCTAAAGATTATTTTTATTAGGGATACTTGAAAAATTCAGTTTACAAAACTTAACCAGCAAGTCTTGCAGAGCTAAGGCAACGAATTATTAATGAATCTCGAATAATTTCTAGACAATCATGGAGAAATTTGGTAGACGCCTTCTACCATTGATTAGGGTGCTGTCAACTCACAAATTGAGCACATTTTGAACACTTAATAACGTAACTACTATGTTAAAAAATGTTCTAAAATATCAATTGTTACGTTTTAATGTATTTGAAAATAGTTAGTATTAAAAAATTTATTGAAACATTTTAGGCGTTGCCAGACTTCGATTTTATGTATTTATGAGCTTGCCAGATTATATAAAATCATAAGTGTTATATATGGTTGAACTCGTATTGCATAGAAGATTCCAATAATGACTGAATATACAGAGTGATGTATTTGAAAAACCAAAGTTTTTAATAATATAAGAAAAACGGCAAATCTGGCAACATTGTAAATATCAAATACATTAGGTGCACCTCAAATTTTGTACAATTATGATTAGCATTTTACGAGATAATTAGCCGTTTCCAGACTTTTGGGTCACTGTGTATATACTAGTATGCATCACAAATTGTTACTTCATTGCAAGTTTTTTTTAAACTATGGTATATAACCAACCACTGAAATTTTTCCTTTTAATTTTTTAAATGCCTTTCAGTTTCGTTTACGTCCATCCGGTCCTGTTTGGGACAAACATCCAGCCATAAATTCTATTTATGTGGTTATTTTTTCAACCCTTACTACACTCTATTTTTTAGTCACGACCAACCCCTGACGGGTCCACCGTATGTTCTTCTGTGTCCCGCCGATTCCATTGTCCTAAATCCCTATAGAAATTCCTAACGTCGTTAGAAGCCGTTGCCGGAAAAATAAAGGTGTTAAGGTTTTGTTTTTCTTAAAAGATTCGTGAATCGATAGAATGTTCGGGAAGGATGGGTAATTTTATCAATTGTATTGTTCTTGTAATGGCAAAGGATGTGATTCTTTTGCGAGCACAGGATTCTGTTATTTCAAGGATACTCAATAAAGTTTTAGTAGCTCAAGAAGAACAATTTTGGTAAATTTGTGACTAATATGGGTAAATCTTCAATAAAATAAATCTCCTTTTTCTGTGAACTACCAAAGCGGAAAACTGATTATCCATATAATTATAGCAATTACTATTGTTATAGAGAATAAGTCGCAATTTAAGTTTAAAATAAGTTTTTTGACATTTCAGTTTCCAGTTCGGAAATCGTTCTCAAAATACAAAGCATTAATAAGTTAATCAAATTTTGTTTTAAAAATAAAGCTTCAGAATAAGAATAAAATAATTAAAATTTACAAATTTGAAAATATGGGAAAACAGTATTGTTTAACCAATCCGGTATGGCAGACAGCAGTAGCGGCTAGTCCTAAAGGGCTAAGGGGCCACTGGGTCTGAATAATAAATTGATCTGAAAATATATTTATATGAATATATAAATAGCACTACTACAAGTCCAAGCCGATCCTGTTGACCTTAACATTATACCAATGTATGCATCAACCTTGGAAAAGCCTAAAAATGAAGTAAAATAATTGTACAGAGAGATTAAGTTAATGAAACTGATCAAGAATAACCAGACTCTTATAAGCATGGGAGATTTCAATGCGAAGGTAGCGCGAGGGCGTGTTGAAGATGTCGTGGGTGACTTTGGATTGGGAGATCGAAACAAGAGAGGTGATATGCTAATCCAGTTCTGCCAAGAAGAAAAATTAGTCATTGCGAATACCTGGTACAAACTGCCAGATTTTACACAGGGCCTTACTTTACTCATAATAAACGTCCGTACCAGAAGAGAGGCAAATGCGGATTCTGATCACTACCTGGTCGAAAGTAGGATAAGGGCTAGAATTTCAAACATCAAAAAGGAAAGAGGCTCTAAACATGAACGATACAATATAGAAGGACTCAAAGAAACAAACAAAAATAGAGAGTACAAAGAAAATATAAGCATCAAACTAGAAAACAGACCAAAACATGAAAACCTAAATGAGGAGTGGGAAGAGTGCAGAGGAATCATAAAAGAAACAGTTAAAGAGGTGTTGGGCATGGAAGGTAAAGAAAGAAGAACAAGAACGAATCATTGGTTTGACGAAGAATGTCAAACTATAACAGAAAGAAAAAACAGAGCATATCTACAGATGTAATAGAGGCACAGAACCCGACAAGCAGAGGAAGAATATAAACAACTACGTAAAGAAGAAAAGAAAATTCACCGAAGAAAGAAGAGAGAATATATCAACAAAGAACTTTAAGAACTACAAGAACTAAGTAAACCAACAGAGACAAGAAAATTTTACCAGAAACTCAACAAAAGCAGAAGTTCAGAGTTCAAACCGAGAACAACGATGTGTAAAGATAAGGAGGGTAATATATTGACAGAACAGCAAGAGATACTTAGAAGATGGACAGAACATTTTAAGGAAAAGCTTGGGGTGAATAGGACGGAGATGAACCCTGATATACCATTAGACCAAGCAGACAACAGAGAAAAAGAGTCCACCAACAATAGCAGAGATTAGAACAGCAGTGGACAAATTAAAGAACAATAAATCACCGGGATCGGATCAAATATCATCGGAGCTATTGAAAGAAGGAGGAGACGCATTACTTAAAGATATACATGAGCTGATAAGAAAGATATGGTTGAATAAACAGCTACCAAAGGAGTGGAATAGCGGCATTATTGTACCACTACATAAAAAAGGAAACCAGTTAGAATGTGAAAACTACCGTGGAATCACGCTGTTGAATGCGGCATACAAAATAATGTCCAACGTAATGTATGAAAGACTTAGACCATACGCTGAAAAAATAGTTGGCAAATACCAATGTGGCTTCTGTAGACAGAAGTCAACAATAGACCAGATATTTGTTCTGCGACAGATTCTTGAAAAAACAAGTGAATATAACATCGACACACATCATCTCTTCATAGACTTCGAAAGCGCATATGACAATATAAACCGAGAATTCCTAACAAAAGCAATGAAAGAATTTAATATACCAACACAGCTAATAGAATTGATAAAAGAAACACTAAAAGTAGAAAGTAAAATCTGGATACAAAACGAATTAACGGAAACAATAGATGTGAAGAAGGGACTACGCCAGGGAGACGCTCTATCATGCATATTATTCAACATCATACTTGAAAAAATAATAAGAGACACAACAGTTAATACCCGAGGAACAATAATTAATAAAAGCGTGCAAGTACTAGCATTTGCAGATGATGTTGACATAATCGCAAGATCAAGAAGAGAAATGATAGAGGCATTCACTCAAATAGAACGAGCTGCAAAAAATAGTGGTCTTAAAATCAATCAGACAAAAACAAAATATATGCCTGCAAATAAAAACGCACAAATAAGGCAGCTGCCAAATTTAACAATAGGAGAATACAACATTGAGGCGGTAAAAAACTTTACATACTTAGGATCCCTAGGTTACGTCTGATAACAACGTTGCAGAGGAAGTGAAGAGGAGAATATTTATTGCCAATAAATGTTACCATGGCTTAATTAGGCAACTAAGATCAGATAACGTCTCCAGAAAAACAAAATGCCAAATATACAAAACCTTAATAAGACCGGTACTCACATACGGTTCAGAAACCTGGACACTCTCTAAAAGGGAGGAAACGTTATTAGCCACCTTTGAAAGAAAAATTTTGCGACACATATATAAGGGCACAAAAGAAAACGGGATTTGGCGGAGAAGGTATAACTTTGAACTATACAACATATACCAGGATCCGGATATCATAACATTCATTAAAACAGGAAGGCTACGTTGGATTGGACATGTGGAAAGAATGGAAGAAGGCGAAATACCAAACAAAACATTCAAACAAGTGCCAGTAGGAAAAAGAACAAGAGGAAGACCGAAGCTGAGATACGTAGAACAAATAGAAAATGATATAACAACATTAAAAATTAAAAACTGGAAAAAAAAGCACGAAACAGGTCAGAATGGAGAAGAATCCTTGAACAGGCCAAGACCCAAAAAGGGTTGTCGAGCCAGTGATAATGATGGTTACTTTACTCATCTCCACAACATATGCATGACAACATCGTAAGAAATCAAATTGATTTTTTATTGATTAATCAGAGATACAGAAATAGATTGCAAGGAGTAAAAACGTACCATGGAACAGTTATGAGAACTTAACGCTTCTATATTGCTTTGTAAAATGGTACATTTACTTCGTACTGCTACATGGTGTAGAACCCTGGACCATAAAGGCCAATATGATGAACCCATTAGAGACCTTTGAAATGTAGGTGTTTAGAAGACTACTTAAAATTAGAAAAAAACCCAAGTACCAGTCCTTAAAGCTTATTATGGAAGTGAAAATAGAAGAAAAACTGGGCATCGGAAAAAAGAAATACTCATGGCTTAAAAACATAAGGGATTGTATAAACCCCGATACCCATGCACTTTTTAGAGCCACACAAGATCGAGAGGAGTATTCCAGAATTGTCGCCAACATCCACTAATTGGATAGGGCACCAAAAGAAGATTTGTACTGTCTTATACTATACCATTCGACTAATGTGATCGTCTTACTACTGTTTCTGTTTTGTCATCCATCCAGTTATGTCTTCTATATTGCATACTCGTCTTATGGTTTCACTTCTCTCCTCATCCAACAGACTTTTCCCTGATATTAGTATTTTCATCTCTGTTGTTTATAGTAGTCGCCTCGTTTTAGATATGTTAGGTCTTGTCTTCGCCGTGTATGTTAATATAGGTCTAATTGCTGCTTTATAGATTTTTGTTTCTCTGTCTTGTCTTAGCTGTTAATTCTTACAGATTGTGTCGTTAAGAGATCCTGCCACTTTACTTGCTTTTAAGCTTTGTTGTCGTACTTCTTCTTCGACATCTCCGTAACTAGTTATATCTGTTCCCATATATCTAAAACTTGCTTACTGTTTTATTATTTTCCCATCAATTTCGATTTTACATCGTAATGGGTATTTATATGTTGTAATACATTTGGATTTTTCTACTGATATTATCATATTGTATTTCTTGGCTGTTGTATTGAAGATATGTGTTTATCTTTGGAGCTCACAGCTGGTCCCAATCCTGGCTAAATGGGCTAGGTTAACATCCTACTCATAGTAAAAGAAAACAAGGCTAAAAGAACCTATATCAAGCCATTGAGCTGCGAAAAAAGTAATTCCATTGCCTGCTTCAATTACGATTTTTTTAGATTTTTATGTTGCACTGTATTCTAAGATCTAATTGAATTTACTTGAATCAGTCATCAGTGCTGCCTTTTTATAACTTTTATAACTTTCATCCTTTATCAACTTTTAGTATATTTTAAATAAGGATTGGATAAACCTAAAATCTTGGACTATTTTAAATTTTCAAACTTTCTTGCTCGTTAAGATTTTCCAACGATAAAACTTTTCTAGACATAATGTACTCAAGTCGACCCATTTCAATAACGAATCAATCTTAGAATATTTTATTACCTTTAGTTTAATTGGTACATCTCGCCGTTCAGTATTTCGGTGCAGAGCTTTTATTCATGGTCTATGCAGGATTTCGATTTTATGGCCTGTTTTATTGCGGCTACTGATACCAGCTACTAACAAGCATCTTAGCAGGTTTTATTAGGCCATATATTATATTTTACAAGGCTAAATAACACCGCCCGTTGATTTGGGAATGAATTTTTTGATATATGGGTGTCAGTTATTTTTCGATTAAAATTTTGTAAAATACTAGTTTTGACATTTGGGGGGTTCTCAGCGTGAACACTTGCTGTATAAAATCAGTTGGGAATGCTAAGATTATTTCCACGTGATTTTATAATTCATACCAAAATTATAAAGTACAAATTTATGTAATAGATAAAACCTGCTATTAGCGACCACTTTCAGAGAATCAGAAGCTGGTTCGCTAAAGAGAAGTGGTCGTTTAGAGAGATTATAGGAAAATTCATCATTTAAGGAGATCATAAGATACCCAATTTGGTTTTAGAAATGCTATGAGAACCAGGGAGGAACTTTTTGCGCTTAACATCCTAATACAAAAATGCCGCGAAGAAAAGATGTATTGGCATGTTTCGTGAACTTAGAAAAAGCATTCGATAAAGTACATCACATAAAATTATTGAAAATACTGAAAGATATCGGAATAGATGACAAGAATATTCGTGTCATTAAAAATTTGTACTGGAGTCAAACTGCTATCGTAAAAATTGAAGATAACTACACCGATTAAATCTCCATACAATGAGAAGTCAGACAAGGTTTCATTTTGTCGCCAACATTGTTCAATGTTTACTCGGATCAGTTATTTAAAGAGGCACTTGAGAAACGACCATAAGGAATAAAAATCAACGGGGAAAATACTTTTAACACCTTTTACTCATCTTATTAATTTAATTCTATCCACTGGAGTATTTCCAGAAGTACTAAAATACTCAAAAGTACTACCAATCTATAAAAAAGGTGATTCCTCAAAAACTGACAATTACAGACCCATAAGCATTGTTTCTACTTTTGGGAAAGTGATTGAAAAGGTTATCAAACAACAATTTTATTCCTATTCTGAGTCAAATAATTACTTTAGCAACTCACAATATGGATTTAGAAGTGCTCGTTCTACTACGAACGCGGTATTTAATGTTGTGAGCGAGGTGATTGAGGGGCTTGAACGCGGCAATCACATAGCAATTTCTCTTTGTGACTTATCAAAGGCTTTTGACTGCGTTTCACACGACATTTTACTCCACAAATTAAATTACTATGGAATCAGAGGTATCCCTCTTAAGCTTATAACTTCTTATCTATGTGGCAGACACCAGGCGGTAGTGTCTAAAGGTCATCTCTCTGATTTTCTATCCGTAAAACATGGAGTCCCACAAGGTTCGGTCGTAGGACCTCTTTTGTTTATTATTTATGTCAACGATCTGCCTAAATTCATATCTCCGTACAAAACCATACAATTCGCAGATGATACGACATACGTTATATCAGGAAAAAATAATGATGATTTAAAAATGTCTCATTAGGAAGTTTCTACTAAATCTAGCTCATGGTTTGCTGCAAACAAACTAAAACATAACTATGATAAAACGCAAAATATGGTTATATCTTGCAAGTATGCTATGCAAGTAACTTACACAATGATCTAGTTAACAAAGACTGTTAAACTATTGGGAATAACCATGGATAATCGACTCAACTGGTCTGCTCATATCTCACACTTTAAGAAACAGCTATCAAGTTCATTATTTGTTATTCGCCAACTAGCAAGAGTTGTCAACTTTAAAACATTAAAAATTACATATTTTTCTTTATTCCACTCTCACCTAAACTATGGTTAAATTATATGGGGCAATTCAACAAATGCACTTCAAATTTTTAGAATACAAAAGAAAGCTGTCAGGATTTTAGCAGGGGTTAGTTATCTAGAACACTGCCGACCTTTCTTTATTAAATGCAAAATTATGCCGCTACCTACTCTGTTGATATTTCAAGTTTTAACTCAAATTCACAGAAAACGTGCCCATTTAATAAAGCAGTCTGATGTCCATGTTCACAATACGCGAAACTGTCACTACCTACGAACAAATCGCTGTAGATTAAGTCTTTCAGAAAAAAATAGTCTTAATTATAACTATTACAATATTTTCCCAAAAAGTATAAAAGAGCTAAGCTGTAATAGTTTCGATAAAGTTATAAAAAAATATCTTTTAAAACATTGTTTTTACTGCTCAGAAGAATATATGACTCATTGCAGAACATCCACTGAACTGCTTACCGTAACTTTGCCATAAATATTTTTCTGTTTAATATGTTTTCATGTTTGTATTATTTAATGTTTTATTATTTAATACTATGTATGTTTTTTTTGACTTGCTACAAACAATATTTGTATATGTTATGTAGTTAAATAAATACTCTACTCTACTCTACTCTACTCTACTTAATATGATTAGATATGCAGACGATACAGTAATTCTGTCAGACAATATTGAAGGTCTCCAATTTGTGCTCCAAATACCTTGTATTCACGAGGTAGGAGATGAAATGGGCATTAAAATAAAAATAAAATAAATTTTTAGTGTTTAGTCGTGACCCACATTTCGACGCAAAGCTTCAATTAAACAGAGTCCAAGTTGAAAAAGTTCACAAAATGACATATCTGGGAACTGTGATAACCGACCAACTAGATCCAAACATAGAAATTAAACGTAGAATATTGTAGAAAATTATTCACATTTTCTACAATAGGTTATTTATTATTCTAATAATTATTATTATTCCACTAAATTGTCTTCTAAATTAAATTAAAGTCGTATACGATCAGCACGACATCCCTTCTTCGTGCTTTTTCGTATCTTCTGCGCCTGTCAGAATTTTACATTAATTCAAATCAGCTACCCTTAACATCACTTCGTTTCTGCCTTCTCAAATAGAAGGACGTAAGTCAAATCATTTTTCTCAGCTTCTTAAATAGAAGCAAGTTATTGTTTTCACGCTTCTCAAATAGAAGCAGTTTTCAATTAACACATTTTATTAAATAGTTAATTAAATTAAACTCAGTGTCTGTGCATCAAATATGTAAGTACCTGAAATAATTTTTCATACAGAAGATAATATACGGTTTCGTGCCAACTTTTCATGAATGCCGGCCCGAAAAATTACAGGGTTGCCGGATTTTCAATAGACTACATATAAACTTTATTGTTCTATAACTTAATATAAACAGTTGTGCTTAAGAACATTGTATATAAACATTTACATTTTACTATTATAAAAAGGTTATTGGTTGGCGATTCCGCTTTTTTATATATTTTTGTAAATAATGTAATAAAATTATTTCTAGCTTTTATTCTTATTTTAATTATTACATTTTCTATTTTAATACTACCTACATAATTACATATCCGCAATTTTGCGACCTATGGGTCGCTGGTCCTTCGAGGTTTAATTAATTTATTTTTTATCTACCAAATGTAGGAAGGTGAGATCATAATTTTTCAAATACTTATTTACTTTTATTTTATCGAACCAGCTACCTCATCCTTTCCCCTACATTTGTTTTGGTCCTTCGAGCCGGATTTCTTGTCAGAGTGACATTCTTCTAATAATAATTCTTTTACCTTTCAATAACAATGTTTTTGTCAAAATGACATTTTTATTATAATTCTTTTATCTATTGCTTTGTACATACAATTGCCCTATCAATTTCTTTACTTATGCCACTAATCACCATCGAGTGCACCTGAACAATCTTTATTTTTTAAAAACTCAAACAGTGACAGTGATTTTACCGCGGACAAAATAATTTTAAAATTGTAAAACTTTATCGGGAGTGTTCGGTTTCCAGAAATTTTTGCGAACCGGCAACCCTGTTAAGACTTCTTCAACCAGTACTGGAGTTCCTACAACATCCAACAACATCTGTTGTGTTTGTGTTAAAAACATTACCTTATCGGCATTTAGTACCTGATTTATGGGCCTTGCTAAAGGATCTTTATACAATAGATCTTTCTACCTACCTACCTAGGAAATTTTTGAGTTGGGTGTAAATAAACATTTCCTGATGTTTTCAAGTTTATTTTAAAACTGTTTTGTGAACATTTATGTAATTTTAAGAAGCTATTTTTACGATTATAGGTACCTGACTACCTGCATTTGAGTATTTTGAACTGTTGGTTATTGCTTTATTTTTATAATCGATATCTGTATTGTGATATTATTATTAATACCTTTTATCTGGTAATATTTTATTTTCTGTCTAATATTTTCTAGGTTTTTAATGAATATTAATTAATTTGAATTTTACCAGTTTGCTTATATTCTAATAACATATATTTGTTGCGTAGTGCATACCTTATTTTCTGATTAGTGGCTGTTAATTCTTTTGCATTTTAAAATGGACCTAATCGCTTTAAAGAATAAAAGGAAAGGTTGTAAAATTCAACTTTCTAGACTCGAATCCTACATCAAAAATCTTGATGGATCAGAGGAAATCTGTATATTAAATATAAAATTACAAAATCTTTTAAGTACCTACGAAAGTTACAAAAATCATATAAGTGATATAATTGCACTTGAAGATTTTAGCGATGTCGAAATCAATGCAGAAAATTTAATATCTGATCGTTTCGAGATTGCTATTGCGCAACTTGGATCCAAAATTGAAAATATTAAAAAAACATTATCCAATAGTGATATTATCGAATCCTCTAATGTTGTTTTGCCAAAAATCAACATTAAACCTTTTACGGGGTTAGCTCAAGAATGGCCCTCATTTTTCGATCTTTTTTCAGCGGTAGTGCTGAATAATTCTAAATTAAAAACTGACGGGGAAAAATTTTATTATCTAAAAAGCTTACTGCGCGGTCCTCCTTTAGATTTAATTTCAAGTCTGAGCCTAACTAATCAGAATTTAAACGTTGCTTTAGATATTTTAAAAAAGACATGACGATAATTTTAAGTTATTAATTTCTTTGTACCAAACTTTGATAGAACAAAAAAGTTTATCAAAATGCACAGCAAATGATTTGAAGGAATTCTATATTACCTCGCGTAAAACTTTTGATTTAATAAATAATACAGGTCATACTCCTCAAATCAAATTTGAATCTTTAATTATATTTTTGCTAGAGCAAAAACTTGACTACAATTCTAGAAAAGCGTTTGAGAGTGAGCGTGATACAGGAATCATTCCTACTGCAGAAGAATTTTTTGAATTTTTAAATAAAAGACAATCCGTCTTAGAAAATTTAAATCTTTTTGAACCCCATTCTTCCAAATCTTATTCCAGGCAGACTGACAGCCGAAAAACTAAGGTTTCATTAGTTTCTAATGTAAATAACCTTCAACGTCAATCTTCCAACTTCCGTACTAATTGTTTTTATTGTAAAGAGTCTAATCATCTTATTTATGGATGTTTCAAATTTTTAACTTTAAAACCTGTAGAAAGATATCAATTTGTCAAATCTAAGAAATATTGCATAAATTGTCTTAGCAGCACTCATGCAATACCTCAATGTAAATCCTTAAAAAGATGCTCCACTTGTGGGAAACCTCACCACACTTATTTACATTTTGATAATCAATCAAACTCATCCCCTAGTATGCAAACTCATAACCACGTTCCAAATATAAATATGTCCTCTCGTTTTAGAGGAAATAATGATGGAACAGAACAACC
This sequence comes from Diabrotica balteata, assembly GCA_918026665.1. NCBI lineage: Eukaryota > Metazoa > Arthropoda > Insecta > Coleoptera > Chrysomelidae > Diabrotica > Diabrotica balteata. The sequence goes on along the minus strand of OU898276.1, from coordinate 197,815,450 downwards.
TAATGTACATATTGTAAATAAATCTTTGTCTCCTAATATGAACCCTGTAAATAATGAATTTATTGAACATGCTCATCCCTCATCTCAGCAAGCTTCACTCCATACCGTATCTATTTCTGATAACATAGTTATTTTACCTACAGCTCTTGTAAATATTAGATGTTCTAATGGTCAACAAATGGTGGCAAGAGCTCTATTAGATTCTGCTAGTCAAATGAGTCTCATTGAAAGCACATTTGCAAAAAATTTGCAGCTGTCCTCTCGAACACAACTTGTAAATATTTCTGGGTTAGGTAGTACCAATTGTGCTAAAAGTAGAGAAGTGCTAGATATACAATTTAGTTCTCTTGTTAACCCATCAATTAGTTTTAACGTTTCTTGTTCTGTTATAAACAAAATAACAAATAATCTCCCTCAATTTTCTATATCTCCTGAGGTTCTAAAATTACATGAACATATAATACCCCAACTTGCCGATCCATTTTTCTTTAAAACTGGGCCTATAAACTTGCTTCTTGGTGCTGATGTTTATTTTAATTTACTTAAATCTAATATTATTAATATGGGACCTAGGTTGCCTTCTTTAGTTGAAACGTATCTGGGTTATGTGATCGCCGGTCCTGTACCTAGGAGCCGGTTAAATTTTTCCTCAAACCAAAATAATGTTTCTCATTCTTTTGTTACAATTAATGATGCTCAATCCGAAAGAGAAGATGAGTTGACCCTTCGTATGGAAAGTTTCTGGGAATTAGAAACTATTCCACTACCAAAAAATCATTGTTCTAGCGAAGAATTTGCAGAACAAATATTCAAAAATACCACTATTATTTTACCCTCAGGTCGCTACCAGGTCGATATGCCCTTCCTTGAAAATAAGCCCAAAAAATTGGGGCAGTCCTTTTGCATGGCACGCCAAAGATTTATCTCACTTGAGAAAAAATTCAATTGTGATTCAATTTTATTTCAAAACTATAAGAATGTTATAGATGAATATCTTACTTTAAATCACGCTCAAGTAATCCCTTTATCTTTTTATAATCATCCTACTAATGAATTTAAATATTTTATTCCCCACAGAGCTGTAATACGTAAACACAGTTCAACGCCTGTCAGAGTAGTTTTTGACTTTAGCGCCCGTACTGATACCGGAGTGTCCTTAAATGACCTAACTTCAAAAGGTTACCAAGTACAGGACAATCTCTTTGACATATTATGTAGGTTCCGTTGTTTCAAATTTGTCCTTTGTGCTGATATTCAAATGATGTATAGATTTATAGATATAAACCCATCGCAACGTCATTTCCAAAATTTCTTATGGAGAGAAAATTCTTCTGATCCCTTCACCTGTATTCAACTTTCTAGTCTTAGTTTTGGGCAAAATTGCGCCCCGTATTTGGCTACGCGTGTCTTAAAGGATATCGCTGAGAGATATCCTGAGTTCCCTAATGCTCGATATGCTCTACTTAGATAAACCTATATGGACGATATTTTGTCAGGTACTAACGATTTTTCATCTCTAGAAGCAATATATTCGGAGCTTAATACTGTTCTGGGTAAACACGGATTTAAGCTTCATAAATGGCAATCCAACTCTTCTGAATTTTTATCTACGATATCACAAACTTCTTCCTACGAAATTGATTTTAATATAAGTGGCTCCTCTAGTAACATACTAGGATTAAAATGGAACCCTCTGTCTGACCTCTTACTTATTCGTATGACCAATATACAAGAACCTGCTGTTTTAACTAAACGCAGTATTTTATCTTTCATTTCTTCTGTGTTTGACCTCCTGGGTGTGATTAATCCACTAATCGTACAGGGAAAACTTATTATGCAAAAACTATGGCAATCCCAAATATCCTGGGACACGCCAGTTTTTGATGATTCTATTTTGCAAAGTTGGAAAAAGTTTCTCTCTTTGTTATCTGACATTTCCAATATGTCCATACCTAGATATCTAATTGACAACAAAACCATATGTTCCATTTCCTTACATGGCTTTTGTGATGCTAGTCAACTAGCCTATGGAGCCTGTGTGTACCTTGTTATTAGCTATGATGATAATACTTTCTCTTCAAGATTAATTGCCGCAAAGTCCAGAGTCAATCCATTAAAGAACAAGATTACAATTCCTAAATTAGAGCTTTGCTCTATGGAGCTACTTGCCATTCTATCTTCTAGGATTATACAAATTTTGCATAATACTATCAAAATTGAGTCTATTAATTTATGGTCCGATTCATTAGTTGCCTTAACATGGGTTAAAAAGTCTGAATTAGAGATATCACCTTTTGTAAAAAAACGAGTCCTTATTGTTCGCGATAATAGTAGGAATACAACATGGCGACATATCAGATCTCCATTAAATCCCGCCGATCACTTGTCGCGTGGAAATTTTTCATCTGATGTTCGTCAATTCTGGTTTCATGGCCCTCCCTTTTTATCTCAAACCAATGATTTTGATTCAATTGATTCTTTTGAACTTCTAAATGAAGTACCTGAATGTATGCAAGTATCTTTTCCCATTACTGAATCGAAAAAAGAATTCTGGAAATCTATATTTTTAAAATTTTCTAAGTTTTCTAGCCTGCAAAAAGGAATCGCTTTTAGTTTCAAAGTGATCCTCAAATTTAAAAAAATAAACATTTCTGCTAGCCCTTAACAGTAGAAGAGCTTCAGAATGCCCATGATTTTATTATAAAACAGGTCCAATCTTATTCTTTTTCCAAGGAAATAAAACTATTACAGGAGGGAAAATCTATTTTAACTCCCAAATTACTTTCTCTTAATATCTTCCTTGATGAAAATAGCATACTCCGTGTAGGAGGTCGACTTGAATATACCGAATTAAGTTTTTCTCAGAAATTTCCCATTTTACTCCCTGAAAATGACCATGTTGTCGATCTACTAATTAATCTAGAACATATGCGTTTAGGACACAGTGGAGCTTAAAATGTCCTTGGAAATTTTCGTCTTCGATATTGGCCGTTAAATGGTATACGAAGAATTAAAACTATCATAAAAAAGTGTGTTATTTGTCATAGATTTAATGCTCGATTTGCATCACAGATAATGTCCCCTTTGCCTTTGGATCGAGTTAAACAGGCTCGTCCATTTTCAAAGACCGGAATAGATTTTGCTGGTCCTATTATGATTCGCTCCTCTAGATTAAGAAAGGCCCCTACCACTAAGGCTTATATAGCCATTTTTATATGTATGGTAACCAAGGCTATCCATATAGAACTTGTCTCTAATTTGTCCACGGAAGCTTTTATTGCTTCATTACAACGATTTATTAGTCGTCGAGGTAATCCTCAAATAATTTACTCTGATAACGGCACCAATTTTATTGGAGCTCGTAATCAATTACGAGATTTATCCTTTTTTCTGAAATCCAAAGAAAATAATCAGGAACTTCAGAATTTTCTTTCTTCAACTGAAATTACCTGGAAATTAATTCCTCCCAGATCTCCACATTGGGGCGGACTCTGGGAGGCAGCTGTCAAGAGTGCTAAATCTCATTTGACTAAATTGCTCGGAAATACTTGCCTTACTTTTGAAGAACTTTCTACTTTATTAGTGCAAATTGAAGCCATATTAAACAGCCGTCCCTTGTATCCCCTTTCCAACGATCCTAATGATTTGTTGCCTCTTACTCCTGGTCATTTTCTGATTGGAGCTCCTCTTACTTCTTACCCAGAGAGAGATCTTTCTAGTACCCCTACTAATCGACTTTCTTATTGGAAAGTCTGTTCCAAACTCCAACAAGAGTTTTGGAAAAAATGGTCTGTGGATTATTTGCACCGTCTGCAGCATAGACCCAAATGGCAACTAACCCAACAAAACTTGGCGATCAATCAGCTAGTTCTCATTCAATCTGAAGATCGCCCTCCTTTAAATTGGCCACTAGGTAGAATATTGGAATTATTGACTGGGAGGGATGGAAAAGTTCGCGCTGCACGTGTAAAAACAGCAGAAGGTGAATATGTTCGCCCCATAATAAAATTAGCACCTCTTCCAATTTCTGATTAATCCTTTTCTTGACGGTCGTTTCGACCATTATATATATTCTAAATTTTCCCCGCCCCCAGTATGTAGAAAATTATTCACATTTTCTACAATAGGTTATTTATTATTCTAATAATTATTATTATTCCACTAAATTGTCTTCTAAATTAAATTAAAGTCGTATACGATCAGCACGACATCCCTTCTTCGTGCTTTTTCGTATCTTCTGCGCCTGTCAGAATTTTACATTAATTCAAATCAGCTACCCTTAACATCACTTCGTTTCTGCCTTCTCAAATAGAAGGACGTAAGTCAAATCATTTTTCTCAGCTTCTTAAATAGAAGCAAGTTATTGTTTTCACGCTTCTCAAATAGAAGCAGTTTTCAATTAACACATTTTATTAAATAGTTAATTAAATTAAACTCAGTGTCTGTGCATCAAATATGTAAGTACCTGAAATAATTTTTCATACAGAAGATAATATACGGTTTCGTGCCAACTTTTCATGAATGCCGGCCCGAAAAATTACAGGGTTGCCGGATTTTCAATAGACTACATATAAACTTTATTGTTCTATAACTTAATATAAACAGTTGTGCTTAAGAACATTGTATATAAACATTTACATTTTACTATTATAAAAAAGGTTATTGGTTGGCGATTCCGCTTTTTTATATATTTTTGTAAATAATGTAATAAAATTATTTCTAGCTTTTATTCTTATTTTAATTATTACATTTTCTATTTTAATACTACCTACATAATTACATATCCGCAATTTTGCGACCTATGGGTCGCTGGTCCTTCGAGGTTTAATTAATTTATTTTTTATCTACCAAATGTAGGAAGGTGAGATCATAATTTTTCAAATACTTATTTACTTTTATTTTATCGAACCAGCTACCTCATCCTTTCCCCTACAAATATTAATGACTAAAACTACTTTTATGAAAATGAAGGCATTTCTTTGCAATAATCATCTGTCTAGAACTAAGACAAAGAATGATTAAGTGCTATGTTTGGTCCGTTCTTTTGTATGGTGTAGAAGTGTGGACGCTACAAGTATCGATCATGAACAAAATTGAAGCATTGGAAATGTGGGTTCATAGACGAATGCTGAAGATATCTTGGGGAATGCTAAAGATAGCCAATAAGAAAATATTTATAAGAACTTCATATTCGTTGTTGTCATAGCAAGATTAACTAGAAACAAAAATTTATACAGGAAAATATGCACTATTTCAGATTTCCTGGTTAAAGGGTTAAGTAAAACGTGTTTATAAAAGTAAAAAAATATTCAAAATCAAAACAGCAACTTAAACTTAAAGCTAAATAAACAATAACACGGTACAAAAATAATATCCAATGATCCAATCTTCTGACCCAAAAGTTAGAATTTGTGAAACTTTAACTAACAACTAATATTAACTTACATTGGAGAATACTGCCGAACTGAGCCTAATTGAGCGAACTGTATCGATCGTAAGTTCCAATACTTGGCATCGCTGGAAACAATATCGATCGATCCAATGTTTAACCTTGTTTATGGTATTTCATCATCAAGGAAGGAGTACTCCTTTTTTGTGGAGCGGGGGGTGTGATAAACGTCATGACGAATGCTTGTCAAGTTGTAGAGAGGTAAAGTGCTAAAAAGCTGGGGTTCAGGTATGGAGCGCACAAGAGGAATTGTTGGCGAAGAAAACTAAACAAGTCAAAGGGAGGTACTTCAAGGTATTACCAGCCATACTGGGAACGGCTCTTAACCCGTGTTTTTAACGTGCAGTTGCTAGCTACTACTAGCTAGTGTAGAAGTTTTTGCTGGGGGCATGGAACTTTTTTTTAGGAACCCTGGTGAGTATTTGCCCTCTTTGATTGAATGGTGTCTTTAGTATTTGTTTAACTCGGTTGTTTGAGCCTACAATAGTACGAAGGACATGCCTCCTGATGAGGGATAAGATTCTATCCTTAATTGGTGTTAGATTGGATACCTGATGTATATTTTGCTTTTAGTGATTATGATGTTGTTAATTTGGCTGGTGTTGTGATGCGTAGACATGCCTTCTATTCGATTAATGATCTTATAAAGGTTTTGCAGGTGTGCAATAATGTTTTAGTTGACGTCTTGCCCATTTTACCGGACAGCGCTGCCAGGAGTTTAAACCTCTTTCTTACACTGTCTAGGGTGTTTTATACGTTGGTTTTTCAGTTGAGAGTCCTGCTAAAATAAACTCCCGAATAGGAAACTGAGTTTATGAGAATAAGGTCTTCTCCTAGCAAAGTTATTCGGTCATAAACATCACGACAGGTAAAAAATTGGAATAATATAACTTGTATTTTGAAGGTGTTTATAATCACTTCCATTAATTGCACCACTTAATGTTTCGATCTAGATAGTTTGTGCTCTTTCGAATACAGACATTTGTCCACGCTCTCTATGTGGCTCTGATATAAGGAGAGCAGGGCAACAATGTCGCTATTAAGAGAATTAAATTTCGAAAAAATTAAAATATTAGAATAAGATGTACGTGCTGCTGTAGACTCAAACAATTCTTAAACGTCAGTTTATTTGAATGCCACTCATTATATCTGCGGCGCGAACATTTCCCCTTAATTCTTAGTGTAGTATAAAGTATTTATATAATTAACTGCAAACTCTTAATTACCATAACTGGGGAACAAATTCTAACAAAACGAAAGTAGTTATAATGGCAAAAGGGTTATTTCGAATTTTCATTTAAATTCGAAAATATATATTAACTTTTAAAGTTATGCAAGCTAATATCCACATATATGTAAATTTAGTTTAGTCCTTCCGGTTCTTCCCTTTCTAAAACTATTGATATATTTTCCACAAAAAAAAAGAAAAAATTCAAGATGCTGCACGAGTGCACGAGATACTAAATGAAACAATTTGCGTTGCAAATTCCCCCGTTTAATTTAGTAGGATTTGGTTATAAATATTCACAGAGGAAGTGGCTAAAAGGAAAACACAAACTGTGACAAGTTAGTATACGATAAAGCAAACATATTAGCAAAACATAATTTAAACACTCAACATATATTTTTGTTTTATATATCCCAACATGATGAAATTCATGGTTTACGGCAATTAAATTATTTGCATCTGGAAGCCAATCAATCAGCAATAGCAGCGACCAAAGTGTATGGGATTTAATTAATATTCTTAGCTATAATTTAGAAAATAGGTGATTAATAAGTAATACTAATACAGTGCAGAACGCCACACCAAAACAATTTTTTTTTTGATGATTTCCACCCTCTTTTCTTACGAAATCTTCCTCTGAATGCAAACCTAATATTAGTTGATGATTTTAACAATTTTTTTATTCACCATGATTTTCCTGATCTATGGTCGCAAGCAACTAAAATTCCAATACTTAAATATAATAAAATCAACAAGAAAAAATCCCTGTAGCTGGCTGTATACCACGTATAACAAAAAGAGGTTAATCTTTGTAAATGGGTATATTTATTTAAAAAACCCTTAAAAGGGCCACATCAATAAAACAAACGTTTTCGGACCACACAGTCCATCATCAGGTTATTAAAATCGAAAATGCTAGGTCACAATGCCTGAGCCACCAAAATATTAGGGTAAAAACCCTTTAAATTACATTTAGTTATGAAATATTGTACATTGTGTTATAAAATAACTGTGATGTTCAGTATTAAATTAAATTTGACTATAGGTAACACATGGCTCAATTGGGTTCCAGAGCCGGTGAGAGGGAACCTCTCAAGTTTGAAAGAAGTTCCACGTTGTTCTCCGAGTGCAGAGGTTCCCTCTCACCGGCTCTGGAACCCAATTGAGCCATGTGTTACCTATAGTCAAATTTAATTTAATACTGAACATCACAGTTATTTTATAACACAATGTACAATATTTCATAACTAAATGTAATTTAAAGGGTTTTTACCCTAATATTTTGGTGGCTCAGGCATTGTGACCTAGCATTTTCGATTTTAATAACCTGATGATGGACTGTGTGGTCCGAAAACGTTTGTTTTATTGATGTGGCCCTTTTAAGGGTTTTTTAAATAAATATACCCATTTACAAAGATTAACCTCTTTTTTTTTAAATATAATAAACCAAAAGACGATCCAAATTCCTATCGTTCCATATCACTTACGTCTTGTACCTGCTTTTAGAAACTTTTAGAAAAAATCCTCAACTATCGTCTTAAACAGCACCTCGAAAACAATAACCTAATAAGTATCAGACAAAGTGAATTTTCTACAGGTAGATCCACAACAGACAATCTAATAACACTTGAATGAAGTATACATGAATCCTTTCTGCACAACCAAAAACTTGCCGTATTTTTTGACATAATAAAAGCGTTTCATACAACATGGAGACATCTTATACCAAAATCACTTCAAGAATGAGATGTTCAAGGGCATATGTTGTCCTAATATTAAAACTTTATTAAAAGATTTACATCTTCCAGGCGAGTATTTTAAAATGGCACTCTCTAAGGATCTACTCTAAGTTCTACTCTCTTTTTAATTGCACTAAATAGTATTATACATCAAATAAAACTACCTGTATTTACTAGCCTATATGCAGATGACTTAGTTATTTATCTAAAAACAAACCATCTAACTCTGGGAAAATATCTACTGCAAACTACCTTACACAATTGAAAGCTGGTAGCAAATCACGAGTTTTATATTCTCTAGTGAAAAGACACGTCTGAAATACGCAGAAGAAATAAATTTCTTAGGACTTTCTTTTGAACGTAACTTAAACTGGGAAAGCCGCATAACTAATCTGCAACGTTCTTGTCAATCCAAAATTAATCTACTAAAAATGCTGTCAAATGCCTCTTTGGGAGCAGATACAACAACCTTACTTACTCTATATAGATCACTTATACGAAACTAAACTAGACTACGGCTGTTTATGCTACGACACTCTTAACAAAACATTGACAAATGACTACATTCAAAACATATGTGCTTGAGATTAGTTTTAGGTACCACAAGAACTAGGCCAGTAAGTAGCTTACAAGCTCTGGCTAATAAACTGCCCTTAAGCCAACGAAGGCATTCCTATCACTTAATGACGTTGCCAGAATTTCAGCAAACAACAGCAACGTAACCTAGTCAACAATACTTTGCAGAACAAATACATCGTCCGATCTTTACAAAAACATTGCGATGAAAAAACTAGCATTTTCTAAGCGAATAAAACGTATTGGTTTTAATTTAGAACAGTTCAGTCTTACTATGCCTATTCACGTAAATTTTCCTCCTTGATCAAACTTCCAAAAATAGACAAGTTTCTAAAAGAACTCCCGAAACATTCCACACATCCTTTCCTTATACAGCAAGCTTATAAAAATGTAATATCCAAATACCCAACAACCCATAAAATCTTCACTGATGCTTCCAAGTGTGATGAAATGCTGCAGCCTACATTTGTATCAGACATAGTGTATACCTGCCCGGGGATGAAAGATGTTATGACTGTTTGGAAAGATGGGAAGAAGGAGAAGTTGCAGAAACACTACATGACTATGTTTCTACGTGAGGCATTTAGTATATTTAAGGAAGAAAATGAAAATATTAAGGTTGGCTTTTCTAAATTTTGTAGTTTAAGGCCAAAAAATGTCTTTGTGTTGTTATTCAAAGAAACTCCCTCTGAACAAAGTAAGTTTTAAAATTCATGAGAATGTTATGTTCAAAATAAAATCTTTAAAATATGTATATAATAATGACTTCTGAAACAATGTCTTGAGATGCTGCATTAAACTCTTTGTGTTAATAGAATCTGTCTGAAACTTGTAACAATGGTAAACGTTTGTTACTCCCAAGTGATCCAGACAGTAAAGTTAATTGGTAGGAGTGGAAAAAACTTGATGACAACAAAATTAAGTTGATCATAAGTGATGACTGCTCTGGTGACCTATATGAAATGTTAATCAAAGATCTGCAACACATGATGTACCATGTAAACACCAAATGAATTCAGAGTAGCGAGTTTAAAAATTACAAAAAGAATAGGACATTACGCTTATTACAGATTGACTTTGATATGTCCTTTAGCTGCGAGTACCAGAAAGAGGTCCAAAGTGCGTTATGGTCAGGCAAAAGTGTCCTTTTGTTTACAGCAGCAGTTTTTTGTGGAGGAAACTGCAAAACATACATAGTTTGTTCTGATACAAAAAAACCAAGATAAAGATACAATTTTTGTGTTTTTGGATTTCATTTATAAAGATAATATTAAACAGGACCCAAAAATTTTAGAAGAAGTGATTTGGATGGTCCCTCTTCAGAATTTAAAAACAAATTCATGGTAAAGACACTGCAGTTGCTATCTAATAAATATAAAAAAAATATGTACCTGGAAACTATTTGCCACCTCTCATGGCAAGGGTGTAGTAGACGGGGTTGTTGGAAACATCAAGCGCTTAGTAAGAACAAAATGATGGCTCAAGGAGAGAATAAGTGTACAGTACAATCAGCTAAAGACTTTTCTGTAGTAGCAGTTCAAGTAAGTTCTAAGAGTGCAGTATGGTACATAGGGGAGGACAACATAAGCAGAGAAATTTCATGTCAAAACCCTTGGGAAAATGTCAAGCCCAATAACTGAATAAAAGGACTTCATGTTTCGGTGCAGTAATGGTTCTCTTCTAACAAAAAAAAACTATTTGATGAAATCAACAACTGAACCTGTCTCGCCAGCAGGTTCAGTTAATGGGAGTTGGGTAGTTGTTAGCGGTTTCCCAGTGTTCAATGGAAAAATATCGAACTTAGTAATGAAGTTCGTTTCAGTTCGTAAATGCCCCTTTGTCCGCTTCTCGTCAATCGATGATGATAGGGTTAATAAATGTTGAAGTTGTGGAGTAAAAGTGATGATTTATTGACAGCAACTCGTAATTACACAATATGGTGTTCGTTCGGTAACTACTCAATATTGACTGTCACTTGTATGTTCGTGCTTTCTTCTTAGAACTGCAACTGGAACTGGTGAGCTGGATCTCTGGATGCTACTAGATTTTTCTGCTCGAAACTGGACCTCCAAACTGCTGGAATAGTAGACTTAAGGACTGCTATTAAGATTCTCTGGTGATCAAAGGCTCTCGTAAGGCTCCTACCCCTTATTTCGGTGCTTTCTGGTCTTTTTTATTTCTTTTTTTCCTTTCTCTACACTTTGAATTCGATCGTCGATCTTGTACGGAACTGGGAAACCGCTATTTAGGTCGCTAAGGGTCGTCTCCTTCGAAGCTCCAAACCAATTAAAACCCTTTTGATGATGTTTTGACGAAGGACCAATGGAAAATATCGAACACTGGGAAACCGCTTGATGGAAACCGAAACTATTTGATGGAATCAACAACTGAACCTGTCTCGCCAGCAGGTTCAGTTAATTTTGTTCTTGGGAGTTGGGTAGTTGTTACCTATGATGAGAAAGATTTCCCAGGAGACATTATGTTCATAGAAAATGAATATGTACAGGTGTTAGTAATGGTTCCAACTGGTCCACCAAATCACTTCAAATGGCCTCAACCACCCGACTGCATTTTCTGCTGAGGAACTAATACACTATGACGAAATGATGATGGATTTAGGATGATGATGGTAAAATATTGGTAAACGAACACTACATAAAAAAGGTAAATTTTGAAAGCATAAAAAATTTCAAATATTACAGGCAAAACCCCCTGATGTTAAACTCAGTTACGTTTTATATCCCAAATAAAAAAAATGACATTTTTCTATAACACAAATATTTTGTGTTAGTAAGTTACTTTTATATAAAAAAACTAGATTTAAAAAAAGTATAAATTGTAAATAACGACTTGTTTTTTAAACTTTTTGATAGATTAAATACTTCTTTTTATCTCATACATTCTAATACTAAAGCTAATTTATAGTATTTTTATCTCTACGTTAATAAAACATGTCTACCCATAATAGGCTTATTATTATTTTACCACAAATTACTTGTACACAATACCACTCATTACCTCTATTCAAAGAATCCACTTTTTTCTTAAACAGATCTAATCAAGCCAGCATAGCTGTACGGCCTTGAACAAAAAAGTAACGATAGGAGGGAGCTCAGTCTGGTCTCTTATTAAAGATAGTTACGCCTATTAACCAGCCTCCCATCACTCCACTTGATGTAAATAAACAATCATAGCAGCTCATAAAAAACTCGAGAAGTGATTATGTGATTATGTGTCGAGTTTAAATGCGAATGGGCGGCTGTAAGTCTAGGACGTGCAGACGTTTTTTATAGGAGGTGGTTTTTTACTTAGGGTATATCAATTCCTTACAAATTTTCCAAATGCAGGAATTTTATTTTTAATATATCGTCCGGTTACTACCAATACCTTCTATCTCCATACAGGCTGATTGTACAGGAGAAGCAAAAGCTGTTTTTATTATTAATGGTTATAAATAGAAAGAAAATGGGTTTGAGGTATTGTTTTATTTATATTATTAAGCACCGTACACTGCACAAATTTGATTTTTGACATATAAAAATCTCTCTGTGTAAGTTAGAATATATTGGTACAAAATAACACTTACTTTATTAAAACTTAGAAGTTATTTCTACACATTTTTAATGAAAAAATTTACAAGTTTCTTCAATTAATAATTTATTAAAATAATTTATCAAGTTATTCTATCTAATCTTAAATCTAGAGTACCTACTAATAATATTTTTTAATTATTATCCGCTCTAACACAAGAGTTAACATTTAGTTAATTGTGTTAGATATGAGGCGGATGATCATAATAGATGTCACAATCAGGAGGAATCACTTTTTTTTAATTCCTGCAAGTGTTTATAATTTAATGCAGTAATGGGTATTAGACTACTATGTACAGTCTTGAACTCATAACAAACTGGAATTTGCCGAGGTCTTATTGGCACTTCCATCCATTATTCGTCAAAGTTAAGCTTCACCTAACCTAACCTAACCTTACCTGAAGATATCCAGTAGGTTGATAATCAATAGCCTATATATCTACTACTTTAGGACCACCTGCGTTTCGTCAAGATCTTAGTGTCAAATATCTCCAAGTTGATTGATCTGCATAATTTTTAAAAAAAGAGTGATGTACCAATTGCGATGTATATGGGAATGGACGTTGTCTTGCTTCCTGTGATACAGATACGTAATAACTAGGCGTGTGGATACTTAATTTTCGTTCAATGACACCACGTACTGAGTCTTATTCCATTTGTGTGTTACCGACTTCTAGGTATTTCAATAATCAAGGATTATGAATCAATGCAAAATTAAGTAAACCGTAGGAGTCATATTTCTATTTTGATTTGTGCAACCATCAGTAAAGGTTACAATAGGTAAAACTTTGGGACATCATAGACGTGTCAAGTAATCAATTAGTAGTGATGCATAGGTAGAAGCGTTTAGGTCTGCTTGAGTTTCGGTAAACTAATTTGTAAAGTTTCGGTAAACAGGTGGCATGATGGGAAACTGTATAATTGTGCATAGATAATTTTGTCTTAAAATATGTTACACTAGCTGTGACATCAGAACTTAAACGCCTGGAGATCAGAAGTGAGTTCAATGCACTCACCCCTTTCCGCTTTCAACTTGTCAGTGATCTTTTTCTCTCTAGCTAATTTTTTTCTCGTAAGATGTGCTTGATACTTATGTGCATGAACGTTACCTACACAATGAGACGCACACGTATTGCACATCTCTTTTTTAGTTGATGAATAGGCAAGTTTTTTGCATGAAATTCTTCATGGAGTTTCTTAACTGAATACGTTGTAATGTTTTTTTCTACGCAATATTCTTTGTAAAGTTTGTAAAGGTGCGCTTGTGTCTTGTATATAGACTCAAGGAATTATTAACTTGTCAAAAGTTAAAAAAATTATTTAAACCTTTAGATTGTTTTAAAACTGTTTCTGAAAGAACAGTTTTCCTACAATTTGTATTTTGATTGTCCAGGATAAGCTGGATACTATTAAAACTTTTTGTCAGCCATGACTGAATAGTGAATGAGCCTTATTTTGTTGTGTTTAAAAACATATTGCGGCATACTGGAATAGTTATTGTGCCACTATCATCTTCAATGGGCAGTGCAAATTTTAGAGTGTTCCTTCTATTCGAATTTCCGGGTATCGTTTTTAGAACTGTACTAGTACATAAATGTTATCTATAATATAAGCATAAAAATAATACCAAATTTTACTAAAGAGTATTAAAATACTTTCATTTTCGTGGCTTGTCGCTGGTGTTCACTATTCCCATATAAAAATAGCAGGCAAATTAAAGATAGGAGATAATACTTCCTAGAATTTGACAGTTTAAAATATAATGTATTTCCACTGACCGTAAGTTAATATTTACGAATTGATTTAAGATGGGATGTCTTGCATGCGATGATTTTAATAATTTTATAGCAAATGGCGTTAAAAAATAATTTTGTCAAAATTTCGAAGATAGGAGGTATTGGTAGTAAGAGGACGATATGTATATGTTACCTATTGCTGATTTTTAAGATTGAAGGACAACCAAATAACAGCACAAACTTATTATTTAATTGTTCATTTATTGTACACGCTGCGAAGGCTTATTTAGTTATGTTCGTTTTCAGTATCTCCATTTTTTGTCCAAAGTTTTCCACTGCTATTCTCTTACTTCTGCGTTTTTGTCTGCGTGTCTTCTTGAGCCACACACAAAAAAAGAATGTTAGAAACAGCAGGGATGAAAACACTTGAACAAGAGAGAAAAATTGATGGTAAGACACTATGGGACAGAGCTAGAAGAACATAACGACGTAGATACAAGGTGAAGAACATCCAGAACTGGGTAAGAAATAGAAGGGTAGAATGGAACGATCATATAAGCCGAATGACAACAAATAGAGTAGTAAAGACGTCAAGAGACGGTTCCTCAATAGGAAGACGATCAGTAGGAAGACCACAAAAATAATGAAACTTACTGGAGGGACATTGAAAAACAGACATGTCATGTCCATATAAAAAAAGAAGAAGAAGAAGTAAGTCTTCGTGTCTTCTTGAGCCACTTTGATCTTCTTCCCCTTTTCTGTCTTCCTCCTGTACTCCATTCATCATCGCATATGTTACTACTCTATCGTCTGCTCAATAGACGTGACCTAGCCGTTTAATTTTACCTTGATTTATTTTGGTTACGATATCTTCTTTTAGTACTTTTTTAATCTCTGCATTTGTTGTGCTTCTATATTCATTTTGATCATCTAGTCTCAGTATGATCCTTCAAAACTACAAATTGGTCAACATATGGCATCAACTTTAATAGCAACAAGTTAAGCCACCTCAGATTCGTTAACGACATCGTGATTATAGCAAGCACATTCGAGGAATCATAAATTATGATGAAGAATCTCGCAAAAATGGTTAATAAAAAAAACCAAAACAATTACCAACGCAGACCATCCCAGATGTTTAACTATAAATCGAAGTGAGAAAGTCCAGAAATATATCTACCTAGACCAAATTATGAAACTTGACAAAGAAAACCAAATTGCGAAAATCATTAAAAGAGCAACACTGGCTTGGGCAGGATTTGAAAAACTTAGTTGGATAATGAAGAACTACAAAATACCTCAACGCTTAAGAAGCAAAGTGTTCAATCAATGCATTCTTCTTATCACGGCATATGGATGTCAAACCTAGACCCTAACTAAGGCAAATATGAATAAACTAGCTACAATAGAGAGATCAATGGAAAGAGCAATGTTAGGTATACGACTCTCAGATAAAAAAAAGAACGACTAGGCAAGATAAAAAACAAAAGTTGAGAATATACAACAAATATTGCCAAACTCAAATGAAGCTTTGCTGGTCAACACTGCTAGAGAAAAAGACCAACGTTAGAACGCTACAATACCACATTGGAGACCTTACAACTCGTTTAATGTTTCTGCTGCGTAAAAAAAACTAAAAACTGACGATTAGTCACAGTTCCCTTTTAGACACTCACGTAGTGTTTCGGTAGTTTTTTTCCTTTTAATTGCATATGCCGCGCATTCAAGTAAGATATGTTGTACGCTTAAACTATTAAAACACTTATCACACATTGCATTAACACTTCCAGTCTGTTTATTAAAGTTTGGTCTTTCCTGTGACTACACTTTTTCCTTTTTGTAATTGTTGTATTTTTTTATGTCTCCTAGTGTTTGTTGTAAAATTTTTGTTTTTTTTTTCGATTTAATTCAAGTGTCATTGTATTCCCTTTATCTTTTATCTCTTTCAAGTCGAGGAATTTCAAAAAGCGTTCTACAGCATATATTTAGTGAAGCTATGAATGAATTATTGACACCAGAACTCTAAAGTCTAATGAACTTATACAGCAAAGAGAATTAGTTGAATGGATGTTTAAACATCAACAAGGGGATGCTGATCTTTCGAGAAAAATCATTTTAAGTGAAAAAGCACATTTCAACCTTAATAGTTTTTTTAATCGTCAAAATTGCCGTATTTGGGGTTCTGAGAACCCACATATAACTGCAAACGGCAACGGCATTGAATCACTGTTTGGTGGAGGGATTATGGTATCATATTTCTTTGAAAATGAGACTCATTAAGCAGCTATTGTTGCTGGTACTAGATACTGCAACGTGATAGCAGACTTGTTTGATATTGAGCCATTCCTTGGTTGTGAACCTCTCATTTCGGTGTTCATAATTAGCTCCTTGGATCATCTGATTTAACACCGTTAGATTTCTTTTTGTTATACAATGTAAAAACGGGTTTTCAAACGAATATAGAAATAGAAAAACAGCACTTTAATATTAGTGTACAAAAATAAACGGATGTTCTGACTTATCTACATGAAAGTCACATATTCTTAATATGTATGAACCTTCATTTATAATTTTACACCTCATAATTCCCCTGTATGAACGAATCTAGCAGTCAAACACTGTACCTCGTTTTAGGGTTATTGACGCCACTTTTATTGGTTTATAATAATGTAGTAGTACCGTAGTAAAAGTTTAAAAAAAATTTTAATAGATTGTTGGACACTTCAGACTAGTTTGGTATTAATTTACAATGTGGTTAATGGTATGGTGATGAATTGATTATTTGATATATATATATATATATATATATATATATATATATATATATATATATATATACATATATATATATATATATATATATATATATATATATATATATATTATATATATATATATATATATTGTGTTAAGATATGTAACATCGAGAAAAATATTGGTTTGCTTAAAATATTTCAAAGTTCAAAAAATTAAAATAATTCAGATAAGTCGAATAATAAACAACAAACATTTCGAAGAATGAAAGTCTTTTATCTTTGGATTACCTATATTTAACAAAACGTAAGATATGCATAAATTATTTTCTTTGTTAAAATATATTTGAGTGACGTGAATAAGCTTAAGTGAAATCCTAGACAATGGAAGCGGGTTTTCCAAATAAATTTGTGCAGTAATTAGGACAATAGAATAGATTTTAGAAAGATATGTTTTTGTTAGTTCATAAGAATTGGTAGAAAAAGATTAGTTTGTAAATGAGTTTTAGGAAATTTTATAATTGTAGGTAAAAATTTGTTTGTGTTATCGAAATGAAGAAATGGGAGATGTATGACGTGTTTTGATTGGATGAGATTGAAAAAGGTGGGATGGTTGGTTTGAGAATTGAGACTTTAGTTAGTTTTTGAAGAAAAAAAGATAGTCAGTTGGTTTCCAAGGCTGCAAGGCGAACGGCCGTTGTTCTCGGGAAGTTTCCCAGAGTTAGGAAGCACTAGCAGTGAAAATTTGTTAGTTTTCGTGTAGTTAGTGTATCTGACAGAAGCTGATCCAGTAAAAGATTGTAAGTCATATTTTTCTACTTATATTCCAAGAGTCACTGTTCAGGCCAACGAAAGATTCAGTTTATCGTAAAGAGAAGATATTCCAAGAGTCATTTTTTTACTCAGGCCAACGAGAGACTCAGTTTATCGAGAGGAGAAGAGGCTAGCATAATTTGAACGATTCGTGTATTTGAAGGAGATCATTAAGGACGATAAACTTGCAACAATTTGTTGTAAGATTGCTGATTACCTAGGGAGCCGCTAAGAATAAGATAGTATAGGCTACGAGGAGTGTGAATTTTATTTCATTATTTTTAGTTCAATATATAATGTTATATCATATATATTTTTTTATTATTCCGATATTCTTTGGACCTTACCTTTCACATGTAAAGCATATATATTGAAGCACGAATATAACCCTGAGATAAGAAAATCAAAAAGTGTGATAGAATCATAATCATATCATTTAAACAATTTTAATTAATTAATTAATTAATTAGCTAATTAATTGCTTGGCGCACTAAGACTTTGAATATCACAATAATATATATATATATATATATATATATATATATATACATATATATATATATATATATATATATAATATATATATATATATATATATATATATATATATATATATATATAATGGAAAAGGATAATGCGAGTGAATAATAAAACTAAAATGTCTCGCAAAACAGAAAACCAAAAAATGTATATCGATGGAAGGCAACCACATATACATATTTCTCACTATTGGTCGTCTTCAGTACGGTACAGCCAAGTTAAAAAAAGGAGCATGTTAACTTGGGAAAGGATCACTAACGGAGCAATGCGACCAATTTGTGGTATTAGAGTTAGAAGACCCTGATGGTTTCCAGGGCAACAACTAACAATAACCTCGAGTATCAGTTCATCAACGTATCAGTGTCTAAATAACCACACGACTAAAAATCGCAAGTGAAAGCCTAGTTTTCTCGAACAAGACTATGCCTGTTCTAAGTAGTTCATCTGTATGTTAAGTCTGTGATTTCTTTTTTAATGTCCATACCCTCTCAGTTCAGTCAAAAGCAGAATGGGAAAGCGTCATCGTACTAAGACGAAAAACTCAGGGCTTGTGAGTTCGAAACCAGATATAGGTCAATTTTTATTAAGAAAACATGCTGCAATAAGCGTTATTATAGACTAGCATGAGTTTACATGTTGTATAACAGACTCTCCTTGTCGAGTAAATGGACTCTTCCAACTATATCGTGTCGTTCATTTCATAACGAACGCCTCGTTTCATAAAAAAAATTCTTAAATTTGTCGGATCAGTACTCTTCCGAAGAATCGCGATCGTTGGATTGTAACAAGCAACTCTGCAAAGAGAATGTAGTCGACTTTACTTAGTTACAGGGCATTTACATCAATATACTACTTTTACTACATAGAATTAATTATGCTTATAAAAAGAGGTATATATTATAATAGAATATGTAAAGATTGTTTTAATATCTCCTGATGTAATTAATTTAATCAAAGGTGCTACTTAATTTATGAATGATAAAAAAATGTATGCATTTCTGCTTTTAATTGAAGGTTTTTGTGATTATTATAGACATCTACAAACGATATATTTTCCAAACAAAAAAAAAATAATAAATATGTTTTGCAAACTAAAATACTTGGCGTTGACGTAAAACTGTTTGAATTTCAAATAGAATTGATCTGTTGTGATTTTGGTGACGGGGATAAACACGTTACGGTATTTGGAAAAATTCAATTAAAAAAGAATGTAAAACTTTATAAAGGAATGTCGACCTGTAGTAGTTGTCAATGAAAGCTCTTTGCATATTTCGATCATCATATACGTATAGCTCTTTTGTTAAAAAATATTATTATAATAATTAATTATTGAATGTTTTCGAATATTCTAAAAAATGTGTTTTATATATCGCATTTAATTGACTGATATCTCTATATTTTTCTCAATTGGTAGAGTCACATTTTTAACTTCTTCTTCTTCCTTCTTGAATGTAGGCTTTAAATCCTGTTTCTTCGTCAATGTTAGCCTCCTAAATTGTTTAAATTATAGCAATATCTTTTTCTTGGTCTACCAATACTTTTTGTCCATTTGGTGACTTATCTTATGCTATCTTCTGTCTCGGCGAATAATGCGGCGTCGTCTGCATAACATAATATTTGGATTTCTTTGTTACCCATTCTGTAACCATGAGATTTACGTACTGCTTGTATTATTTCATCCATTAGGTATTATATTAAAGAGAAGTGGGCTTAACGAGTCACCCTGTCTGACTCTGCTTTGTACTGGTACAAACTGTATTAGTTTTCCATTTATATTTGCCTATATTTGATTATGTAAGTAGATGTTTGTAGATGTAGTAGAAGTAGAAGTAGATGTAAGTAGAAGTCAGTAGTAGATATAAGTAGGTGTAAGACGTCTTCGACTTGGATGCGATCAAAAGCCTTTGTCAGGTCTATAAAACATAGATATGCTGATTTATTGTACTCCGCGGCCTTTTCTGTGATTTGTCTTAGTACAAATACGGCGTCTGCGGAGGATCTTTTGGATCTAAATCCTTGTTGTTCATTTGATAAAATTGTTAGTTTATTGATTTTGTTTTGAATAGGACTTTTGTAGTAAGCTCAAATGCAGTGTTCAGTAGATTTATACCTCTATAATTGTTGGGGTCTTCTTTATTTCCTTTCTTGAACATTGGTATCAATATGCTGTTTCTCCATGAATCCGGTATCTTACAGTGTAATATAAGGTTTTGTATAAATTTTGTCATCTCTAGCGTTATACTTTCTCCTCCGTGTTTTAGAAGCTCGTTGGTCATTCTGTCTGGTCCTGGTGACTTTCTATTTTTGAGTGAATTTATGGCTATCTATACTTTCTGAAAACTGATTTCTATTTCGTGTCTTCAGGTACGTTATTGTGCTGATTATTATTTTCCTTTCCTTTAAACAGTTCCGTCAGGTATCCCATTCGTTTGCTGGTATGTTATTCTTCTTAAAGTGCCCTCTCCTCAATGGAGGTTGGCTACTACAATTTTAAACTCTTCTCTATCTTCAGCTGTTCTTATTAGCTGTTCAAAATTTAGCCCTCTCCATCGTCGGATGTTTCTGAGCCATGATAGTCTTTTCCTTCCTAGGCCTCTCTTTCCCTCGATTTTTCCTTTCACTATAAGTTGGGCATATTGGTACTTATTATTTCTCAGTATGTGGCCTAGGTATGATGTTTTTCTTACTTTAACTGTGTTAAAAAGTTCTCTTTCCTTGCCTATTCTATGCAGCACTTCTTCGTTTGAGGTATGCGATGTCCATGAAATTTTGAGTATTCTCCGGTAGATCCACATTTCAAAGGCCTCCAATTTATTTACGGTTGATGTTTTAAGGGTTCACGTTTCAACTGCATATAGAAGAGTCGACCAGACGTAGCATTTTGATAAACGTAGTCGAATTTCGAGTTTTATTCGAGAATCACAAAGCAGTTTTTTTATTTTTTCGAAAGATTTTCTAACCTGTTCTATTCTCGATCTTATTTCTTGATCAGGATTTAGGCTGCTATCGATCCAACATCCCAGGTACTTAAATCTATTGACCTGTTCTAAGATGTGCCCATTTATTGTGCAAGGTTAAGGTACGTTTTGGTTTTTTCGGATTGACATCACTTTGGTTTTTTTAATGTTTATTTTCATACCAAATTGCTCACAGGTCGAGTTGGTCTTGTCGATGAGTCGTTGTAGACCTGAGTCAGAATCCGCAATTAACACTGTGTCATCGGCGTATCTGATACTGTTGATATTTACGCCATTCACCTTGACTCCATCCTTGGAATCCTCCAATGCTTCTTTAAATAGAAACTCGGAGTAAAGATTAAACAGCAGAGGCGACAGAACACATCCCTGTCTAAGTCCCCTCCTAATTTCTACTTCTGCGGATGTGGAACCTTCGATCCTAACTCTGGCTTTTTGGTTCCAGTACAAGTTTTTTAAGAATTTGATGTCTTTTCCATCTAAACCGACTTCTTGCAAACGTTCTAATAGTAGGTCGTTTCTGACTCTATCAAATGCTTTTTCGAAGTCTATAAAGCATATAAATATATCTTTCTGTTGGTGGTAGCATTTTTGGGCGAGAACTAGTAAACTGAACAGGGCTTCTCTCGTTCCCATGCCGGCTCTGAATCCAAACTGATCGTCTCCGATGATTGTTTCGCACTTTCTATAGATACGATTATGTACGATTTTTAGTAGGACTTTTACTGCATGACTCATAAGGCTTATCAGACGGAACTCATTGCAGTGTTGTGGGTTTGGCTTTTTTGGTAGTGGGATGAATATTGACTCCAGCCAATCTTGGGGTATTTAACCTGTATCATAAATGCGATTGGATAAAAGGACAAATAATTCGATATTTTCTTCGCTGATTAATTTGAACGTTTCTGGGCATATTCCGTCTGGACCTGGGCTTTTATTTGTTTTGAGATGATTAATTTCATTTATGATTTCAGATTTCAGAATTGTTGGCCCTTGGTTGTTATTTTCCAATCTTGGTTCTTCTTGTATGTCGTGAAAAAGAATTTTAATAGAGTTTTCCCAGGTATGTTATTATATTCCTTTAATTCTGTAATTTCTTTCCGTTGCTTTCTTATGAATCTCCATATTTATTTTTGTGTACTGTAGAAGCCACTTTCCATCCTTTATGTAAACTGTTCCCAGTGTTCATTTTTCGTTCTTCTTACTAACTGCTTTGTTTCATTTCGTATTCTTCTATAGGTGTCTCAGGACTTCTTGTATTAGATGTTTTGTACTTCGTGTAGGCCTGTTGTTTTTCTTTACATTTCTCTTGTATTTGTATTATATTACAGTATGACTTTGCGTTTTCCTAGAACTTTTGTAGCTCGCGTTTATATCTTATATCTCATCTATTTGTTTTAGCTACATCTTCTGTGCTAGCCTCCTTTAGTACATTTATCTTATACGTCGTTCTACAGTCTACAGTCTACAGTCTACAGTCGTTCTACACAATAGCGCACCTAGAATTTTCCTCTGGGGGAGTTTTGGTTGGATACCGAAATTTTTTTATGCTACTTCCAGCATTTTATGTTCTTAAAATTTGTAAATAACAGTGTCGGAAAAGGGTCCTGGGGAGGGTTTAACCCCTAAATCCACCTCCTGGGTGCGCCACTGGTTCTACAGTGACTTTACATTAAATTTTTCCTCGGTGATTTATTTTAGGAAATGTTTTGGTGTTATTTTCATTCTTATTTTTGCTAGTACTAGTTTGTGTTCACTTCCTGCGGCTGCTGAGTTTAAAGTTCGGATATCTAGAATTTGCTTTGGGTGGATTTTTCTATTATTGACTATAAAATCAATCATAGATTTGTGCCCCCTGGAGTTTTCAAATGTATATTAATACTGGAGCTTATGGTCGAAAAATGTATTAATAATTCTCAGTTCGATAAAAGCATAGAGATTGGCCCTGAGTTCTCCATTTGCATTGCCATGGTTTTCATGAAATCTTTGTTTTACTGTTTTAACTATTTCATTTCCGATTCGTGCATTAAAGTCGTCCATAAGAATTAAGGCTTATTCATAAGGTATGTCATTCGGGATGGTTTGCAATTATTCGTAGATTACATTTTCGTACATTTTTAACCAATGATATAGCTTGTCCCATTTTCACCTTCCGTAGTATAACTATTGTTGTATTGATAATTGTTGTCAGAATGAATGCCAGTCCAGTTAATTTTAATGTAGTACAAACATATGCCCCAACAAGCGAAGCTCACGATGAAGAGATCGAAACATTTTATAGTACGTTGGAGCAGACGCTTAGAAAGCTTTCAAATAGAGAAGTCACAGCAGTCGTAGGCGATTTCAACGCTAAAATTGGTGTAACTACAGAAGATCATTACTTGCGAGTAACCGTCGGATTATATGGACTTGGCCAAAGAAATGACAGAGGAGAACGCTTGCTACACTTTTGTATAGACAACAACCTGTTTGTTACTAATACAGGCTTTCAACATCACCCAAGACGACTATACAATTGGATATCACCAGGAAATAGATACAGAAATCAGATAGATTTTATACTGGTAAAAACCCGTTGGAGGAACGCTGTTAAGGATGTTAAGACGTATCCAGAAAAAGATTGTAATAGCGACATGTAAAAGCATGAAGTTAAGAAACAGTCCAAAAACAGGAAATACAACAACTAAATGGCATCTAAGATATAACGATCCTTACAAAATAGCCGCAATGCAAGAGCTATGTGACCTCAAACAATCATTAAATCCAGAAGAGTCCTCAAATAGCATATGGACAAAAACACACTCCATATTGCATAATGCTGCGGAAAACATTAAAAGTGATAGAGAAGAAAGAAGGAAACAATGGATAACAGACTTCACGTGGACTAAAATACAGGAGAGAAAGTGCTTAAAAGCCATAGGACTGAACAGTGAAAGTGATAAAGAGGCCTATAAAGCGCTGAACGGTCAAATAAAACGACTCTGCAAAAAGGACAAGAACACACACTTGAACAAATTCTGCATGAAAAAAGAAGGTCATAAAACCAAAACTGAGACAAAAGACATGTTTAACAAAATAAAGCAGATAACACTTTCCTTTACACCAAACTACCTTGCTATCAAAGATGATAACGGAACTCTACTCACTTCTAAAAAAGATAATTTACACAGATGGAAAGAATACTGTGGACGACTGATGATAGAGGAAAGCACAGACACCCCATACAACAAGAAGATGATAGTTTTGTGACGGAACCTGACATACTTAAAAGTGAAGTTGAAGCAGCAATTATGAGGCAAAATAGTCAGAAAGCTGCCGGTCCAGATAACATACCTATTGAAATGATTTGGGCCGTAGATGACATTGAAGTGGATATAATACATCAAATTTGTCAAAGAGTGTGGGAGACAGGTAAATGGCCTGAGGACTGGACACAATCACTATATATTCCCATACATAAAAAGAGAGCGAAAGATTTATGTAGCAACTATGGCACAATTGCTTAATTGCGCATTGCAGTAAGATACTCTTACACAT
The DNA here is from genome assembly GCA_918026665.1 of Diabrotica balteata. Taxonomy (NCBI): domain Eukaryota; kingdom Metazoa; phylum Arthropoda; class Insecta; order Coleoptera; family Chrysomelidae; genus Diabrotica; species Diabrotica balteata. The sequence continues at coordinate 197,790,514 of OU898276.1, read as the reverse complement.
CATTCTCGAGAGGATAAAGTCCTTTTTACTACCTAACATTGCGGAGGAACAAGCAGGTTTCGTCCCCGGACGTGGTACTAGAGAACAAATTTTAAACGTACGGCAGATTGTAGAAAAATTCAGAGAATTCAACATCACAACATATTTGTGCTTCATAGATTATAGTAAAGCTTTCGATTTGGTCAACTGGAGAAAAATGTGGCAGGTTTTGTCTGAAATGGGAGTTCCCAATCATCTGATACTGCTAATTAAAAGCCTGTATAATAACAATTATGCCAGAGTTACAATAAATGGGGAACTAACCAATAGTTTCAGGGTCACAAAGGGCGTGAGACAAGGCTGCATACTAAGCCCAATTCTATTTAACATCTATCGTGAATGGATAATGCGGAAAGCTACTGAGGACTGGAACGGTGGCATGACCATTGGCGGGAAGAAGATTTGCAACTTGAAATATGCAGATGATACTACTATCCTCGCTAGTTCTGAAGCTGAATTGATTCACCTGCTACAACGGATAGAAGACGTAAGCTTAACGATGAGCCTTAAAATAAACAGAGATAAAACGAGAATCATGATAATTGACAGAGCTAACAACAATCAAAATCATCTGATCATGATAAACGATATGGCTGTTGTAGATAAATTTGTGTATCTGGGCTCATTAATGACCAACAAAGGAGGCTGTACTGAAGAAATAAAGCAGCGGTCAGCAATCGCAAGAAGCGCTATGGCAAGATTAACAAAAATTTGGAAAAGCCATGAAATAACTACCGATACAAAAGTGAGACTAGTAAGAAGTCTAGTTTTTCCAGTTTTTGCTTAAGCATTGGAATGCTGGACCTTTACTGAGAAAGACAAAAAGAACATAGATGTATTTGAGAAGAAGAAATGAATCTATACTGGACCAGCTAAACAAAAAAAAAGACTAAGAACACAAATATCAGAACAAATAATAAGCTATTTTGGACATGTGCTTCGAAGAAATGGTCTTGAAAAACTTACGATCTAGGGAAAAGTAGAAGGCAAAAGAAATAGAGGTAGATCTCCCACACGATACACGGACCATATTGTTGCTACCATTAGTGCTCCATTGTCAGAATGTTCTAGAATGGCAGAAGATAGAAAAATGTGGAGGAACATTGTGAAATTTAGCTAATAGCTTTATGATATCACGATACCTGCATCAGGTTAACGACTAAGAATAAAAAGAAGAAGATTTTAACTATAGTTTTTTAAAGGTTTAAAGATACTGTAAAAGTTTCTAAACAGATAATCCAGTAGCCCATTCTCTTTTTTTAACTTTGTTAATACCTATTAAAGATTGTGAGTATAAGACTTATTTCCACAACATTTATGTTCATAACCAATTAACATGAACCCTGGCTATATTCTTAGAGAGCTCCTGGAGATATTTCGGTGCATATAGTACAATAAGACTGATTAGTTTAGTATTTCTTGGAAAGAAAAATAAGAGTTTGGCTTTTTTGTATTCTTTTCGAATTTTTGTTTAAATTAGGTTGAACAAAATAAAGGGATTTGTAATGACAGAGGTAGTAAGCTGGCAGAGATTCCAAAAAGAGAGGTCTTGCTTCTACTTGCTGTTCGGCTTCTTTTGGTTAAGCTTTAGGCAATTAGACTGAAGTGCTTTTTTTGTAAAGGTTAGGTGGTTAATTAAAACCAAATCCTAAGTTCATACCATAAATAAAATGACTCTTTTAAGAATTGTTGAACATTTCTGATTATTTGGTTGATATAAAAGCCATCAAGTGATTTTTATGTTCTTTTGTAGAAAAAAATCAAATTGTCCTGAATCTTGCTTCATATTTTCCTGTAGTAAAGCATTATGTAGAGACAAACAAAACTGCCTGAAGCCCAAAATAAAAAACAAAGAGTTTTATTTTTAATTTACCTAAGACTCTTAGTGTAACCTTTTAAATGCTTTTTAGGGATTATTAAGTGCCAGAAATTAGTCGATTTTTATTTCCAGGAATATTAACTTTATGAACCATTTTCTTTGCACTTTTTTTTTTAAATTAACACCTCCCACCTGTTGAAATGTCAATAAATCAGAGTAAAATTAATATTAAACCAAGATAAATATCTTTCGTAACGATCCTGCAACCGCAGGACTACCTGCATCGAACGATATTTCAAAGCAGCCGAGATTTATCGCGACTGGAACCTCTTCCCGAATATTTCTCCATCCATCCGTAGCTCTTCTTGTCCCTGCTGATATTCTACCCCATTTTCCTCGACCCCCATAAATTTACATGAAATTAGGAAGAATGTTTACGGTGGTTAGTAAATCCCGATAGACGGGAGATGCCACCGAATTATGTTGGCGATAGAGACGTAACAAAAACAGAAAATAACAAGGGAATGAAACGTTGGTAAAAATTTTAAAGGCGTATACAAAATTTTACATCTTATACAGGTTGGAAAATGTCGGTTATATACGAACAAGGCGGAAAATTCGGCTTTTGGATGTACTTCTTCTTTCTAATGAACAGGTTAAATTAAGCGCAGCATTTTAAAGAAAAATAAAATTTATACCTCTTTAGCATAACACCTGGTAAGCGTGTACTGGTAAGTGGTAGGGCACCCTTTTGTCCTGGGGTTGGGAAACTGACCCTAAAGGCGGACGAACCGAAAAAATAGGTCAACGGCGTAAGGATGTAGAAGGCAAGGGGAAACCACTACATTAAAGATCCTTAATGGATATCCCTAGTTAATCATTATGGCTAGTACAAGATGGTTACAACAAGTTACTGATCATGATTTTCGGTCGTCAAGATCCGGCAGGGGTAGACAACCAAAAGACTGTAGGGCTCCCCCGGTCGTTAATCTACGAAAACCCTACAAAAAGAATAAAGGTGCAAAGATCGCTACCTGGAATATTAAAACAATTTATGAAGCCGGAAAGATACACAACGTCATACAAGAAATGCAACGCATGTCTGTCAAAATATTGGGACTAAGTGAAACCAGATGGCCAGACTCGGGTGAACAACAGATTTTAAATTCCAAAATATACTATTCGGGAAATAATGATCCAAACCATCGAAATGGAGTAGCAATCATTGTTGATAAGAACTTATGTCAATCAGTCACTTCTTTCAGTCCTATCTCAGATAGAGTAGTTATGGTTTCTTTAACAATGATCCAACGAAAGTTAAATATAATCCAAGTATATGCTCCAACATCCGACAAGACAGACGATGAAATAGAACAATTCTATAAAGATATACAACAAGCCCTGGATAATACAAAGCATAGAGATATCACGATTGTTATGGGCGATTTTAACTCAAAAGTAGGAAAAGGAGAAGTAGAAGATATTGTAGGGAAATATGGACTTGGTTTAAGAAATGAGAGGGGGGAAAGATTGGTGGAGTTCTGTCAAGAGAACAGTCTGGTAGTTACAAACACTTATTTTAAGTTACCTAATCGTCGACTCTACACCTGGAGATCGCCTGCGGATAATGATAGGAAAGTTATTAGAAACCAGATAGACTATGTTTTAATAAGAAAAAGGTTTCGGAACTCCATTAAATCAGCAAAAACATACCCTGGGGCTGATGCAGCCACAGACCACAATCCCGTTGTTGTATCATTCGATCTCCGATTTAAAAAACTAACTGCACGTTGCAATAAGAATCAAATACAACGTTCATTTTTGAAAAATTCATTTGTAAGAGATCAGCTATCCAAAAAAATTAACGAGGAAATAAAGATAAATATAATCGATCCAGACGAAGATTCGAACAGAAAATGGGAAACATTTAAAAACATAATGCTGAATCCAACGAAGGAGATTCTAAAAGGAAAGAAAAATAATAACACAACAAAGTCATGGATTAATGATGAGATACTGCAATTGATGGAAAAGAGAAGATTGTACAAGAACGTAGACATCGAAAAATATAAAGACATATATGGTGTAATTAGAAAGAAAATAAGAGAAGCCAAAGAAAAATGGTACTCAAACAAGTGTGAAGAAATAGAAGTACTATTGGAAAGGCATGATGACTTTAATCTACATAGGAAGGTAAAAGAACTGGCCGGCATCAGAAAAACAAACCACAGTAGTGTTCTATTAGATGAAAAAGGTAAAATTATCCTTGATAACAACAAGAAAATAGAAAGATGGAAACAATACATACAGGAATTATTTAAAGATGAGAGACAACCAGAAAACATAGAACTATACAACAGTAGAGAAACGGGGCCCAGTATAACAAAAGAAGAAGTCATGCATGCAGTAAAATTGGCAAAAGATAATAAAGCTACAGGTCCTGATGAGATACCAGCGGAAATTATAAAATTAATCGCAGAAGATCAAATAGATATACTAAAAGACTTGTACAACACCATATATGATACAGGCGTCATTCCAAAAGAATGGCTTAAGTCGACGTTCGTGACTCTACCGAAAAAAGCTAACGCTAGAGAATGCTGTGACCATCGAACCATCAGCTTAATGAGCCACACTCTAAAGATATTCTTGAAAATTATACATCAAAGAATTTTCAGAAAACTGGAGCAAGATATTAGTAACACGCAGTTTGGCTTCAGAAACGCAATGGGTACAAGAGAGGCCTTGTTTGCCCTGAATGTATTGGCCCAAAGATGTATGGATGTTAACCAACCTCTTTATGTCTGTTTCCTTGATTACAATAAGGCATTTGACAAAGTCAGACATAATCGCCTCCTACAGCTACTTCAAGATAAAAATCTGGATATGAAAGATATTAGAATAATATCAAACCTTTACTTTAATCAAGTTGCATCTGTAAAGGTTGGCAACGAACTATCAGAAGAAATAGAAATACAACGAGGGGTAAGGCAGGGATGCATATTGTCTCCGCTGCTTTTTAACCTCTATTCAGAAGAGGTAGTTCAGAAGGCACTAAAGGAAACATCAAGTGGAATTAAAGTCAACGGAGAACTTATAAATAACATCAGATACGCCGATGATACTTTAGTAATCGCAGAGTCAGTTGAAGAATTGCAGGTTCTGATAAATAAGATTGTAGACAGTAGCGAAGAGGCTGGACTTACTTTAAATATCAAAAAGACGAAATTCATGACCATCGCAAAGACACAACAACAGGACACGTTATGGATTAGGGACGAACTCGTTCAAAAGGTGAACAGATATACATACTTGGGAACAATCATAACCGAAAACAACGATTACACACAGGAAATCAAATCACGTATAGGAAAAGCCCGATCAACATTCAATACTATGAGAAAAGTACTTTGCAGCAATGATCTGAGTCTGCAACTTAAAGTACGAATGCTTAGATGTTATGTATTTTCTGTGTTATTATATGGAATGGAGGCTTGGACGCTTAAAAAAGATATAAGTAACAGAATAGAAGCGTTTGAGATGTGGGCTTATAGAAGAATTTTAAAAATAAGTTGGATCGATAAGGTTACGAACAACGACGTTTTAAAAAGAATGAACAAGGAAAAGGAGATATTAAATACAATTAAAATAAGAAAATTGCAGTATCTGGGTCATGTCATGAGAGGTGAGAGATATGAGTTGCTGCAGATCATTATACAGGGAAAGATACTGGGCAGAAGAAGCATAGGCCGACGACGTGTATCCTGGCTAAACAATTTGAGGCAGTGGTACAATTGTAACTCTGTTGAGCTGTTTAGAGCAGCAGTGTCAAAGGTGAAGATAGCCGTGATGATAGCCAACCTTCTTAAAGGAGACGGCACTTAAAGAAGAAGAAGCATAACACAGCATAGCGTTGTTTTGATTTTAAATTATATTTTATTAAATCAAATAATATTTTAGTGTATATTCGGAAACTATTGGAAATTTCTTACATTCTTACATTTTATCCCTATTTGCATTTTATGTTACATTAACTTTTGTTAATCTATTGAACATGCCTTAGTAGTTAAATAGTTCCATTTTACTAGTAGTAATAATTCTAGAAGTGTATCGATGTAGCGATTCGAAAATTATGTCGAGACTTAGTTAGGGTATTTAAAAATTCTTTAACTTTTTTTTGTATAACATCTGTACAGTGTTTGTATACTACTATCTGGTTACAAATGACCAATTATCAGTTATTATCTGACCTAACTTAATAAATTTAAATACTTAAATCTAAGGGCGTACCCTATGGCTTACTCTTATTTTATCTATCAACTAATTACACCACAGCACTTTACTCTGCTTTTTACACTAAACTGTTACATATTTACATTAACTCAAATGGTTTTGTTTGAGTCACACCAACTGAATACTAGTCCCGTCAGGTTAAATATTTTACGCAAGTGTATGCCCCCACTAGCGATAAACCAGAAGAAGAGCTAAAGCAATTTTATGAGTTATTGATAAATTCACTAAAACTACTTAAAAAAGAAGATATAACTATTATTATGGGTGACTTCAATGCAAAAATTGGTAAAGGAAGAAGCGGTGAATTCATAGGTGATTTTGGTCTAGGGCAGAGAAATGAAAGGGGAGAAAGATTAAAACTGTTTGTAGAGGAAGAAGAATTTGCAATACTAAATACATTCTTCAAACTACCACCAAGACGCTTGTATACCTGGGTCTCCCCGCAAGATCAACCAGGACACGTAATACGGAATCAAATTGATTACATAATGGTGAACAAGAGATTTCGTAATGGATGCCTAACAGCTAAGAGTTACCCAGGTGCTGACGTATCATCAGATCATGTTGCTGTTGTTGATAAATTTAGGTTTAGATTCAAGAAGGTCACAAAAAAATAGTAACAAAAAGTGCGATATAAGAAGACTAAAAGATAACAAAACAAAAGAAACAGTCACACAGATTATTTCAGAAAAGCTAAGTAATATGGAGCAAACATATAATGCCGAAGAATCACTATAAAATATATGTTAAACCTTTAACAAGATCAGAAAAGAACATCTAATAGAAAAGAAAGATGAGAAAAAAAGTTGGATGAATGATAATATACTGCAACTTATGGAAGAAAGAAGAAAATCAAAGAACAACAAAATAATGTACAACAAGATTCAGAGACAAATAAGAACCGAAATACGAAAGGCCAAAGAAAATTGGTTAAAATCACAGTGTGAAGAGATAGAGTTGTTAGAACAAAAACATGATACGTTTAACATGCATAAACAGGTGAAACAAGCAGCTGGTCTTCACAAATCCAACACAGCTAACAAACTGCGAGACCAACAGGGAAATATCATCAGACAAAAATCAAGAAATCCGCATATGGACAAAATACATCCAAGAACTCTTTGATGATACTAGATCCGAACAACCTCCATCCTACATATGTGATGACCACTTACCAATCACATCAGATGAAGTGCAAAACGCCATATTACAACTAAAAGATGGCAAAGCTCCTGGACCTGACAATGCATATTAAAGCTCATAAAACTATTTAACACCGACGGTATTCAACACCTAACAAAAGTATTTAATGACACATATTTAAGCGGAGTAATACCAAGAACATGGCTGTTCAAGTCCTTCGCAAGTCGCAATCGACCTTTATTGCTATACCAAAGAAAACAAAATCCGTATCACGCAGTGATTTCCGAACCATCAGCTTAATGAGTCATATTCGAAAATTATTTCTAAAAATCATACATTAAAGGATATAATTATAGACTGTGCGAAGAAAAAATCAGCCGTACACAGTTTGGTTTTCGGAATGCAGTGGGTACGAGAGAGGCTCTCTTTAGTATACAAGTGCTATTTCAACGATGTAGAGACGTGAACTGCGACATTTATGCGAGCCTCATTGACTACCATAAAGCGTTCGATACAGTAAAGCACGACAAGCTGATGGAGATTGTAATACTCTGAGGAAATCTTTCAAGAAGCAGTGGGTGATGTTGAAGCCGGAATTCGAATCAACGGAGAATCTATCAATAACATTAGATACGCGGACGACACGGTAGTATTCGCTGACAGTTCTGAAACCCTCCAGGAGTTAATGAACAGAATCACAGAGGTCAGTCAGAGATACGGACTTTCACTAAACACTAAGAAAACAAAATGCATGATGATCTCTAAGAAGGAACAGCAATTTGGACAAATCAGTGTAAACGGTCAACAAATAGAAAGAGTAAAAACATACACCTACCTTGGTACGAACGTCAATGAAAATTGGGACCATTCCATAGAATTCAAATGTAGAATAGAGAAAGCAAGATCTGCATTTCAAAAAATGGCTAGTTAATTGTTTGTACTGAAATAGTAGTTTCAACCATGTTCTACCATCCATCAATTAATAGAGTACCGGCATGTAAGTAATTTTATTTATTTGCTCATTTATTAATTTATTACAATCCAATAGACTATTTTATAACAATTTGTGGGTCTTACCTAGTCTGTTTAAACTTTTAAAACTTTTTATACCTTTTTATTCAACTTACTCATTTTGAAATAAAACCACAGACATGTAATATTGGCATAATTATTGTAATTTACAACATCTAATTTGTTTATCTTTATTAGACAACACCCTAATATGGGTTTTTTATCATTTCAGCATTTATTTAACTTTGTATCGAGACTGAAGATGCTTTGCATATTGTAGAAAGTGAAACCGGTCGTCTGATAGTTAAATTAAATTGATTGTGAGTAAGTCTTATTTATTATTTCTTTACCTATTTGAACTACAATAACTTCAAATCGCAACAGGGGCCAATTTGGCCCCTCCGACTTTTTAGTGTTAATGTAATATCAGTTTGTTTTTTTTTGTTGCGATAGTGCATGTCTCCTTGCATTTTTTGTTACATCGCACTAACTTATATTTTTACTGACCTCTACCATTTTTGGTTTTTTGCTTTCAATAACTAAATGGGGCGCTTTTATAATATTGTCTTTATTTGTTCTCTCGTTTCTCATTGTAATTTTTTGGCTACATAACATCCGCGGTAGTTTGCAGGATGGTTTTTTACACAACGAACAAATCGCTCTAAATCTAAGCCTACTACCAGTACTTTCCAGTGTTTGAAAAACTTTTACTAAGACTTTTACTAAATTGGTATGTCAATAAAAAATAATGCGTCGATTATTGTCAAACATAGCGTATTTTAGAATAAGTTAAACCACATTAAAAGATCTAAGTTAAGATAAAAGCAATGCTTTTGCAATACTTTTTTACGGTTTTCCCTAAACCGTAACTGTTTTATACAAGAAAGCCAACTATCAGCGTTATTCATTACAACCATTTTTATATTCGCTGAGAGTGTAGATCGGGTGATATTCACCGCGGAACATCACGTATTCTATTCCGCCGACCGTTTACCAGATTTTTTAACTTTCTGATAATGCAGAGATCAGAAATGCACGTCGCATACATACTTCCAATAATAAAGATATGAATCTACATTGTACTTTGCATGCTACCAACTACGCCGTCAATAATTTAGAAAAAACTACCGCTCATTCCAATAGGCATGCCTTGAATGTTCAACAAGCGCATGCAGGCAGTCATTACAGGAGTGTAGATTGAAAAATTTTGGGAAAAGAAAAATTACTATTTGTATTACGCTAAATAAGTAAATTGTACAATAATACCTCAAAAATTGCTTTTATTATTTGTTGTCGCATTACTATAACTTTTCAGAAAGTTTTAGATGAGGTTTTGGGGTTTCTTGCAGGACAAGATCTAGACATCTTAGAATTATAATTAAGTATCTTAGGTTGAAAATACCTTTAATAAGTTAATAAAAAATTTACTACAATTTAATATCATATGTTCTGGTGTGCCATATTCTCCACACTCGCAGTTTGGGGAATTTACAATTTTTTATTTAAATAAATGAGATGGAAATGATCGAATTCTACAGATAATTCTGATCGCATCTTTTTTTGTTATAAAATTACAGAACCATGGTTTGGTAGGAATTTTCGGCTGAATGCCTTTATAAAAAAGTCCCTTTGTGGAATGATCATATTTATCCATCCATTCTTGCCTATTTATATTTTTTAAAATAATATAGAGCTCTTCCGAAATTAATGAATAATTTACAAAATTATCGGAATCTAATGCTTCATTGGCCACTTTTTCATTATTCCAAGTGGATTCAAATCTTCAAGATCTTCAAGAATCTGGTTGGGAACAGTTCGTTTTAGGGTGAATATACATGATTTCGATTTAGTTGGTAAGGTCTTTATACTTTTCTCATGCCAACATTGGTTAAATCGAAGAAAAAATTAATTTAAAGAACTGTAACTAGATTCAAGACCACAATAATTATCAATGTAAATGCATATATCGTCAGCATATTCCAGTGTTTTAATGTCCCTGAATTGTCCGATTCGTAATGTGTTATATCCATGATATTCTGAGCATTCTGGGGTAAAGACAGGTCTAATGGTATTTAACACTAATGTCTAGACTTCTTTATAGTATATAGCTGGGTTAAGCTACCTAAGGAACTAATTTCAAACGGTTAGAATGTTTCAAACAACAAACAAAAGGTTAGTGCAAGGTAAGAGTAAAATAAACGTAGAAAGTATCAGCCTAGCTCGTAACAAAGGAAACAAATATAATAAAATCCTTTTTCTTTCTCAAGTTAACATACTCCTTTCCTAATTTTTCTGAGCTGTACTGAAGGACCAATAATCAGAAATACGTATATACGGTCGCCTTCCATCTTATACACATATTTTATTATATTTTTCTTTTCATTGTTGCGAGCTATGCCGATACCTTCTATCTTGATTTTACTATAAACTCGCATTGAGATTGTATTAGATCTTCGTAGTCCTAAGCCAAGACTAGTTGGTCGTCGCAAAGCACCTAGAGAGATTCTTATACCACTACAAATAGATCTTAAACAAAGTCGGGGACAGACAGCATCCTTGTTCGAGTCATTTGTCTACTACAAACCCTTTAGATATCTCTGGGCCTATCTTTATTTTGCTCGTGTTGTTTTTGTAGAGTTCTTGCACTGATTTGATAAAAGCTACGTTTATATATTTTTTTGTAGAGCTACTAATAGTTTTTGCTGTGGTATACTATTATATGCTTCTTGAAGATCTAAGTTTAGAGGGCCTATTACTTGGTTTCATGCCATTTTTTTCTATAATCTGGGCAATCTTAAAAATATTGTCAATATTCTGTCTACCTGCCCTAAAGCCAGCCTGTTCTTTGGCCTCCATATTAGTGTAGTCTCCATTTATTCTCTTTTTTATTCATTTTCGGTAAACTCCCGAAATACTGCTATTCATCGTTAGTTGCTACATATATATTTACCTCCATTTTTAATGTATGGTTGATATAACTGATGTTCTCAGTTCATCCGGTACATTCTATTCATTTATACATTTTTCATACATGCTGGTTAGTTGCATGTATAGTTTGTAGCTTTCGTATTTTATTAGTTTTAGTATGATATTACTAGGACCTGCTGATTTTTTTGTTTTTCAACAGTTGATATACTTTTTTACCTTCTCTACTGTCGGTTCTAACCGTTCTTTCTTCAATCAGAGATTTTTGAAAATATTGGTCTCATTCGCTTATACTAATAGGATAGATAATACCTTTAGTCTTTCCTTTTGAAGAAATTTTAGTATTTTCTAATAGGATAGATAATACCTTTAGTCTTTTCTTTTTGAAGAAATTTTAGTATTTTTAGCTTTCGACACTTCTGGTAACTCCTAGATAAGTATTTATTCTGGAGTAGTTTTTCTCCTAGCATTCGTTTTCCTTTCTGGTTTCCCTTTGATACTTCCTCTGAGGTGTTTGTGTTTACTTTGATCCGTTTTTTAGGTTCAGAAATGTGTTGTATTTATCACCTTTGATTTTTATTTTCTATTTGTTTTCTTTATCCCACTATACAGAACAATAGAGCTTCCTTTGTGCTATCTTTTCATACTTACCTTTTAACTTGCATATTTCAATCAATATATCGCATATCCTTCCAGGAAATAATCTTATTTCCTGGAAATATATTTCCTTCTATCATATCTTTTGATTATAAAAAAAAACAAAGTTATTTAAACATTCATTAGAATATTGTTATATTAATTACATCACCTAAATAATCTTGACCGTAATAGCTATTTCAATAAATCAACCCAAGTATTTTATAGCTCTTTCTCACGTTTCACTTCTTTTTTTTTGTTTAAGGAACTTTTACCCCATTTATTTTATTTTTCAAAAGTTTGGCAAGCTTTGTTGAGCATCGATGCCTCGCCACCCTCTTAAATTACCCTCTTTCACGAGTTTGTATACCTTGTTTTACTTACTTTTCATCTCGCAAGTACATGGTGGCGCGCGATACGTATTCCTAGGTCCTTGGAGAATATACCGGTTGCAAAAGATGCTGCTGTCTTTAGGGAATGCCAAAAAGATATGTGCTTTGTTTTACTTTTAGAGCAGTCGTTGTACATATTTTGTATGACTGAGGTATTTGTTACATTGTGTAGTTGGAGTTTTATTAATATAGATTGGGGTGCATGAAAATACTCGTATACAATACCATCAGAGAGTAAATATTGCAGGCAAATAATTTTCTCCCAAATGATATTTGACAAGACTATTTCAGGAGATAATTAATGCACCATATCAACGAAACATAATCTTTATTTACTTTTTGGCACTATTAAATGTGCAGTTATTATAAGCTATAGTAGTTTGCTTCTTCTTTTGGACCAAAGCATGATTTTGTGTTTTATTTACATGTAACATTTGGGAACTCGAACGTCTTGCTTCATTTGTTGTTCTGAATTTTTCGATTAACTTCTGGTGGTGACTGTAATCCAGCAGCAGATATGGTTTTAGAAAACTCTCATTAGAGTGACCCGTTAATTTAATTAACTCCTGTTCTGAAACACCTTGCTTGAATAAGGCTGGCACAGCTGAAAGGCGATGAGAATGGTTTGTTATTTTATGTTTTTTGTGTCTATTTCAATTTTTTCAGCTTAATGTTATACAACCTTCCATTATCCTGCAAAATTACTTTGTTAGAAATAATAAATAATATGTGGGAAACCACGCAGTGTCCAGAAGGTTGGAAGAAATACATTATGATTCCAATGTTAAAACCGCAAAAAGATCCAAATCTATCAGAATCCTACAGCGGTATATCACTGGCAACAAGAATGGAATATTGGCTAGAATCCAACCTCAAACTACCAAAATATCAGTTTGGGTTAATAAAAGCTCATTCCACAATAGTAAATATTACTCATCTAGTCACTAACTGACCTTGAGTTTTAACCTTGTTTAGGCTTACGTCTCTTCAAGGGATGGGGAACTTCTTTTTTTTGACAAAGTTGTGGATGGTGTGAGAAAAACCTCAATTGAACGAAACGCGACCTAAGAAGTAAAGAACTACTAAGGAAAAGAGGGAAAAGAAGGTGGCTTATTTGTGTGATCGATAAGAATCGATTGAACGCACAAGAAGAAGTTGGGTTTGCCTAGCATGCAGTGTGAGATACTTCAGGATTACCAGCCATACAGTAGGAACGGCTCTTTATCAGCGTTTTTGGTGCGCAGTTTATCTGCCATAATAGATGGGGAAAGATTCAAGAATATCAAAATACTCCTCAGGAAGTTCGAGTCCAGCGTTATGTAGAAGTTTAGCTGAAGGGAATGGAACTTTTTTGGCGGGATGCCTGTGAGTATTGGCCCTCTATAGAAGGTGTCTTTAATGTTTGTTTTGCTCGGTTGTTCGAGCCAGCTATGGTTCTTAAGACATACTTCCTACTGAGGGTTAGGATTCTGTCCTTAATTGGCGTGATGTTGGTTAGTGCATAAATGTGGGCTGATGGATACAGCTAATCTTTTCGTATGCAGAAGCGTAGGATTCTACGCTCGGTGGCGGTGATGTCGTTGACTTCGTGGTTCCTTAGGGAAAGGTAAACGCATGCCTTGTATTCGATTATCGGTCTGATGAAAGTCTTGTAAGTGTGCAACAATGTGTTAGAGGACGTTCCTCCTAGTTTACCGGCTAGCACTTTCAGGAGGTTGAGCCTTTTTCTCATCCTGTCAAGGGAATCTTGGACGTCAGCCTTCCAATTGAGAGTTCTCGTAAAACGAACTCCAAGTAGAGAATTGAGTTCCTGAGAAGAAGGTCCTCTCCCAAAAGTGTCACCCGGCCCTGGAGGCCGCGTCCGTAAGGAGGTCTGAATAAAATTGCTTGTGTTTTGGAGGGGTTTAAAGTGACCTTCCATTTGTTGCACCACCTCAGGACTCTATCAAGGTAATCTTGCGATTTCTTGAATACAGACCGTCGCTCTCCTTCCCTGTAGGAACCTGAGGTGAGAATGGCTGTATCATCAGAAAATAGGAGTAGAGACTCTAATCCTTGCTGTGGGCGGGGATGTCGCTATTGTAGACTGTGTATAATATTGGAACAAGTATTGAGCCTTGGGGTACTCTTGCTTGAAGAGTGAATGAAGTGGAGAGATGTTCTCCTATTTTGATCCCAATAGTCCGATGGGAGAGATAGGAATTTATTAGTTTAACGAAAGGTGTTGGCAGTCCAGCAAGGCGGAGTTTTTCGATCAGGCCTGTATGCCAGACCTGATCAAAAGCCTTCTGGACATCGAGGAATATGCCTACGACGTGCTTCCTTTCGTTAATGGATTGAGAAAATCACTTTTATTCATTTTGAAAAATCCACAGACATGTAATATTGGCATAATTATTGTAATTTATAACATCTAATTTGTTTATCTTTATTAAACAACACCCTAAGATGGGTTTTATCAGTTCAGCATTTATTTAACTTTGTATCGAGACCTGAAGATGCCTTGCATATTGTAGAAAGCGAAACCGATCATCTGAATAGTTAAATTAAATTGATTGTGAGTACGTCTTATCTATTATTTCTTTACCTATTTGAAATGGACTCACACAAGCAACACATTCATGATTACAATTTGTTATAATTTTGTACGATTGCAAAAATGTTCAAAACCCTTTTTTACACCCACAACTCTCCGTCTATTTCCCTTCAACTAGAACACAGATAATCCGGACTGCCTTTTTCTTCTTGCATCATTATATGTAAAAGAGGAAATTAAAAAAGAGCCCTGCATGCGAAATGCCAGATAGTAAGACATTAGACACATCGATATCAATCAACCTCTTACATTTATAGACTAATGAACTGTGAAGCATCGGTCGGAAACCATTGTGTTGTTTTTGAAGCTATGTACGCTGAGAGAATATCTATGGGAGTTTATTGGCTACCGTGTTAAATTGGCGAAGAGATACATGTACAGGAAATACAAAAACGTTTCTACAGAAAAAACTTACATAATTTATACGATAGTAAAACAAAATCAAACACAGCTACTTTTAATTGGAATTTTATAATGTATTTCTGAATGTTTGAGACGGCTGTAATCAGAATGGCCAATTAACTAGTAATTCATATACGTATACGGTAGGAAAAAAGTACCAGGATATAAAAAAGCAAGATTAATAAAATAGTTTGTCAATAAATGCAGTTGTTAATTCGTTATCTGTAAAATTCATTAAAAATTTTAATTTTGAAATATTTATTAAAGATTTCGGCTATATTTACCATTTTATTAAGCACTTTGTTTATATAAACATTACTTAATGTTATTTATATTTATGCCTGCATTGTTTGTTAGTTTGCGATGGAACACAAAAGTGATATTTTATTGTAGACACATGACAGACACTTGAAACTACGACTGATTCGTGTCTTGCCCCAAGACGCTGGTTTTGAATGCGGTAGATTGATTTTCTCCTATTTTCTTTTTTAAATTTTTAAAATTCTGATTCTTATCCTACGTTCGACCCAGTAATGATTCGAATCCGCATCTGATCTTTTTCTAGTGTGGAGGTTGATTACACTTGATTGGTGTCTTGGGATGTAATGGGATAGTGAAGCGCAACATATAGCCACTCCTATTCAAATGTCAACCTCACCTGCTCGTATGATGATCTAGATCATGGTCTTCTGGTACATCCTGCTAGATAACTAACGAGGCTCTGACGTCCGAGTGTTTGCCGGGATAAGCAATCAACCATTTACTGGCCAACGGCTTAGGGCGTATGAGCTAGTACGTGGAAGGATACTCTGTTGTCCTGAGACTGAGAAATTGGTCTCGAAGGCGGAAGAACCAATTAAGTAGTCAACGGCATCAGAATGCAGAAGGCAACGAGAAACCACTGCATTAAAAATCCCTGATGACATCTCTAGTATAAATTATAATGGCTAGCACTATTTGCGCCAGAAACATTATTGATTATGGTAATCGGATACCAAAATCAAGCAGGGGAAGATTGTTTAGAGCAGCAAGTTATAAAATAAAAATAGCCATTATGATTGCCAACCTCCGTAGAAAGACGGCACTCTAAGACAAAGGTATCTTGAGTCTACAACAGCCTCATCTATCATGTTTACTGAAGTTGATAAGGTTGCGCCATTAGCATGGCAGAATCCCATGTAAGAAAGGTAGAAAAAAGAATGTAAGAATTAGATGTTGATGTTGACTTATAATCGAAACCGTAGTGACTACGTTCTTCTTCTTCTTCTTCGTCTAGCCATTCACGTCCACATCTGAACATAAGCCTCTTCAAGTCTTCCTTTCCATTGGTTTTTATTGTACGCTACTTGTAGCCAATTTTTCCCGGCCGTCCTTTTCAGATCATCTGTCCATCTCATAGGAGGTCTGCCTCTGGGTCTTTTGTGTTGGTATGGTCTCCAGGTTAAAATTGATCTGTGCCATTTGTTTAGATCGCTCCTAGCTACATGTCCAGCGTATTCCCATTTCAGCTTTAATGCTTTTTGCACCACATCGGTGACTTTGGTTTTTCTGTCTTATCCATGTGTTTGTTTTCTTGTCCTTAAGTGATATACCTAGCAGTGATCTTTCCATCGCGTGTTGAGTGACTCTAAGTATATTCATATTCTTTTTTGTGATTGTCCATGTTTGTGCCGCATAAGTTATAAGTGATCACCTTCAAGTGATTACGTTAACAGACGATAATATCAGTGATAGTGAGTGTAATGGTAATCCCTAATGAACTCCTATTTCTGATGAAGCTATTGCAACATCTAATTAAATTCTGATTAATCTAATTGGAGCGAAGACTCTATTTCAAGTGTAGAATAACCAGATCTATCATATTTACTGGAAGTCCGTCTGGCTCAATTTCAGGTGCATTTGTGTGTATATTTTGGAGCAAAGTTAAAATTGTACAATCAATTAAAAAAGCTTGATTTTTCAAAATAAGAGCACCAAAAATATTTAAAATTCATTATTTTTTAAGCACCAAATTGTGTCATTTCGTTGGGCTGTGTTATTATGGACGTATTTAATCTGTTGTATAGCTTCAGTAATCTGCTGATTCAGCTGTTGATTCATCTATTCTACCTTCATTTTGCTGTGCAAACACATTTGGACATAATGTCAGGTTATTAATTAATTCCGCTATTAAAACTAGTAACTCGGTTATTTAACACTCAAGAGAATTAAAATTTTTTCAGAAATAACTTCGAATCTTCTTAATTGCGTTTCGTGTTCTGTTTACTGCCGTTAATGCAATACGTAGAATTAATTGTGTATACATGTAATTGTAACAATATGATTCATATAACGTATGTTGTGGCGTTGTGGCATGTTTTAAGAAGACATGTACTTATAGGCCAAAAAGTTTTGTTGTCAAGGATTCTTCTTCTTACGGTGCCTATCCGTTCCGGATGTTGGCGATCAACATGGCTATCCTAACTTTGCTTGCTGCTATTCTGAATAGTCCGATTGTCGATGTATTAAACCACTTTCTTAGGTTTTGAAGCCAATACATTCTTCTTCTCCCTGGTCCTCTCTTTCTAAATACCTTGCAATGAAGAATGAGTTGCAATAAGCCGTATCTCTGTTCATTCCTCATAACATGGCCAAGATATTCTAGTTTTCGCTCTTTGATGGTGTTAATAATCTCGCATTCCTTGCCTATTCTACGTAGGACCTCAACATTAGTCACACGATCGACCCATGAAATTCTTAAGATACGTCTGTAACACCACATCTGGAATGCCTCGAGTTTTCTTAAGGAAGCTTCGGAAAGTGTCCAGGCCTCTACTCCGTATATTAAGGATATGTCAAGGATAAGTATACAATAGCCGAAATAGTATTAGCTGTATTGTCTCTAGAAACATGTGTAATAAATATTATGTAATTAGATTATAACTGTTTTATCTTAAACAACAAATAAATATACGTATATCTAGAAAAAATTGTGCATTTTTTATATATCCTTTTATTTTGTAATAATATATGTGAGATTATTTCATCGGAAAATAGTAAGATATTTTCCAGTAAATTTTATAACGAAATAGCCTGCAATAGACGCTAAAGTGTATGTATGTAAGGCGTGTCCATTTGAATTTCCCGCCAAAAGATGATTAGTAAAGACCCCAGTCGCAAGGGGTGCTAATGAACGAAATTTATACATTGAGTTGCCTATCTATTTCTAATATTATATTATGTATCTATGCATGTAACTGTAAACACAGCGTGTTTTTCAAGCAGTTCGAATTTACTATCTACTCACCAAAGCGATATGATGCTCATCGAGCAAAAAGACAAAAGAGGGAATCTAATCATTATCAAAGGAGACCAAAAAAGTGGCCTCTGATGGCGGACGTATCCGGAAATGCGAATGCGCCAAATTTAAATTTTCCGACACTTATTAACAATAGCTATATAATATTTTTCAGAATGTGTCTTAGACGACAAAGTTTTAATTAATTATTAACGATAACAGTATAAAATGCGACACAATTGTTAAAAACTTCAATATAAATAAGATTTCATGTGACATTTGGGACAAACAATAACATAACCCAACTAAATTTGATGTCAAACAAGGAGAGAGACTCTCTTTCCTTGTCTAATGTGGCCTCTAAAAATCGCACTTCCTGTCTAACAATATGTTTGTCCCCACTACCTTTACATTCCCTCTTTTGTCTTTTTGCTCGATGATGATGCTGCCCCGTGAGACGATGATAGCATGTAGTAAGCGAATTAAAAATATAATTTCTTCGGCACGCTTGTGGTTAAAGAAGGTAACTTCATATATTTCTAAAATATCATAATTATAATTGTATCGTCAATAAATCTTTAGGTTTTTAGAATATCGATGAGCTTTCGCTTTTTAGAAAAGTAAATTTTGAAACATCGTCATTTTTTTTGTTCAATTGTGAAAGTGTAAATCAAAAGGAAACATACTTAAAAAGGTTGCAAATATTTTGCTCTTCAGACGATTTGGCACGGGAAATGAAATATTTGAAATTGAATCGCAAAGAAAGCCGAGTCGATGACAGTGATCAAGATAAGGATTATTACTGCCACAAACCACAATCATATTCTAGCGAGAGTTTGTATTGTTTTAGGTTAATAGTACTGAGTCAGAAATAATTAACGAAGTGAATCGCACAAATAAGGAAGAATAGGAAGAATAAAAATAGACCAAGGGGAAAATAAAAATGAAAGGGATATGAAAAAACATCCAAATTTGGTAGATTGTGCCAACAGATAAGAGAAGAACATTGGAACAATATCTGGATGGAGTACTGGAATTAAGCGTTCACGAGTAGATGAAAGTGATTGTTGTGTTGTAACAATAATACTACCAAAGAGAATTGAAGTACTATTGTAAAAATAATACCTCAATCAATCATAGGAGTTGATCGTCTTTACCTTGCCTAGCTCAGTATCTCAAGGCTGAGTTCGTCTTGTCTTAAACTAGGGATCGAATCTGAACTCTTAGCTGATAGCAAATACAACAAATCTTAACCAAACATATTTATTAAAAAGAATCTTCTTCTTTAAGTGCCATCTCTGCGACGAAGGTTGGTAATCATCATGGCTATTCTGACCTTCGAGGCAGCTGCTTTGAACAATTGCCTTGAGCTGCAACTAAACCACTCTCTCAGGTTCTTCAACCAGGAAACGCGTCTTCGTTCTACGCTTCTCCTACCCTCTATTTTTTTTTGAATTATAAGTCTCAAGATGCTGAATCTTTCTCCTCTCATTACATGTCCGAGATATTGCAATTTCCTTTCTTTTATTGTATTTTTCATTTCTCTCTCTCTCTCTCTCTCTCTCTGTCTATTCCCCTTAACACTTCTCCATTCGTGCCTCTATATAAACAAGAAATCCTTAACAATCTTCTAAATGTCCACATTTCAAACGCGTTAAGTCGATTTATATAACGAACTCTATAGTAGAGTACAAGGTGTATATAGCATTTAATAAGCCTTATTCTGAGGACCAATGTCTGATCTTTGCTGCATAAAATATTTTTTTCATTTTCACGATTTAAAAAGAATAAAAAGCAATAATTAACCCTGCCAAAGCTTAACAATTAATAAGTGATACTTATTTCTTCGATGGGCTGCTTGTGAATTCTAGATGCTAGGTCGTCCAATTAAATGTATCTTCTGGAGAGCTGCAGTCACATGTGGGTGTATGCCCTGATTAAGTCCTCAAATGGTCCTCATTATTTTGAATGTGGTCAATACATTTACTGTGGTCTACAAAATTATTCAATAAAGCCGAAAATATGCCTAATAAAGCCAATAAAGTCACCAATATGCCCAATAAACTAAAATATAAGGAACAGATTTTATTAGTGACACATCATAAGGGGCTTAACTTCACTTTGCGAACCATTTCAGCTGTTGTTAATGTTTTTTTTTTCGTCCACCACCATAGCATTTGACAATGCTACCATTATCATTATAACGAGTTATGGTGCGATACGCGAACATTTTATTCACTTTGAGGTGGTTGATCTGACGAACAATGGCTAGTTATGGTTTTCCAGCCAAATTCCATTGCGAATAACTTTTGTTGTATGTATAAAACTTAAATGCAAATGCTTTTGACGGCTTATTAACATACTGAAGTGTTATCAGACCAACTTTGACGTAGCTGTTATTATCGATTTGCCAGATATATCGATGTGAAGTTGGTAACAGTTCAATTGCGTAACTCGGTATTTTTTATTTTTTAATCATAACCACTGTATTTTTTACAAAAAGCAAAACCTGTAATAAAACATTTATATATTTATACCTACTTGCAGAAGAAATAATAAAACCATAAACAGTTAATAAAAATAAATAAATTGAGTTATGCGGAATAGTGAAAAATAGGAAAAACTAACCCTTTCGTTCGATTAATATATACAAATGCGATTGCAAAGACTAGTTAATACCAAACAGAAACCAGCTTTGCTTTTCAAATGGAGAAACTAATTGCTGCAGATTGTTTAACTCTAGAACTAAAAAAGTGCGAGCCAGTGGCATTTGAGCACTAATCACAAAAACGGGCCTCGACACTACTTCCCATCAAATTCGCACTCACCGATATTGCATTTTTTGCCATTCTGGAATACAGCGTCATTGTTCTTTTGAGAGGTAGCTCATTGAAACGTATGACGGAGGTTTGATACAACACACACCGAGCTTTTTTCGTTCTTTCTTTCTTTCGTTCATTTTTGTTTGCTCGGTCGAAACATTTTTTCGATGTTTGTGTTTCGGTTTTCATAAATCATTTGAGAATGATCCGGTAGAACGGAGCTGCCGGAGAAATACAGTATTTTTTGTATAATTTAAAGTAGAGTTTTTAGTTTGAAAGTTCAGATAGGCTTATATTATAAATTCGCGATTTAATATACAGAGTGGCTTTTGAATTAAATTCTGGATTCAATCCAACACAGGCCAACAAAAAAGATTGATAAAACTTTTCTTACAAATTGATGTGAATTCTATGTATTTTTTGGCGCCAAAAGAGAATCTAAAAGTTTTTATTTTACGTATCACTCATAGTTTTTCCATAATATGACACTTCTTCTTCTTCTTTAAGTTCCATCTTCTATCGAAGGTTGGAAATCATCATGGCTATGCGGACTCTGTTGACTGCCGCTCTAAAAAGTTCTGCACTACTGCATTCAAACCATTCCCTTAAGTTCTTAAGCCAGGATATTCTTCGTCTTCCCACATTTCCCTTTCCTCGGATTTTGCCCTGCATAATAAGTTGTAATAATGCGTATTTTTGCCCTCTCATCACATGTCCCAAGTACTCAAGTTTTCGTCTTTTAATAGTTAATATTATTTCCGCCTCATTTCTATCCTTCTAGTTACTTCCATGTTTGACATTCTTTGAGTCCATGATATTCGTAGGATTCTTCTGTAACACCAAATTTCAAAGGCGGCCAACTTATTCAGATGAACTTGTTTTAGTGTCCAAGCTTCCAGACCATAAAGAAGAGTAGAGAACACGTAACATCGAAGCATTCTCAGGCGTAGTTCTAACCTTATATCCCGACAACAAAGAAACTTTTTAAGTTTTATAAATGATGTACGTGCTATTTCAATACGTGTCTTAATTTCTTTGGTTTGGTCTACATCTGATGTTATCCATGTTCCTAAGTATTTATAGTTATTAACCTCTCAATTGCAGTATCTTCAATAGTCAATTGGATATTTGCATGTGCAGATTTAGTCATGATCATGCATTTAGTTTTCTTTAAATTTATCTTCAGTCCGTACTCATGACAGCGTTCATTAAGGCGTTGCATTGCGTTCTGTAAATCATTGTTGTTATCCGTAATTATTACTGTATCGTCTGCAAAACGTAAGTTATTCAAAACTTCTCCATTGATAGATATACCTTCTATTGAGTCTGAGAGCGCTTCTTGAAATACCGCTTCACTGTAGACATTGAAAAGTAGTGGGGACAGCACGCAACCCTGGCGGACTCCTCTCTGTATTTTGATATTTTCGGTGTACTGGCTGTCAACTCTTACCTTGGAAGTTTGATTCCAATATAAATTAGATATAATTTTCAGATCACAACTGTCAATATTTTTGCTTTTTAATATATCTACAAGCTTTTTATGTTGAACTTTATCAAATGCCTTTTCAAAGTCTACAAAACATAAGTACATATCCTGATTCATGTCCATGCATCTCTGAGCCAGCACATTCAAGCCGAACAAAGCATCTCTTGTACTCATTACCATTTCTAAAGCCAAATTGTGTGTCAATAATCTCATATTCAAGAGTTTTAACAATTCTGCTGTGAATTATTTTCAAAAATGTTTTAAGTGTGTGACTCATTAAAGCTATTGTTTCTGTGGTCTGAGCAAGTTGTTGAACTTGGTTTTTTGGGAATTGCTACAAAGGTTGATTGGAGCCATTATCTGGGGATTGTGGCAGTCTGATATATTAGATTAAAGAGTTCAACCATTACATCAATAACATCTTCATCGATGAGTTTTAATAATTCGATGGGGCACCTCATCTGGTCCAGTAGCTTGACCCTCTTTTGTGTTCTTGATGGCATAGATGACTTCTTCTCTTAATATTGGTGGTCCGGTGATTTCTAATGACAGTTCTTCTCTTTCATCATTAAATAGTTGTTGAATGTAATTGGTCCAGTGACATAATCTCTCCTTTATATCATGTAATAATATCCCCTTTATCATTTTTAAGGATATTCGTTTTTGTACGCTTTCTAGAACCTGTCATTTTTTTGATATTTTTGTTTAAATTAAAGCTATCGTACTTTTTATCCAGATCTTCTATTTCCTTGCATCTGTCGGAGAGCCACCTCTCTTTTGCCTCTCGAATTTTCTTTCTGATGTTTCTCTAAATTTCTTTGTATTTATTCCGGTTTTTTCCTTTATGTTTTCTTCGTTCTTCCATGAGTTCAAAAATTTCTACTGTCATCCAAGGTTTTGTTTGAGGGTTTTGAGGGTTTCTTTTCCAACTGACACAAGGGCATGTTGAATTTTTCCCCATTTTTGGTCAACAGTTAGAGTTTCTGCAATATCTTCTTTGACTTTCCTTAAGCTCTCGTTTATTTTAAATTTGGTTTCCACATAAATATATGTTGTCTTGTTTGAGACGTCTTGTATCTATGATTTTCTTGGTGCTAGGGCTGTTGACCTTCTTTAGCTTCACTCCCATCGGACAAAACAACCGGGTTGTGGTCGGAGGATATGTCCGCTCCTGGATAAGTTTTAGATGATATTATAGAATTTCTATATCTTCTGTTGACGATAATATAATCTATTTGATTTCTGACTATTTTGTTGTTATCGTCAGCTGGTGACCTCCATGTGTATAGTCTACGATTAGGAAGTTTGAACAAGGTATTTGTAATTATGAGTTCCTCATTTACACAGAAATCGACAAGCCTATCGCCACGTTCATTCCTTTCCCATGACACTTCAACATTATAATAATAAAAAAAAAGACAAAATAACGAATTACATTAAAATGATACATTATTAGAATAATACATTTTATCTAATTCTTATCTTGTGATTAGTATAGGTCCATACAATCATTTCAGGAGTCAATGCTTTTGTATTTTCTTTCTCTTTTTTCAAGTTGCTTTTTCTTCTATGCGAGTCACTCTGTTGTTCCCGATGAAGTAATCAACAGTAATCATCCATCATCTTGGTGTTCCAACGTCCCTTTGGAACACCATAACCTTGATATCCTGGTGGAATCATTCGCCTTGTTCTTCATTGATATCACCCAGATTTTTAGGGAAAAAGTCAAGATGGTTGTGCAAAAAGTGGATTTTAAGCCTCATTAGACATCCCAAATCTATAATCTTATCTAATAAATTAGCTACTATAAGCTTGATCCTTCAGTACTTTGTGCAAGACAGACTGGGAGAAATAGAAAATGAAGAAGGAATCGAAACAGAGCATCAAATAAAAACTGAGAGCAAAATCTATGAGATACCGAAAATGATAAGCAAAGAAGATCTTATATAAGATTATGAAACGAAAGTGGGCCAGATGTCAAAAAATAATACAAATGATGACATGTACGTCGAAGAAATATTTAATCTGTACCAAAATGAATAAAAAATATAAGTGATTTAT